>JAWNNP010000274.1:600000-969920 GCA_035044805.1 Leucophenga maculata | reverse complement strand
TAATTTACTTACTTAGTTTGTTCAAGTGTCACAAGCAATCAATAAGTTGCGATCAAAGTATCAAATAAATTAATAAATAAACACAAGACGTGTTGCAGTACAATTTAGAAGTTAGTTAGATAGCAGATATGTATCTACAAACGACGCAAGCCAATTAATTGAGTTTCGCAAAGCAGCATTTCGATATATATATACACGTGAGATCTATCACAACTACAAATTGCACTAATAGCTGCTTTCATAGTTGCCAATTGTAATATAAGTAAGCGCGAACGCCTCTGGAAAAACATCGAGTCGAGTCGAGAGCGTTTCAATAAAGTTGTTTAGTGGCAAATAGCTGTAAGCGCTTGAAACTTATTCCATATGCTTATTGGAAATATTGGTTTCATAATTCATGAATGTGAATTTATTGGCACTTTGAAATATTTCGTAAACATTTCCAACAGAAAATGTGATAAATATCTAAGTGAAGCGCGTTTTATATACATATCTATAAGGTCAGAAGCAAATTTAAAATATTTTTTAAATGTTGTTTCGAAATGTTGGACACTATCGAACAATAGAAAAAACATCATCATTTGGCTTGTCTGGAGATAAGAGTAATTTGCTTTGCGTATTTTTTTATGAAATGCCATTTTTATGCTGTCACTTCTTATCTTATATATATGAATCGGACTGATATACATTAAAAACTAAAAAAAAAATAAATAAAATAAATAATTTATATTATGCCACGTGGAAAAATATGAAGCAATGCATAAAAAGCTGCAATGAAGAACAATGTTCAGTGAGGGAAATATCACGGCTAAGAATTATTGAAGTTCTACAAAAACCTATGTTTTTTAAAAAACATTCGAAAGGAAAAAAAGTTTAACGCTCGTGTTCAAATGCATATTATTCGAGCTGCGTCTAGTTTAAACAGTTCCAAACGTCAAAGTTTCCTGTTCGAATATTAAGAGGACTATTAAACAATCTTAAATCATTGAATATAAAAAAAAATTGTTCCAAAGCATAGGTTAGCATCTCAAACGTAAAGAAATGGAACCTTGATAGACCAAATGGCAGCCGCGAATAATGGCATGAGAAAGTACAACATTGAAATGCATCTTTGGAGTAGGTAATGTAACGACTTGGGCTGAATACATGTAGAATACATGTTAGACGTGAAACAAAACGTTGGCTTGGCTCAAGAAATATACAAATTTTGGAGTGGCCGGTCTGCTCGGCTGACTTGAATTCAATAAAAAATTTATGGGCAGTTCTGACAATAATCATTAAATTTAAATGGACATAAATAGAACCCGAATTGCTTACAAACTTAATTATTTGTATGGAAAAATGGGTATATACAGCTGCTGCAGCAGAATATTAGACGGAAATGGGTGCATCATTTGATAATGCAAAGCCACCACCGATATTTTTCTACGATTTTATAGAAGTCAGGGATATTTAGATTTAAAAAGCAACGACACGGCCATAAACCTGTGAAGAATACTTGGTACGACGAGGAGTGTCGCAATGCTACTGCAGAGAACGCTTTCTATCAGCGAACTCTGCAGTCGGGAGCAACGCGAGCTATTAGAGAGCGATATCGAGAGAAACGGAGAGAGGAGAAACGCCTTTCAGATGCAAGAAAAAGGAGCAAGAAAATCGGGAGTTTGAGGATCTTGAGATGTTACGTGACAGAAATGAAGATCAAAAATTTTATCAAAAGTTCAAGCGTCTTACTGAAAGTTTTAAACTCGAAGTAACTTTCTGTAAGGATGACTATGGAAATCTGGTATCGGATGAACAGGGATCACTGAGATTATGGAGGAGTCATTTCTCCAACCTACCCGAAAGCGATAAAGCGCACAATTTCGCCGATAGAGAAATGACACTGGAACCACCAGTTAATGATGGCACTATTGTAGAGCCACCGGACTATAACGAGGTCGATTCAGTTATTTAAAAGCTGAAAAATAACAAAGCGGTAGGCTCTGATGGGCTGCCAGCTGAGTTATTTAAGACCGGCGGCGAAGAGTTGGCTAGGAGTATGCACCAACTTTTATGCAAGATGTGATCCGATGAACGCATACCCAATGAATGGAATCTCAGTGTTCTCTGTCCTATCTTTAAGAAAGGAGACCCTGCTGTTTGCGTCAACTACCACGGAATAAGTCTTCTTTTCATTCTGTCGCGCGTATTGTGTAATAGGCTGAAGCCATATACGGATTCATTGATGGGACCATATCAGTGTGGCTTCAGACCAAAAAGGTCGACCAGTGACCAAATATTCACGTTACGACAAATCTTTGAAAAGACGCGAGAGTTCAACAAAGACACACACCACCTATTGGTCGACTATAAAGCCGCTTTCGACACGCCGATACGATCGAAGTTTTTCGACGCCCTGTCTGCACTAGGTATCCCGGCAAAGATTGTCCGTCTTTGCATGACGACGCTATCTAACACACAAGGCGATGCCAGGGTGGAGAAAAAGCGCTCCGACCCCTTTGATACCAATAGAGGTTTCAGGCTGAACGATGTCCTGTCATGCGATTTTTTCAATCTTCTGATGGAATATATCTTACGCCAGTGCCCGTAAATACAGAGCACGTCGGGCTCGATCTTCCAAAAGGAAGTGATGCTGCTCGCTTACGCCGATGACATCGATATCAGCGGCACGGTGGAACGGCGAGTCAACAAGTTGAGTCAGAGATTGAAAACAGTCTCAGCTCCTGGGTCTAGCGGTGAATGAGGACAAGACAAAGTACTTGGTGTCTTCTCGCACTCCGTCATCGCGTCTTGGACGGTCAGTGACGATGGAGAATTTCAACTTTAATGTTGTACAAAACTTCGTCTATCTTGGATCCGAAATAACCAGCAACAACAACGTCAGCCAGGAGATCAGGCGAAGAATTATGCTTGTAAATAGATGCTTTTTTGGGCTAAGCAAGCAAATTAGAAGTGAAGCCCTCTCTCCAAAAAACGAAAATCAAGATCTATAAGACGATGATACTCCCGGTCCTACTGTATGGCGCAGAGGCGTTGACCGTGATTGAGTCAGATGAAACAGCGTTCGAAAGTCTTTGAGAGGAAGATTCTCCGCAGGATCTTTGGTTCTATTAGAGTCGGCGGCGAGTTTAGGTCCCGTATGAACCGCGAGCTGTATGAGCTATTCGATGAGGTTGACAAAGTCCAGCGCATAAAATACCAGCGGCAGCAATGGGCTGGTTACCTCTATTCGAATGGATGGAAGAGCTCTTGCACGCATTGTTTACATGGGGGGCCCAATCTTGACTTGGTGGACGATGAAAGAGAGGACGACCGGGCACGCGTTGGAATGACCAGGTATGGAGAGATCTCCGTACTCTCCGTACTTGGCATTCAATTCAACTGGCGCCAAATGGCGCTAAATGATGCTATGACCGGTAGACGTTTGAAGGCCACTTAAGTAAGGCATGCTAACGGCATTTCCAACCATACAGAAGAGCTAAAGCTATGCGTAATGTCCAACAAAATTGATGATTTGCTAGTATCTAAAACCACCTTCTTACTGACAGAAGCTTCTTTAAATTAGTAGATTATGCTTTGTTTCAATTCTAAGAAGAGGAGCATTAAGCTATGATGAAAATATAAAATATAAATGATCCATCATTGCATTTAAAACTAGTGACTAGAAAGAGATTACAACGCTTAACATCCATATTGCAGATGGAGACTTATAAACCCAAGACAGAGCTTGACAGGTGCACCATAGAAACAGGTTTAATACTTTATTTACTGGGAATCACATTTATTGCCATACTGATCCTGCCAGAATATCTGATGTACTCGATTTTGTGGTGTACTCAGGTATGTCTCCACATCACTTAGATATTATTGACCGCGACGAATTAAGCGCAGAACACTCACCTATTTTAGCCACGTATAGCACTGGAATGCAGTACAGGCTACCTAACCAACCAACATTTAAATATAATGAAAACAGCCTCGACCTACCAAATTGAATGTTTCACTTAAATCTAATAATACGAAATGGCTAAGATCCAATCAAGAAAAACCATTTTAACTGAATTCAATACAAAATTCGACAAACGACGAAAATATATTCGAATTTTTAGAGTCACCCTGCCAAATGTCAATACTAATATGGAGCAGATGTACAACAAGTATATATTCGAGGTCCTGTGTTTTATACTTTCTATACAGCTGACTTGCTAATAAACGAAGATGTGAAGATACAGCAAGAATAGCATCTAAAGCAATACCGGGGGAAGCCTTGGATGCTACTGCGAGTTGGGTACTAATAAATCATATCTTTTATGAGTGACTCAGACAGACGGACGTGTCATCAAGAGCTATTGACATATATGTTCATTTTATATGGTTTTCTATATTTTATACACTACCAAATTTTTGTATATGAACTAATACAATATACCCTACACTCGAATCGCATATAAAAAGTACTGCAGTGTAAATTATTAACATTCCAACACAGAACGAAACTTAATTAAATTTATAGCTGCAGCCCGAATTTCGAGTCAATTTGCGGCACTCGATTTCAGTATTTTTTTATGCATGAAAAAAATGAAAGAAAAAAAATTCCTGCATAATTTGCTGTAAACCAAATTTAATTTAAAGCGCAATAGTCGAATAATAAAAAAAGGGCACAAAATATACAGCGCTGCATTGAATATTTTTTCACAAAAGCTAAAAAAAAAAAGAAAAAAATTAACCAATCAACATAAAAACCATGGACTAATGTTATAGAAGAGCGGCTATTTGTGAAACAACTGAAAAATTTTATAAAAAACAAAAATAAATTGATTACAGTTTGGAGTAGCAAACCAACACGAAGCTGCAATGTGCTGCAGATACTTTTATTTAACTTGTATCTTAATTTGAGTTGTGCAAGGCATAATATATTAACTATTCATAGTGCTCAGAAGTTTTAAAAGCATTAAAATATATACGCAGTAATAGCTACTGTACTGAAATATTTGTCAGCAGATTTTTTTTAGCTTTATTGTAATTTTAGAAGTTATTATAAAGTATATAGATATATCATTGTGATATATCGATCTAAATATGGCTGTGCATATGGCGTGGTATAGAATCTTCAGATCATCATAATAAAATTGAATAATAAAACTGAACTCTTTACCAACATTCAGACACAATGGGAGCGAAAGGAAGAAAGAAAGTATCAAACAGATATAATAAACTTATGCTAGTGAAAGTTCTTCTTTGCTTTCTCTCTTTTGCTCCAACTGCTTAATTTTATTTCTTTCTCTGCGTTTGTTGCTCGTCTTATTTTCTTAAATTCTCTATGAATTAACTTAAGAGCGCGCTTCAATCTAATGAAATAGCAAGCTGAATATTTCTGTGTGTCTGCTAATTGGAATCTAGACTATAAATCCTTTTCTCTGCACAAAAAAAAATTTCTGGCTAACAAGTAGCAACTTAATTTATTTTATTATATTTTTATTTTAAGTGCTTGTCTCTTAAATATAAACACTTAAGATGCCACATCTTAACACTTACACTGTTGTCTATTTTTGTTTAATTTTATAATTTTTAACTGAAAAAAAAAAAATAATGTTGCAACGTTTCCAAACTTCTGAACAAACACGTAGTACCACTTAATCCAAGCCATTTTCTTTGTATAGCGTAGAAGCCAAATGCGGTGAAATTTATTCGTCCTTTAGCCAGTTTGAACCTTGACACTCATTTGACTCTGAATCATCATCATCAGCAGCAGCAGTAGCAGCAACAGCAGCAATAGCAGCTGCAATCTGTAGTCGGCATGCACAACAAGCATCCTGACTGCCTTTGCCATTCCTTCATTGCCTTCAAGTCTGGTGGTCTGCCCACTTAAACAATATCGGCTAGCAGCGCGCCCCCCTGTAATTAAATCAAGCTACAATTTCTTTGGCCTGACAGTGGGCGCTAAAACTGAACAAAAAGTTAGAAAATAAACAAAAAAAAAAAAAAAAAAACGACGAAGTATAACAACAACAACAACAACAAGAAGAAGAAGCAGAAGAAGAGCAAACATACAAGTACAACAAGCTAGCTGCATATGAAATGATTGTATGCAAAAAGTGTACGACGCAGCATTGAGTGAGGCACGAATTGCTAACAGGATACAACGTGGTGGCGACTGGACAGGACAGGACAGTATAGCCACATGAATCTCGTTTGCTTGCTTCGTTGCTTGTTTGGTTGGCTGCTTGGTTGAACAGAATTCATCAACAGCTTTGAAGAACGGAACGAACGGAACATAAAATGACAAACGCCAACAGGCATGACATCATTCATTTGCCTCACTTTCGATCTCTTTTTTCAACACAGTCACTTCTTCTCACTCACTCATTCACTCACTCACTCAGACGACGCAATCAGTGACAGGCAACATCAGCGTAAGCAACATGAAACAGGCTGGCAGACAGACAGACAGACAGACATACGGTGGGACAGTGCAACATAGGCATCATGCTTTTATGACGCATACTGTACCGTAGCATACCGTTCCGTACGGTATGTCGACAGGTTATCCCTGCAGGCACTTCCTGTCTGTAGTATGCACTACAATATTTCTGCCTATTTCAGCTGCTGACGCCTTTTGGGCTGACCGGCTGTTTGCCTGACAGGCAGGCAGGCAGGAAGGCAGGCAGGCAGGCTCACCGACTGGCTAGTTTCATCCTATTTGAATTCGTTGTGCGTTGATTACTCTATGCTACTCTATGATGGCTGACGACTATCTCACTGGCTGGCCTGTGTGCGGTTAAGCCCGTTGCTGATGTTGAAACTGATTTTGCCGCTACATAATGGTTTCTGTATGTAAATGACAAGATTAGTGTATACTGTGTAAAAATAGCAGGGTGCTTGCTTGCTTGCTAGTGAACTGCTCAATAACAATTCTAGACCGCTAATCTATGTCAATATTATGAAAGGCAAAACGAATGCCTGCCCAATTTTAAGCAAAGCATTTTGCATTTTACAAAAATAATCGTTCCGAGTGCATGCAAATGCTGCATAAGAGTGATGATGTACGTTGCAGCAATATGCAACATTTGTTCCAAGTCTCAAGCTATTAATTAATGCAAAGCATCCCGGTCATATGAAGTCAGCACAGCATTCACACAGATTCTGATATTTTGGCATTGAGTGGAAAAGAGTTTCGAAGAAAAAAAAGAGAAGCATAATAATCGCTTTCGTGAACACATTAAGCGATATGAGATTCGGAAGAAATGTGATTCTCTGAAAAATTCGAGAATTATTAGTGAGAAACCAAATTCATTGCAACTGCGCAACTTTCTAAAGGCAGCGTGAAAAATAAAAGAAACATAAAACGGCAAAAGCAATGCAGTTACTGAAATTCACTGAGTTCGTTAAAAATGTCATGGAATTATATAACTTTTGCTAGTTTTTTTTAATTACCCTTATTGCACAGCTTTCTATAGCATATATTTCTGCCTGAAAGATACTTGTGAATTTCCCTAGTGATTCGAAGTATTTCGTGCGTGGTCCGAAGACTCCTGCGCCACTTTCTTCATCTGTTAGGAACCCATCTGTATACCAGCTGATTGCTCCTGGTTTGATATTGTAGTTCAGCGTTATGTTTTCCCATTCGTCTTTAGTGCTGAGCCCTACTTTAAATCTTCTGATGAAGTTGTTCATTATGCCTAGGTTGTCGCTATGGTATTGCAGGAATGGGTGGGCGTCTTGCATATTAACATGTTTTATTACTGATACAGGTCTTCCTATCATTGTTAATTCTTCCTACCCTAGCAATGGCTCTGTCAGCCTGCTGTTGGATATGAAGATGCTGCGGCATTAGATTTAATAGCAAGTCTAATGTCACACTAGGAAAGGTTCGCATTGCTCCTGTTATAGATATACAAGCTAACCTCTGAACTTTGTTCAATTGCTTACTAGCTGTTGTCAATTAAGCCCTATCCTCCAAGACAATGGCACCATATGTTATTATAGGTCTGACCATTGTGAGGTACATCCATTTTATTATTTTGCAGTTACACCCCCAATTTTTCACAGCAATGACTCTGCAAGTCATCATTGCCATTGAAGCGTTACGTTTATCAAATATTACTCCTAAATATTTTACCTCCTTGGAGAATTCTATCAGCGTGCCATTCACCCATATTGGCTTGAGTAACTTCATCTGATACTTCCTAGAGAAAGTTTTAGATGGGTTGATACTCAATCCTACCTTGGAGCACCAAGATCTTGTGATGTTAATGCCCATCTTAATTTGATTACATTGTGTGTCTTCATGCTGCCCTTTGCAGATAATAACTGTAAGACGCTCTAATAGTTCATCCACCACGAGACACCACAGGAGAGGTATAAAAACGCCCCTCCTGTCAGCATCCTTTTGTGGTTTTGACTATAATATTTTTGTCAGGTAGGCTAGTCTCGATTGTTCTTGAGTTCAGTAGTTATACTATCCAACTGATAAGGGAAGGATCTATACTTCTCTTGTTAAGTGCCTTTGCATCTTCCGTGTGAGATGTGTTGTCAAAGACACCTGCGATGTCCATAAAAGCACAAATCCTTTGTCTTTTATGGCGTTACGAATTAAGGTGTCTATCTGCCAGACCTATACGCATGTTGATTTCTGTGAAGTGGTTCCTTGATCAGGTACACACCCTGATGTGGTTATGCAATAGATCTAATCTAAAGTCTTCAGCATGACTGAGGTAAGGCTTATTGGTCTGAAGGACTTAGATGAGAAGGGATCCTTCTTACCCGCCTTCGGAATAAACACCACCTTTGCTTTTCTCCAGCACATAGGTATATAACCAAGTGCCAGGCTACTTCTGAACATTTTTAGCATTGAGCCTATTAAAAGGTCTAGTTCCCTCTGTAGTAGTGCTGGGAATATTTCATCGACCCCAGGGGATTTGAAAGGTTTGTATGAGCTAGTTTCCAGTTCGCTCTTCTGGTGTTACCTTGCTGCAAGTATTCTGTTGTGTTTTCTTGCAGTATGGGGATACAGTCTGGAAAGTGAGTTTCGAGTAGAAAGCGTGCTTTCTCCTCCTCATCTTTCAGAAATGTACGATCTGGCTTCTTCAGACAGAGTCCTTGAACTGTTTTAGTTTTGGAGAGAGCTCTAAATAATCTAGTTGCAGTGTTAGTGTCTGCAATGTTAATGCAAAATTTCCGAAAGTTATCTTCCTATGTCTTCTGTATATTTTTTGTTATATTCAGTAAGACTGGTCGTGTACTCTAGCCAGTCTCCAGTGCGCTTAGATTTATTAAATAGGCTGCTTACTATTTTCCTAAGTTTCTCCAGATCCTTGTTCCACCTGCAAGTGTCTTTGACTGATTAAAGTTCTTTTTGTTTGCAGTTTTGATGGTATGCATCAATTACAGCTGCATTGTAGCCATTTTTGAAGATTCAGGTATTCTAAATATTTTACAATGGTTTCATCGTAAAGTTTGGTCTTCAGCTCCTTTACTGCTCTGTTGAAATTTCTCTCGTCTGATGGTTAACTGAAATAAGTCGCCGGAATTCAACAGAAACATTAAGAGTAATTTGTGTTCGAAAGCTCGGTTCGCTGTGTTTGATTGTAGTTGATAGGTAAGCTGCTTCGTGAATTAGTTGGTTCAACAACGATTCAACAGTTTTTTCAATTTCCTTACTGGAGTTAGGATAATTTGTGAGGTTAATGTGAAGGTCTAACCAGAGTTGAAAAGATTCCATGTCTGTATTTTTTGTAATAATATTGAGGTTTTTTGTGTATGTTTGCAGGACTACACTCAAATTTATCAGCATTGCTGTATGGTCTGAACTTAGTTCATCACACATGGCTATATACAGAATATTTGAAGGAATTCCTTTGTATATGCAAAAGTCTAAGAGATCAGAAAGTTTCTGGGGAACTGTGTGCCAATATATTAGATTATCTGTAGATAAGATGATACTCTGTTATTCATTTATAAAGCTCTCGACCTTTCGGATTAATAAGCTTGGAGCCTGGAAATCTCCTCCAGCTAAAAACTTTTGGCCAAGTTTGTCAAAAAAGTTTTTAAAGTCTTCGTTGAGTAATCTGTAGCGTGGAGGTAGGTAGATGCCAGCAATGACCAAGTCTCAGCAGCTTGAATTGATGCAGTGCTGATAGATTCCAATTCTTCATACTCAATGTTTGACTTAATTAAGATATATTTTATATAGGGTTTATTTAAGAAAAACGTACGCTACCTGCTATATATTCTTTTTTTTAATAATTGTATAAAAACTTAAATTTTAACAAATAATAATAATGTCACTCAGTATAATATAATAAAAATGCAAAAACCAATTAATTACGTAAACAAATTAATTGAATGCATATTTTTTTAAATTAAAGATAAACATTAAAAAAAAAAATCTGCAACAAATTTAAATTTTATATTAGCCTGACTGACTGTATTGCATTCATGCGCGAAAAATGAATAAACTCTTCAAGCTACAAGCGTTTGAAACAGGAAAAATAAGAAAAAGAAACGAAACCCATTTATAACATAAAAGCTATTAAGAAAAAGAAACGGAAAAGAAAAAAATCCAAGAAAAGTGTTTAGTCTTTAATATACATAGACAATACGAGTATATAATATATGTATCTGTCTTTGTTCTAAGGATTCTACAACATTTCTTCTTTTGTATGTCCCTGCGGCAATTCAGTACAAAGTGTTTTGTTCAGCTAGTTTTTGTTACTACAAATGACGATGATGATGACGATGGCGATGATGATGATGATAATGATGATGTTACCACTGTCGTCATAATGCTTATCATTGAAATCATCATCATCACCATTATGGGAATACTTGTCTTCGTTGTTGTCAGTGTCATCATTTTAGTACAGACAAAAGTCATCTCCGCTCATCATCATCGTCAATGGCAAGCAATAACAACAAACAAAATAAGAAAACAACGCAGATATACAAATAAAACAACATCAAAGCAAACATTTAGCAACAACAATATTATCAGCAACAACAACAACATCATTATTGTTGTTGAAAAAGGCTTCAGATTACATTAATATATATATATATATATATATATATTAAGTATATCGTCATGTATTTTCTAGCTACATACCTCTGCATCATTTCTGTTTATCAACAATCACTAAAAGTCAGTTCAACTTTAATGGGGTAACACCGTACAGTGAAAGCTTTGTATTGTTTATTTGTTTTTGTTGTTTTTCTACCTTATCTGCTTTCTTGATTTTGTAATACAATATAAAACATATCACTCCGCCCAACTCCATAAATACCAATCACGTATGGAATCCATATTGTTATTACTCCATTTTTTTTTTTTGTATTACTGCAACTCAATAGATTGAGATGATAAAGATGGATAGATGGGTCGTCTAAAAAATTGCAAATAATGTTTTATAACCAACTTGGAGAAAAACAGCATAAACAGAGATAGTTTTCTAAAAATTAATAAGTGCCCATAGCTGAATATACACGTACTTGCTTGAAAATAAAACAAATACCCAATCTAACTATTTCGTTTTTTTTATATTGCAGACAAATGTTAATAAGGTATTTTGTAGCCATAAACGAATTATAAATATTTCATTAGTTCACTTTTTCTTTGATTTTTAAGTTTAAATCATAAAAATTAAATAAGCAAAAAGTGGAGACTTGGTATCGAAATTATCATTAAGGACAGCAGTGATAGAGAAGTCGATATCGCCATATCCGTCTGTCCGTCCTTATGAACGAAAGGTTCTCGGAAAGGGTAATAGATAGGAACTGTATTCTTTTTTGCATTTACAAGTTTATTTTGAAATTTTGCTCCTTCCCCATAAAATCAATCCCAAGGCTAAAAATTTCTTCGACACAAAAAGTATGCCAGTATAGAGATAACGCCTCTCTCTTAGCCAAAATCTAAAAAGTTCAACAGAATCTGATGATAAATAACAATTTTATAAGCAATTAAATTTGAAGGATCTATGATACTTCCGTACTCCATTTTCTTTGCTTGCATAAAAAAATTTGAGCAGCTTCTCACAAGCAAAATATTTTTCTTCAGTACCATTTTTTCTTTTTAATTTCCCACCTTTTTGTGTTGCACTGCTTGGTCATAAGCTAGGGAAACATTTAATGTGTTTGTTAGGCGACCTGTACTGGTACAGGGGCTTTTCAGACGGTTTTTTACTTGTCTTTTTTTTTGAGTTTTGAGTGCCTTTAAAATGATTTTTCGAGTTACACTCCGATTTACATCGAGTTCAAGATAGTTTGAGTACTCATAAGGATGAATTTTTGTACTATTTAAAAAACTGGCAGACAATATCCTTTTCTCGAAGAAAATGTTACATGCCTCGACCTCTCAGTATTAACCTTTATTTTCCATTTCTTAAGCCATTGCTCTATTTGAACTATGTATTTCATTTTGAATATCTTGAGATACTTCTGCAGCAGTATCTTTAGATGCAATTATAGCTCATCACTGACAACAGAAAGATCGGCAATGAATATTGTGTATGGGACAGGTCACAGTACACTGCCATGTGGGACACAAGCATGGGTACTAAAAAGTGTCGATTGTTTGGAAACGATTTAAATAAGAGAAAAAATAAAGCAGGAAGCAGTTTTTTTCAATTTATATATCTTGCCTGGCTGCCAGACTCGGTCAAATGCCTATTGTATATCATGAAATACTGCTGCAGATTACAGTTTCTTCTCGAATACACTTGTATATCCACTATAAGCTGGCATTGCGCTGTAGTCCCATGGCCTCTCTTAAACCCAAACTGATGTTCCGGTATTGTATTGTATTCATCTAAAACTGGTAACAATCTACTCATAAGTAAGGTAAGGTAAATGTTAATGTATATCCTTTTATAGAACTTTTGCATCAATTAGTAAAGGCAAACAAACATATTTACTAACAAAAAACGAAGTTGTGCATCTATCAATGTTTCAAAGACAAAATTACATTGCATCCCAACCACTTTATATGCTCCAAATATCGCGGTTATTTCTTCAGCCTAGTACGTACGAACCTCAGTAGAAACACTCAAGAAAGAAGTGTCTATAATAATTTTTGCTGACTATAAAAGCAAACAAGAAATGCTTTTAGCATGTCAGCTCCAATATTTCCCACCTTGCTTGCATCTCGTAAATTAAATGCAAGCATTTCGCGTTGATTTTTACACTTTCTGCACTGCTCTGCTCATTTTTTTTATTTTGTATTCCTGCAAAATATGTTAAGTCTGCAGTGCACTCGGAAATTGTAAACAAACTTGACTGGAGTCAAGTAAAGAAATAAAGGGAAATATTTGATTTTATATTTGAGTGCTGGTTGAAAATTGTTTAAGAAATCTTCGCTCGCCTCCATTTGCCATTAGTTTTATTTTTGTTGCTTCTAAATGCTTATCTATGCATTGGCATAGTCGAGTGGTCTGTTTTTTATTCCTTCCATGGCCGTTTCGCATGCACAAAGACCTTTCTTTATAAATGCTTTCCATTATGTTTGATTTTCCGTATATATGTTGATTATAATTTGTTGGAACTGACTTTCTCCCAGCAGAACTGCGAATAAAGTTTGTACATTTTTTCATATAATATGCAGATATTGCAGCTATAGCTGCGAAGTTATCTAAACTTTGAGCAGAGAAGATTATTTACTATTCGATTCTGTTGTTTCTCAGTTCACTGTTAAACTATATTGAAAACATTATCCATGTGCATTAGAAAAAGAAAGATCTCTGAAAGTATGTGGAATGCCTTTGCCTGTTTTTAAGCTCTTATTTCTCCTGCCAAATTAAGATCCTCGAATTGTTTTTTTCCTAATTCGCGCCGTTTTTTTTTCAATTAGGTATATCTCGTTAAGTATCTGCCGTATGAGGACATATTTTAAACATGTGAATGTCTAGTACTGCGCTAGTACAGCATTGCCCTTGGACAATACAGTTGTGAGCTACAACGTGTCGAACATGGAGTTCTCGAAGGAAGAGATTTGCTATATTTTACATTTTTACTAACTGAAAAGCGGTCAAAAAAATTTGTGATGTTTCAATTCACTCGATTCCGTTCTGGTGTGCAGGAAATGGAAGATGCACCACGCTCCGGAAGACCTGTCGTCAAAGAAATCGATAAAATTAAGGAAGTGATCGAAATAGACCGCCATAGTAGCAGCCGTAACATCACCCGGGTGCTGAATATCAGGCATATGTCCGTTCAAAGATATTTGAAGAAGCTTAGCTATACAAAAAAAAAAAAAATCCATAATTGGGTGTCACACGAATTGACACCAAAAAACCTCATAGACCGAATTTCCATCTGCGAATCGCTGCTAAATCGCAATAAAATCGACCCGAAACGAAAAGGCGCCTCAGAAGGAGAGAGATCCGAACACAAGACCCGGTTTCCTGGTGAAGGACTTGTTAAAAGTGAAAAGGAGCAGGCAGTTGTTTTTGTCCACCATCTGGGTGGACTACACATGACGTGGCCACGTTGGCGTAAGTGAAAGAGACTATCGAATATTTGGAAACACCGCTACAGATGTTACTCCCAATCAGGCCAATCCAGACTTTAGAAATAGCCAACATCATCAAAGACTTGCCAAAAAATAAAGCCCCAGGTATGGACAGGGTCTGCTACGCAACTTTGAAGATCCTGCCGATATGTGCGATCATCTATATCGCATTGATTTTTAACGCGATGTTGAGGGTTCAATACTTCGCGGCCCAGTGGAAGAAAGCAGTGATCCATATGATTCACAAGCCAGGTCAGCCGGATGACGATCCTTAGTCATACTGGCCAATTAGTCTTCCTGCCTTCATTATCGATGTTACGGGAGAGACTGATTGCTGGCCGACTGAAGGAGTTTATGGATCACAAAAGGTATCCTGCCAGATCACCAGTTTGGGTTTAGGGCAGAACATGGCACAATTGAACAGGTTCACAGAGTTACACAACACATTGTGCAAGCTTTTGATGACGTTGAGTTTTGTAATGCAGTATTTGTCTACATGCTGCAGGCATTTGATAGACTCTGGCATGGGCCTACTGTACAAGGTCAAAAAACTTCTGCCAGCGTCTTACTTCTAACTTCTTCGGTCCTACCTAGAAGGACGAGAATTTCAGCTTAGGTACCGGGACACCTATTCTGCCCCCCGTCTGATGAGAGCTGGAGTTCCGCAGGGATGCGTACTGTGACCACTGGTTTTTTCGCTCTATACCGCTGATCTCCCTATCCCTGACGATGACTACATGGAGGCCCTCTCTAAGGTACTAATTGCGACTTATGCTGACGATGTTGCCGCTCTATACAGTTCGAAGTGTCGCATCGAGGCAGCCGATGGCCTTCAGGGTTACCTCCACATATTGACAGCTTTGTGTAGACACTGGAATCTAAAGATAAATGCAAGCAAGACTACGAATCCATGTTTTATGCTTAAACGCATGGTTACTCTAGCTATTCAAATAGAAGGTGTAAATCAGCCTCAATTAGCAAAATACCTTGGCATCAACCTGGACAAGAGACTAACCTTCCAGGGACACCTGACAGCCATACTAAAAAAATTTCGCCTGAGGATTGTTTAACTTAGATGTCTGCTCAATAGAAGGAGCACTCTCTTCTCCAGGCGAAAAGACAGGTGCCAGACGCCAAGTGCATTATCCCAATCTGGCTCTATGACGTGCAGATTTGGGGGATTACGGCAAAGACAAATTGTAACCGTATTCAAGTGCCCTTAGACAGATCACTGTTTGCCCCTGGTACGTAAGAAATTCGACGTTGTATCGAGATCTTAATTTGCACACATACCAGCCGATATAGAGACAGATTAAGAAGCCATCAAAGCAAACTTGCGAAGGGTCTGCTTACTGCCAGGCCACTCAGTCGTTTGAAAAAACCTGGATTTGGAAGAATTTTAAGAAGAAGAAGACTCTTCTTTACATATAAAAATAATCCTCGAGCAATTTGTGTGAGGTTCGGTTCCTGTTTAAGTATTATTAAGTACATTGCAATGTTAAGGCGTTTATTTGCAATATGCGGGTTCATTACTTAACTAAAATAAAAAATTTTTTTTTAAAAAAACGCAAGAATATAATGTTATTACGAAACCTCAGGAGAAAAGATAGATTTGTATAGGGACTGCCCCTGCTAGTGGTCCGTTATGAAGCCATGTAGAATAATTCATTTGAATCAAAGTCAGATACACCACATTTGGCACTTTTAGCTGAAATAACAATAATAACAAAAGATTTTTCATTCAAAAACTTTATATGAGCAGCACTTAGCCCTTGGTGAGAGGCGGGTACGTTCATTAAGTTCAATATATCTGAAAGTGGAATAGGTTCCATTAAATTTCTAAGCTTGAAGCCTCTACCTTTTATAGTCTCCAATGTCTTGTTGTTCATACGAACTGAAAGACAGACGGACATGTCTTTACTAACTCGACTTTTGTTGTTTGTTGATTGGGCATACAGCATACTTTATGTGGTCTGTCTCGTCTTCTGTCTGTCTGTCTGTCTGTTTCATTTACCCATTTATAAAAAAAAAAAAAAGAATGTTATTAAATTCGTGATTAACACTGTTAATGCATATAGTCACATCATATCAGCTTTAATAAGAAATCTTCAAAATATATTTAAATGGAATTTAATGCCAAACCATTTTGAAGGTTTTTTTCTTTTGCAACATTTTCCACAAACTCGTTGTACAGCCCGCGCATGCTTGTGTATGTGCAATTGAATGTCAGATAGTCAATTCCATTCGATTTCTTTGTAGTTGTGCGCAGCATTTAATTTAAATTACATGATACTGAATATGGATGATATATTTTATATATGTATAGTATATAGAGCAATTTTTTTCAACTTTATACGTGCTACTTTTCTTTATTGCTCTTCAATCAAAATGCACTTCATATAACTCTGGTAAACGGAATATATATAGCATTTAATACACTCTGCCAGCTGTCAGTCATTTGTCAAGCATTGCATTTTAAGTGAGTTTTTATTATATATATATATGCGATGCGTATAATATACAATATACATAAATCGGTGGGCATATACACATACATATCTGTGGGTATATATAATATTACGCATACGCAGTGTTTTTGCGCAGCAAACTTTTGCAAGAACATCGATGATGTTGTTTATATTGTTCCGAAAGCGAGTGTGGATGAGTGATTGAAATTGAAAGGTGGAGTTAGTAGCTGCTAGCAACTAGCAGCAGGACTGTATGCACAGATACTACGAATATTGAATTTTATGAGAATGTATCGCATGGAATAAGAGCACGCGATTGACGAGCGGATATGAAGCGCTACTTTATTGCAACAGAGTTACAACAACAACGAAAATGACAATGGCGATGACGACGAGGACGAGGACGGCGACAATAATAGTAAGTAATAATAACGATGCTGTTAAAGGAGGACAAAAAAAAAAAAAAAAAATAGGAAAACAATGAAGAAGCAAGTAAAGGAAACTTGCCGCAGGGAACTTTGAACTCAAAAAAAAAAAATGGGAAGGGAAGAAAACACTCGCCAAGGTAAACTTTGTGCAGTAAAGGATAACAGTAGCAGCAGCATGAATACAGCTACAGGAAGGTCGCAACTCAACTCAATGGCATGGAAACGGAATGGGAAGCTCAACGCTTAATGCTTAACTGAAGCACATTCTACGAGAACTTGAAATGCACAAATTGCATCTATGCAGCTACGCATCTGCGGTATCTTGGCAATTCTTGTAACATCAAAGTCACAGCCTCAGCGGAATGCAACGAGCGAGCACATCGAGCAACGGATGCACGCACAAGGAATTATTATGAAAATAAATCTGGCGTATAACTGAATTCAACAGCAACGAGGACAACGAGGACGAATACGTATACGTATACGATTGAATGCATGCGATATGGAAGTTAGGTTAGTTTGCCTTCGGTTGCGCTCCAATTGCATCTTCTAAGCATCCGTTGTGAGTCAATAGTAGAAACACCAGCTGACAACTGCCACCAATGTGCGCACCTTGAAAATCCAAAAGACTTGCTGCATATCGCTTTAGATTTTCCACATAGGTGCTATGCTATATATGTATAGCATAGAATTGTATAAAACTTTTGCAGTATAAACGAGTAAGCGCGTTGCCTGTGGCATTTTCTGTTATTGGCTGTCAAAAAAAATAAAATAAAAAGAATCCTTCAGCTCACGCAAAGCAAAATAAAAGTGCTGCATCAACTATTTTCCATAAAATTCTATGCGTTTTTTAAGCTTTTGAGCAGCAGCAGCAGCAGCTGCGCTTGCAGTCATGTTGTGCTGCAAGTTTCAAAATGGATTTGATTTTCTTGAGTTATTATTATTATTTCGTGGAATTTGAATTTGAATTCTGTGTAGCTGCTGCTATTATTCTTGCTGCTTCAAAATTTATGCATGCATTCATCTTGCTAAAGCAAATACATTTCGTTAAGCAGCTGGTAGTCATTTTGATTTCTGTGTAATATATCAAATATTCAACCGCAAACAAGTATTTGCTGGCAAGAGAGAAAAGCGAGGCTTACCGAAAGCATTCACATATTTAGTGAAATATTTTGTGGTTAAAACTGCTTCGTAAGTTTTTTTTTTCTTTTCTTTTTGTTAACATTTAACATTTAAATGTGTTCGAGCCATTTTAACCACAAATATTCTTGATTTATTTTTGCTTAGGTTTAAAGTCGATTTTTCTTGAGATATTTTAAGGCAAGTATTTCTAAAATCAAACTTTATTGTTGGGTATTTATGTATAGGCAAATCGAACGATTGTTCTTGTTCCTTTAAGTAGCATAGATTGTTAAACATTTTATTTGATATATGGGTATATTTAAAATATATTGGTTTAATATGTCAAACAATGATAAAAATTAGGCAGTATTTCGAAAAAAAAAAAACAAGATAGAACGTTGCAGTCGAGTGTACTCGACTTCGAGTCACCATTGAACTTTTTTTGTATTAAAACGCAGCAAATGGGGCAGACATGTTTATTAAATTCTACTTACAATTAGTTGAAGAGTGAATTGGAGTTATCAAATATGCAAACATGTAGATTTAATCTCATATATTGCTAAGTTCATGATGTTCATACGGACAGACGGACATGTCTTGATCGACTCAACTTCTTATAGCTCGGTTGTCCAGCCCTCTTAATGCTCCGATTGAAGTTATTTGTAGAATCTAAATATTCAAATTTGAAGTCTCTATCTCTTATATATCCTTGTGCAAATAGGCAGCCAGGCGGACGGACATACGGACATGTCTACATCGACTCGACTTTTGATGCTGATCAAAATTATAAAGGCTTGGAACAAAAAGTCGTTCGTATTTTCGTCTTTATTTCAAATCTTCTGTTTGGATCAATAACTTGTAGCCAACGCGATTCCAACTTCATTATGCCCCGCTCATAGAAGCTTGTTACCCTATTGGCAAAATATTTAGGCAGTTGATTTTCGCAAGCCTCTTTTGAGGTCAATTTCTTGCCAGCTAAATTGTTCGACATTGACAGGAAGAGATGGTAATCCGATGGTCGGGACTATAAGGTGGATGCATAAGGACCTCCCATCCGAACTCCCTTCTCCCGCTTCTGACACGTCACAATGGAACACAATTCCGCTCCTATTGGCCAAAGTTGGCCGCTACTGGGCGATTGCTGCCTTCAAGCGGTCTAGTTATTCACAGTAGAGGACCGATTTGAGCGTTTGTTCATAGGGAGCAGCTCATAGTAGATGATTCCCTGCCAATCCCACCACAAAAACACGCAGCTAAACCTTTTTGACCGTCATTCCGGGCTTGTCAACCGTTTGAGCTGCTTCGCCACACTTCACCCACGACCGTTTGCACTGCACTTTGTCATAAGTGACCAACTTTTCATTGCCAGTCACCATTCGCTTCAGATGGAAATTCGGTCCATAAGGTTTTTTTAATGTCAATTCGTGTGGCACCCAAATATCGAGTTTTTTTGTGCAGCCAAGCTTTTTCAAAAGTCTTTGAACGGTCATATAACTTATATTCGGCTCCCGAGCGATGGTACGGTTGCTACTATGGCGGTCTATCTCGATTACTTCCTTGATTACATCCACCACACCAAAACGGAATCCAATGACTTTTTTTCCGACCCTATATATACTGCCTTCTTGAGCAAAAGTAAAAAATGTTTTGTATGTTTTCAAAAATTTGTGACTGGTTGTTTTTGCTGACTTTGGTGTTTGCGAATTAGGAATTACAAGTGCTAGCGCTTAATGATGGAAAGAACCGATAATAAATCAATACAAATGGCTTTATTTGGAAAATATTCTTGAAGCCTTTGAAAGGCTTGTTCAGGCATCGAGAAATCTTTAAATCGCATTTAGTTGATGGATGCCAGATGAACCATATTTTTTTTGGGTTAATATTTTAAAGAGTGAGGAGAGCGCGTGTGTGTGTATAGTACATTTTCAACTTCAATAGTGTGCAAAGTGAAACGGCGAAAATTAAGAGAGGCAAAGCATTGGCTTGTCAATCTGAAGCAAAGAGAATGACTGCTTATACATGAATAAATGAGATGTTGCTGCACTTTTGTTTTATGCATGGTGAAATAACAATGGTGAAATAATTACAACAACAAAACGTGGAGCACATGACTATTTGTTATCACAACTGCATAGCATTTGTATCACAAAATAATGAAAGAAATAATAAAATATTATTGAACGCATCTCTGGTGACTCTTTTCAAAATGTTTTCCATTTCGTTCAGCAGTTTCACTTCAATTTGTGATTATATAGTTGAGGCATCATATAGATACTCCTGCTTAAGATCCCGAATATTAGACATAAGCCGTATACTGAATAGCTTTTAAGGATTTCAATTTAAGGTTGTATCTAGTACGACCAGGCGGAAAATTATCCTGTTTTTGGAGAATTTTCCGATAATTTAAGCAAATCGTTAGTAATAAATACGAACTCGGACTCACAAGGAAAAAAAACATTGGAAAACATTAGCGTAGTGTTACGTCGAAAAGTTTTTTAAGTTATTTCACAGCTTTCGTTATGTGAGAATAGAGATAGTCTCCAAAACTTGTGTATTGAAATGCACAGCAGAAAGTTGAGCTATTGAGATCTCTAATCTTTATACAATCTTTGTACAATCTATACAATATCAACTTTTATTAATAAAATTCCAACTCAAGCCTAACCGATTTCTAAACAATTTTTATTTTAAAAAGAAGTTTTATCTTTTTATATAAATATAAAGGTTTGTTTTTCTGAGAGCGGTACCTTATAGTGATCACTTTGCGGTCATTAGTTACTTCTTTTACTTACTTACTTACTTTGGTGCTTTATGGGGAACAGGGTATAATAGTAAGTTACGCTGAAAAAAAATTAGAGCAAAGCAATGCACGACTTAAACGCAAATAGAGTATAATATAGTAAATAAAAATTTGCATCCGAATATTTTGTGGCACCTTAACTGCTTATAGATAATAATCAACCTTAATCAGATTGCAATGAGTTGGTAACCTATTGCAGTTTTTTTTTTTTATATTTAATAGTATAATAGGGCTTAGTATGAAGTAGCATGCGCCACGCTTTTATACTTAAACATATTTAAATTCTAAACAAAACAATTAATTATAATTCAAACTAATTTGCTTTAAATGTATCTAATTAACAACGAACTAATATAATTACTCGTTTATGTATCTAAATTGCTTTTGAGAAAATGCTTTAATTCAATACAAAAAAAAAAAAAACAAAATGTTTGATTGTTTCATTTCTTTCTTTTGCAGATTTATTAAGCTAACCTCAAAGTAAATAAAAAGAAAAAAAAAGTACTTAGATAGCAAACAGTCTAAGCAGCGTACAAAATCTCGAAATATATCGCCACATCGCTTTAAAGCGCCAAACCAAAGTGAAAGACAACACCAAAATGTATCTGAAATGCTAAGCTAGACTTAAATCTTTAAATGCCAAATTCAAATGCAACTAAAACACTAAACAAACATTTTTTTTTATAAATAAAAAAAAATTTCGCTGCGCTGTAAATAAAAATTGTAAACTAAACCAAATGCCAAAGTGAAGCAACTACTAGTTTTACTAGCTACTAAAACATTTAAATAATTTGTCTTAATTTGTAACTAAAAAATATAAAAATTGTTTAAAACAAACAAAATGTTGCCAAGTGAAGCGTTGGACTTTCGTGAGTTAGATGTGAGTTTGCCAAGCACAACTAGAAGGGGAACAAACTGAGAAATATAAATGGTGACAATTTTTTTTTTTTTTGATTAATATGCAAAAAAAAAAATATAAAACAACAAAAAATATTCATAAACAAAGAGTCTAAAGATCGTGAAAGTCTGCGCATAATTGTGTTCTTTTCATAAATAAGGACGAAACTGAACAGAAGGACATAGCAAACTAAACTAACACAAATCAAATTAAAACAAAAAGCGTATTAAATAAATTGCTGCGCTTTGCACTGTGGGCGTGGCAGTTTTGATAGTAAATAAAATTAAAATAAAGCCCAAAAAAAAAAAAGAAAGAAAACTTCAGCAAAATGGCTGGACCGCAGGTACAAACACACAACAGTCAGCGGCCAAATAGCGCCTACTATACAGGCATCAATGGCGGTGGCAGCGGCAGCGGCACAACTTCCCGTACCATAACCACAAGCGCTTCACATACAGGACTGCATGCACTGCGTCAGGTATCGAATGAAACAGAGCTCATCTATCGCGGCAACAACGGCAACACGGTCAACCTCAATGAGAGCTGCTCAGCGGCATTAGCAGCTGCAGCGGCCGCATCTGCGGGTAGCAGCAGTCGCAACATAACTACAACAACACAGCTACCGCATACATCACACATTAATGGAAATGGAAATAGCGGCATGGGTGTTAGCGGTGGTGGTGGCGGTGGCGTCGGCGGCGGTATGGGCGTGAGTGGCGGCAGCAGCTGCAATATTGTAAGCATTGCTGGTCCCGGGCCAAGTGCTACTGATGCGCTCATTTCTAGTGTTGGTGGTGGAGGCAGCAGCGGTGGTGGTGGCGGTGGCGGTGCCATTGCACGTAGTGGACGTCTTAAGGCTCAAACGAGTACACAAATTGAAATAATTGTAGATGCAACGCAATGTGGACGCTCCGGCATTGATAGTGGCGGTGCCAATGTTGCTGACACCGATGGCGATGAAACCGAGCAGGCCGGTCAGACGGGCGAGGGCGGAGAGCGACGCAAAAGCTCACGACATCGACATAGACCGCTGCATCGGCGGCTGATCAACTATTTGCGAAATCTATTTCAAGGCAGCGCCACACAGAATGGTAAGCGCATTTTAAGAGCATATATTGTAGTGTATACTCTTCTTCTTCTGCTCGTATGATGTATTTACTTCTTTTATTTATGCGCCCTTCATACAAAGTGTGTGTGTGTGAGGTGTGCCAAAATAATTAGCGTACATTTAGTAGCGCATCTTAACTGAACGAGTGGCATCAAACTAGCCATCCATGTATACTTTGTTTTTTTAATATGTTCGAAAAATTTTTGAAATTCCGTGCAGAGTAAAACACTTTCGAACATACATCTCCAAATTGTTTGCTGTTTTATATTACTCTAAACTGCAGTTTTACAAAGAACTTTCTACAATCTTCACGCAGACAAAATACAAGACCAGCACACATCAGATCCGTATACAATATGAACACATCTTTTGGAAGTTTTGACAAATCGGTAAGAATTTTACGAATCGAAACCTCACAAAAAAAACAACATAGCTCAACCGAACACTATTAGCACATAGCCCTATAACACTATAACAAAAGCAAAAGGATTTGCCATAAAAAATTCTTTAGAAAGTGCATCCATTAAAAAAATATTGGTTTACATTAGAATACTGGGTTTAAACAAGAACGAACACTGCAATATATTGTACTAGACTTCGGTATACCCTGCGTGGGAGATATATTCATATTTGCATCTGTGTGGAATATATTATTGGGATTGATGTTAGCCCCAAACTTGTAGTTTCAAGCTAAACTTAACAACAACAAAATGTTTTTCTTACAAAATACCAAGAAAGAAAACAAATTTGTAAGGGGTTTTCTGCTTCTATTGTTCCGATATGTTCCTATATGGAATATTTCAATCGAATTTTGCTAAAATACACCAAATTTTACACAAAGACAAACCTTTTTTATACCAAAACTCAGAAAGTAGAGTCAGATTCTTATGGGTACTACCTCTTACAGCAGGCGTAAATACTATTTAATATCTGAAGATGGAATATCTAAATATGAAGGCTCTATATTATATAGTCTTAAAGCTATTTGTTATTCATAGCCAGACAGACGGACAGGTCTATCACTTTTTATATGTGGACCACCTCTTTTACTGGTTCAAATTTAACCCGGATGGACGGAAAAAATTTTACGTTTCTACCTAAATTAACAAAAAACAACACAATATGTTTTATACAAAAAACCGGAAAGGTGAGACAGCTTTGTGTGGAAGCTACCTCATCTAGTGCTCCGAGCTGAACGTAAATTAAATATTTTATAAGAAAGAAAGAACGTTAGGTATGAAGTCTTGAAGTTAAGAGTTTCTATCAAGATTAACAACAACAATACGAATTTTTTCAAACAAAAACTCAAAATGAGAAATGATAAGGGCCAAACTTTTAATACTGATCACCTGTGACATACATTAGCATAGACTAGAACACTTTACTTAATTTTGAGACACCTAAACCTCGCCGGAAGGTCTTTGTATAACTTCAAATCTTAACCAATGTGAACAAATTTATTAGGATTGGCATAAAATATGAAGCAGATAGTTTGATGGATGCTTTTAGATAAATTAGGAACAAAAAAAAGGATTACACAGGGCCACAAAATGAAATTGAGGTGGACCTTCTCAGAGTCAAGTTGATCTTTATGTTTTTGGGATCGCTGAATACGATTCCGGTATCCACATTACCTCATCAGGTCAAAATCAAGGTCAAATAAAGGTCAAGCATCTAAATATGACTGATAGAATTTTTTTGACCCTAGATTCTGAAAGAGCGGGAAATTTTACGTCCGAATAAGTCGACCTATATTTTGACCCGACCTTTAAAGGTCATTCGTATCTCATATCTCAGCTTGTCTCTTAGCTAGAAATGGATCTCAAACCAGTTGAATTTATGTTTTTGGGGTCGCTGAATACAATCCCGGTGTCCACATTACCCCATCAGGTCAAAATGAAGGTCAAATAAAGGTCAAGCACCTAAATTTGACTGATAGAATTTTTTTGACCCTAGATTCTGAAAGAGCGGAAAATTTTACGTCCGAATAAGTCTTGACCTATTTTTTTACCCGACCTTTAAAGGTCATTCGGAGGTCATTTTGCGGTCAAATCCTTCTTTTGATATCTCAGCTTGTCTCTTAGCTAGAAATGGATCTCAAACCAGTTGAATTTATGTTTTTGGGGTCGCTGACTACAATCCCGGTGTCCACAATACCCCATCAGGTCAAAATCAAGGTCAAATAAAGATCAAGCACCTAAATTTGACTGATAGAATTTTTTTGACCCTAGATTCTGAAAGAGCGGAAAATTTTACGTCCGAATAAGTCTTGACCTATTTTTTTACCCGACCTTTAAAGGTCATTCGGAGGTCATTTTGCGGTCAAATCCTTGATGCTTGACCTTTATTTGACCTTTGACCGAGATCGTATTCAGCGACCTCAAATACATAAAGATCAACTTGACTCAGAGAAGGTCCACCTCAATTTCATTTTGTGGCCCTGTGTTATTATTTTGTTTGCTTACATACAGTAGGAGCAGGTTTATATGGGGCTAACCTCTTACTGTATAGTAAAGTTTGCATGTTTATATTTTTTTTTTTCTGAAGCGGGTGACTATTTAACGATATGATGATCGCGTTTGTCCATTGTGAATCAAGCTATCGAGGTCATCGATCTATTATCGAAGTCGGTCTTTCGATTCATGACCGATATCTGATATGGTTTCGTGTTAACTAATCAACATTCTAACATCAGCAGCTATATCAGATAACAGTTGTGAATTGAAAAAGCGATTTTGATAACAGATCGATGTGACTGAAGGAGATATATTCGATAGCTTAACTCACAAAAATAAAGAGCAACAAAACTATTATCGAACGCCATGCAAAGCTTAGTCGCTCAGTTACTTCATTTTAAAGAGAATATAAAATTTGTTTAAATTTGTTCTTCTTTTATCTGCTTAGGCTTTACACCACACGTACACAGAATGATCGCGCTAACACGTTGTGTGTAAGTTGTGTACTGAATTGTGTGTACTGTGAGCGGTAAAAAGTGTACTCGAATATTTGAGCTGTTAAAGCTTATAGCAATTTGTTATATGGTGATGCTTCGTTAACTAAATTGAGTTGTTTCGAGATCTTGACGAGATTTGTCTATAATTAAATGTATTGATCAAAGATATTTAGCTGTGTTAGAAGTCTCCCAAAAATGCAGAAAATCTATCTTAACATCGATAAGCAGTATTTTCTGTTTTATTATACAAAATATTAACCTAAAATGCAGTATAGATCACTTTTTGTTGATTTTGGTTAAAAGAACGATTTGTGGATGAAAATTCGCATTTCGTACGATTGTGCGTGACAAACATTGAGCGAGAAAGATTATACATTCTAGTAAAACTTTACACTGCAACTCATTCGTTTCTTTCATTTTATATCAAACAATTCAGCAAAGAGTTTCATTTCAGCACTCATTGACTCAATAAAAGCCGTTATTCATAATTAAGACGTACTAAAAGCTGTTTAATTCCTTGATTTAGAAAAAAAAAAAGTTTGCTGCTTTTCATGCTACTAAATTATTGAAGCGTTTTAATTAGCAGCGAATATAAAATCAAAACAGTCGACTTCTTAGCTTAGAGCTTTAAATTTTTGCAGATATTTTCTCGCTTTGTGAATAATAATATTTTGCTAGTTTTGAAGCAAGCCCCAGAACGATGATGCTTATTCAAACCGAGCTGAGTGTTGAACAATACACAATTATTAAATAATTGTGTGTGTATGTGTGTGTGCTGGCCATTACAGAATGTGATTTATGTGTACTGCTTCACCTCAATTTTTATTCAAGTCACGCAAGAACACTTTACACCCACCCACACACACACACACACACACGTAACTAGAATATTGTACAAGTCTGGGGTACATACATACATTGTACTTCTGTACATGGAGATCAAAGTGTTTTTAGACTTTGGCGTTTTACAGCGCCATTAAAATGGTTTCCTCTATTAAAATCAAATGGATTATTAACACATATACGCGTCTGCTATAAATGTTGTACGCGGTCATTTGTGGCCTCGGCGTTTAGCAAAAAATAAAGAAATAAAAAAGGGAAAAAAAAAAAGAACAGCACACATGCTACAAATTATCGAACTAATCAATTTTTATATACGCCCTCTCGATATATACATATATACACGAGTATATATTTAAACGGTTATTACAAGCAGAAGTTTGGTGAAAATGGGTTTTGTCGAGGACAAAAGTTTCTTTTTAATTGGATTCATATTGCGTCTGCATTTATAAAAAGATTAAAGCAAACGAAACAATTAACTTGAACAGAGCACTTTTACAGCATTTTTAGTTAGAAATACAAAATTTAAAAGTAGGCGTTGACCATTATAAATTGTAAAAAATATAACACAATTTGCGAACGAAATATTATTAGAAATTATAAATATTAAAAATATTATTTGATAAACTTTTAATAAGCGAGTTTGATGCATTTTAAGTTAGCTTTGAGCAGCAAACTATAAGATAGAAATGGTGTCGATGGAACAAAGACAACTGGACAGACGGACATATTTTTTTTTAAATGTTTTTATTTACAATCTGTCTTAACAACAATAATTAAATTTTATAAAATTTAATTATATGGCAGAGTTAGATATTCTGCAGTGAGAATAACTAATTACAATAGGATTTATCCTTATTTAGCTACATATATCATTTTTAAATGAATTCATTTTTATGGCAAATCTAAAATGTGAAATCTTTGCAATCTTCTAGTATCTTCGCTATTGTCTAATAAAGATATTGCTAAGTCATTGGTATGGTTATGTAATATACTTCTGGCTTATTTCAATTATTTCCTCTTTAACGAAAGCAGTTCTTAAATCTTATTAGACACGAACCATGTTGCGTCCACTATACTTCTTAGAGTTTTCGTTTAATATCGTTGGAGAATTTTTATATTTGATTTACTCGCAGTTCCCCACAACTGAACACCATAAGTTCATACTGGCTTTAGTATCGTTTTATATATATGTACTTACAAGGTTTAGTTGTGAGATCTACAAGGCTTAGTTGTGATTTATATCCAAGTAACCAGTTCTCTACTTCATTAAGCTGTATCTGTAGAAGGCTGCTAACTTCTGCAGGCAAATGTCTGGATGCTATAATGGCAGCATCGTCCGCATAAGTTGCTACCATAAAATTTTTTTTTATTGGCATATCTGCAGTGAAAATTGTATAAAGAATTCCTTGTGGTACGCCTGCTTTGATCGAATGAATTTGGTATACCTCACAAAAAAAGTTCTATCGCTTTAATAAGACTTCAACAGAAGGAAGTATGGAGCTGGAAGTAAAGCAAACCTTATCAAAAGCTTGTTGAACGTCAAGAAAAAATTCCGTGCAAAACATTTTATTTTCTAGTGCATCTGGTGTTCCGTGAGCTTGCCTAAGCCCGCATTGATATTCTGGTATGATGTTATGTTCCTCCAATACTGGTAACAATTGTCTAAATAATATTCTTTCGAAAATTGTGTGTCCCACGGAAAATTTCTAATTTGAAAATGCTATAAAAAAAAGAACGGCTTGATAGATTTCAATGAGTAAGCTTTTTTTTGAAAGGTTATTTCATGACATTTATTTATGAAAAATAATTTCCTTCAAATGTCCACCACGGCTGACTTGGCAGTACCTCATTCGATCAACTCAATTTTTCAGTACATTTTCAATGGTTTCCGGCCTAATGGCAACAATAGCAGCTTCAATTTCATGTTTCAAATCGTCAATCGTTGCTGGACTGTTGGTGTAACAAACGTCTTTAACCGCTCCCGACAGATAATAGTCCAACGGTGTCAGATCGCAGCTTCTTGGCGGCCAATTCACATCACCATTTTTGCTGATTATTTGATTTTCAAAGATTGTGTGCAAAAGATCGATTGTAGCGGGGGCTGTATGGCACGTAGCGCCGTCCTGTTGAAACCAAATATCGTCCAAGTCTTCCCCTTCAATTGGATCAAAAAAATAATCAGCCAACATGGCACGGTAGCGCTCACCATTGACGGTTACGGCGGCTCCTTCCTCGGACCAAAATCCGCACCAAACAGTCATTCGTTGTGGATGCATCGGCTTCTCCTCAATGATCTGTGCCCCAGATGCGACAGTTTTGCTTATTAACATAACCACCGAGGTGGAAATGAGCTTCGTCCGAAAAGATGATTTTTTGATAAAATTCGGGGTCTTCAACCAAACGATCTTCCGCCCAATCTGCGAAGCGTAGACGGCTCAAAGCAAGGTCTTTACGCAAAATTCGGTGCGTAGTTGACCGTGAAAGGTTCAACTCTTGCGATCGATGGCGAATCGATGTGGATGGACGTTCGCGAACACTTTCACTCACAGCGGCAATGTTTTCGTTTGACCTTGCTGGAAAAGGACGTTTACGTGTTGTTTTATACACCAACGCACACGCTTCACAAATTGTCGCAAATATGCAAATATGATGGCAAATCTTTTTTGTTGAAATTTTTTTTCAAATTTCGCACAGTTTGAGTTGAAGACTCATCACTTTGGAAATAAGTTTTTAATATTTCCCAACTTTGTTCAAGCAAAAAGTGACCCATTTCGTAAATTTCAGACTTTATACTGAATGTCTGCCACTTTCCCGATGACGTTTGACGTTTCCAATGTCAAATTATCGTTAGTTCAAATTCGAAACGGTAGGATGTACACCCGTTAGGTCGCCGTAAGATATGTTTCGCAGTTGAATCGTTTCTTAAATCTTTCAAAACTTGCTTAAGATCCTTTGACGCTTTGTTGAATATCACTTTATCTTCAAGACATCTACTTAGCTGACATTTCTTTCAATTAATATTCGAGCTTCTGCATATATTAGATATAAGATATGCTGCACTGTGAATTACGCTTGAAAGCATTTCAACAGCTTCATCAATTTCTTGCCAACTTCTCAGGTTTATATGATTGTTTAACCAATTTTTAAATGTTAGTAAATCAGTTTTAGGGTTTAATACTCTACATGCTTTATTTGTATCGACTATATGTGAGAAGAATAGGCAATTGATCTGAGTTGAAATGATGGAATTCTTTTATATACGAATCAGTTATCTTATTAGAATCTGTCGGCCAGTAAGTTGGATTTCCAGTAGATAAGACAGATAGATTCTTTGCTTTAATGTATTTGTAAAGCTCTCTTCCTTTTGGCTTAGCCAGCCTCGAACCCCACCAGGTGTGTTTGGCATTATAATCAACTGCAGCAAAAAATCTAGGTCCAAATTTATTGAAAAAGTTTTCAAAATCATGATGTTTTATAGCATATCGAGGTGGGAAGTAAACCGCACATAAACTGATGTCATAAGGACTGCACTTCAGTTTAATGCATGCCGCTTGTACATATGATGCACTGATTTCATCCAGAATATCAAATTTAAGTGAGCTTTTTATCAGAATTGCTAAGCCACCATGCGCTCTATTATCAGGATGGTTAGCAGTGACAAGTTCGTATCCTTTTATTTTAAAATAGGATCTACTGGCAAAGTGCGTTTCGGAGATCAGTAATGCATCTATACTCATTTCCTTTAGAAAAAAGTTTACTTCTTCTATATGGTTGGATATGCCATTAGCATTCCATATTGCAATTCTTAGATTAAATTGCTTAGTTTTTGTAGTAACTGAGTCATTAATGTGATCAAGTTGTTAGTGAGCTCAATGAGGATTTTGATCAAGTTGTAATGCATTCCTCGATGTACTTGGGCGTAAGTCGTCTGATCATTGATTGTTTTATTAACGTTTTCTGAACTAGGCAATAATAGAGGCGGAGTGGATTTGTTGGTTGAAGTAGCGTAGGTTTAGATTCTATTCTTGGGCTTAAACTTCTTGGCAACTAGTTCCTGATATACCCTACATCCTTTGTAATTAGCCGCATGATTTGATGAACAGTTGACGCAAATTGTTGGTAACTTCTTTTCTGCAGTAGCATGGTTTAATGAACATTTAACACAGCTATAAGGCTTATGACAGTAGGTCTTTGTATGATCAAATTCCTGGCAACGGAAGCATTGTACTATATCATTAATTTTCTTTGGTGGTTCAATTTTGACAACTGCATCGCATATACACTTTACATCGTAAATTTTTGAAAAGACACGAATAGCCTGGTATTCAAATGGTCAATGGTATATTAAGTTTGGGTTTGCAAAGTACATATATATTCTTGATAAACGTTCATCTGTACGTCTGTTTTAACACCGAGCTATCGGAGACTATGTACATTAGGGTAAAAAAAAATGTGCTAATCGTCCACCAGAATCGGAATCTACAAAGAATTTCAAGAAAATTTCACCCTGAAACTAGGAAATTAAAATTTTTTTTTAAATAAAAACAAAATATTAAAATAATATACTCTGAGTTTAGTCAAATTAGTTATGCTTATTTTATAAATGAATATAATTTAAATACTCGTATTAATTTTTTGATTTGTAAACAGACTCATATATAGACTCAGATTAAAATTCTCGTTTCACAATAAAAAAGGAAGGTTAAGTGTAAATGCATTGCAATAGAAAATCACATTGCTAGCCTATAGAGTCGGAGCTTGCAAGTGAATGTTGCTGCTGAGAAAGAATGTAATAGGGACGTAGCCTTCGTCCTTAAAGAAACAATAACAACACCTGAATACCAAACAGAAATGAGAAAGCAACTTTAAATACAAAAACCGACTCCACTTACAACAGATGCTTAAAGCTTTAGCTTCATAAAAAGTTAATAGAACTCAACACAGCGAAATGTATCCCAGTTATAATCAAGTGAAGGAAGTTATATAACAGTGCCAGCTCGTGGTTACAGAAGTAAAGTATCTTTTGTAACATACTGCACAACGATTAAAATAATTTCAATCCAATGTTTGCAAGCAGTTTCCGTATAGTTCTGAAAGCAGACTAATTTGCAGCTATGGATTTGATGGCTCAACCTGTCATAGTATACACAAGCAAAAGTTTGAATTTCTTTTTCTAGAATTTATCCAAAACATATCATACAGAATAGCGGCAATGGCAATGAAGGTAATACGGCAAGAAGACCTTTTGAGAATAGTAATTTATCATCATCCATAGCCAGTTTTAGCGAAACCCTTTTAAATAATTTTTACATTACATATATTACTTTGAAAGATTTCATTATTTTTGTGAGGCAACTTTTTTCTTGCTTTTATATGCAGAAATATCTGTGGTATCCAATGTTACCAAAGATTCATAAAGTATTAGTTTACGGTTTTCAAATAAATATTTCGACGATGGTTGCACTTGGAAGCTTAGGCGAAAATGCTTTAGAAGCACGAAATCAATACTAAGACTGACATTTTTCATAGAACGATAGATTCGTCAGATCCATTATTATCGAGTGTTTGTTCAAAGGTAAGAGAAAAGAAAAACAATAAAAAACCTCTTGCGTAAAAAGTATTAATTCTTCTGGAGTTGCCGTCTACTCAAAAAAATAGTTCGCAATCTGATTCTGATGAGGAACATTACGAAGCATGCTCAGTAGTACTAGAAGAGGATAAAAAAAAAATCAATAACAAAAAACTTAATGTCAAATCCTAATTGAACTCACTGACAAAGCTAAAACGACTACGCTTGGTCTCGCTGATTACGAAAAAATATATTTTCTGGGATATGCGATGTCTCTTACAAAAATTTGTTGTGCGTAGCATCTTCTAAAAGCATCAAATATTAATTAAATTTGTCGTGACTGTCAGTGAAATGACAGCTTGTCGTTGACAAGTTGAGTATAATATAAAAACCAGAAGATTTAGAAAGAAATCCATTTTAACTCGGAATCAACTCCCGAGAGCACGACTCAAATTTGCGAAAACCTATTCGACTTCGCTAATGGTGAAACATATTGTGGAGCAAAATTATTTTAATTGATGGAACAGACACAGAATATAATCTCAGCTACACCAAGAAGACAGTTTGAAGGCTGTGTATAATTTTTATTTTTACGTTGAATTATTAAAAGATACATTGCTACCATATGCCAGTTGGGAAATGCCTCCAAAATTAACTTTTCAACAGAATAACAATCTAAAACATATAAACAGACTCGCCTAAGATTGGATTGCATACGAAAAGTTCGAAGTGGTGCAATGTTCAGCTTACTGCACAGATCTTAATCCAATCGAAAACTTATGGCAAGATGTAAAACAGAAATGCTTCAAGCAAGGCACAGCTTTGTTCAGTGGCTCAGGAGGCATAGTCACGAATTCCGTTGAAGCGAAAATTTAAGCAATTTCATAAGCAATAATATTCCAATTAAGGGCGATAATTGAACAACTTTTCGACTAATTATAAGGTTTATCACTTTTATGAGTCATGTAAGCCGATGCTAATTAATTTATGGTTATTTTTTTTAGCAAATAGAAAATTCTTGTTATTCGCATTTGGTAATTAATTATTTTGTTATGAAAAAGAGAGCAGTTTAATACTAGAATCCAACATTAAGTATGGCTTACTTTTTTATATTATATTATTCCATTGATGGGTAGTTCTTTTTTTTTAATAAAATGCAAAGCAAATTGTGCAACGATGTCAAATTGCAGTCATTGATACGAGAAATTATACGGTTTGGAAATTTCGGGTGCAAGATTTCTAATTCGATGTTTAAAAAAAAATGAAGCTGGATATATTTTTTGAATGTTTGTACTCAGATCGATTTGTATGATTTTCAGAGAGTTCAAGCATATCATTTCTTGTTCCAAATCGGTGGCTTGATAATTCGGCGATGTTTTGAATTAAAATTTATAAGTGTTTAATTTCACAACAAAATCTCCTTTTAATTCGATACATTTACACCAACTTTTTTTTCCAATTTTGTTTGTCCTTAAATAAGCAATTGTCACAGAGGGCTAAATCTGCATAATATGTTGGAAGGAATAGTAGTTCGTAGCCAAGGTGTCTGACAACACACGCGTGCATCCGTGCCCTAATCAATATCCATTCTCTTCAAAAGCTCAGAATAATATATTCCTATGAACGTTTCATCAAGTTTAAACTAATCGACGACCTGTGGTCATATTCGACAAGTGCGTCTATTGTTTTTTTTTTTTTTATGTGAGTGCAGATTTTGAATGTCTCTTAAGCTCCAAAAACTCAGCCGATTTTGGTAGAATATAGCTTGTACACATTTGCATTCGATTAGCGTACAAATACGAATACGAGTAGGCGTTCATAGAAGACACTTGTTGCTATAAATTTCATATAATTATGCGCAAGAGACTCATGTCTAATAAGAGCTTCCCTAATGATGCACAAATACTTGTATATAAGTCGATAGTGTGGTTATTTCTAGTTGAGACAACGCCCACCTAATCGTTCATTTGTTCGCCTATTGAATTGTTGCAGAACTAATTAGCCTCCATAGCTTAACAATGTCTTTGAGAAACTTCAACCCCGCATTGTATTGCAATAGGGCATAATTAGCTTTCAGAAGTGTCAGTTGGAATGAGTTATTTCTTTTAATTGATGCAATTAAAATCGAGATTATATGTCATACGCTTACTACTATATTTGCTACTTCTAAAAATTTAAGTAGTTTATAATAAGTACAGATATTTCAATTGGTTAATGAAAGGCAAGGATATGCAGCCATTATGCTAAAAAGCTTATCTAAATATGATGTCCCAGTTGAATTCAGAGACAAACAACAACCATGAGTTTGTCCCTACACAATATAATAGAAATTACACTGCACTGCATGGATTTTGTGAATGAAAAAGGACCTAGTTTTGCTGAACGGATGTTTCATGCTAAACACGAATCCGAAAAAAAAAAAAGAAAACACTAAAAATAAGATATTTGTGCCATTTTTTAACTATTGTACAGCTAAATCCTGAAGTGCAAATATCAGAAATGATATCAGAAATGATATCAGAAATGAAAGTATAAACCATGCGCTTTAAAATGAGCCCTCTGACTGTACGCATACACCCTTAGAGCAGGGGGTGTGTTTATATGTTGGAGTGCAAGAAAAAAATTTTATGAAAACATAAAAATTTCAAAAATCAGAATATTTCAAAAACACATTAAACGTAGAGGTTTTTCGGATCATCATATTGGACTCTCCATTTTGAATCTTTATAATCTGGCTTCAGATCAGCTTAATCAGCAACCCCGAGAAACCCTAGGTACCATGTTTTATTGAAATCAATTTTTGGATCCGTTATTTTGAATTATTAAACTCTGACTTCAGATTAGTAAACAGCGATCATGAATACCCTAAGTACGAAGTTTTATCTATGCATATTATTAATTGCAAAGCCAATGTACTGGAAAACTGATTCTAAAAACATTTCTGACCTACTAGATTACGTTGCTGCGGCAGGTATCTACATTTAGCATGTTTGAGTAAAGATCTGTTTTAACAAATGAAGTCATTTTAAATATCAGAAGAGCAGGATTGACTCACAGGAAAGATGAATGGTTCACAAATTTAGGAACTGATATAAAGCGGAGCAGAGGAAAATCAATTCTATATAATGCAAGAAAAACTGAAAACCTTTTTTATTGAGTATCCCAAAAATGAATGGTGGTTCTCCATACGAAAAAAAAATTTTGTGTATAAATATTCGTGCATTGTGGCCGTTTCTGCTTTTTTCTATGCTAGATCCATCTGATGTGGCTGAACCATTATATATTTTATTACCATGAATGAAACCTGGCGCCATCTGACTCTCCAGTCTAAGCAGCAGTTTTAATACTGTATGTCTCTGTTTTTTTTTTTAAATAGTAAAATGAAATTCGTTCTAAAAAATCGATGCTAGGTCAATCTTTGAAGCGAACTTGCTACAACTGTGGAGAGCTGCAGGCCGTTATTTATTTGCTGGTGAGTTTTAATACCAGGAATCGACATTGGAATTGCATTAAAGCCAATTATTTGGGAAATATGGGTTGGAACAAAAAGTCGTTCGTATTTTCGTCTTTATTTCAAATCTTTATAATCGGATTTAGTTCAAATAAGCGCCGTTTGGATTAATAATTTCAACTTCATTATGCCCCGCTCATAGATGCTTGTTTCCCTATTGGCAAAAAAGTGAAAGAGTCGATTTTCGCAAGCCTCTTTTGAAGCAAATTTCTCGCCAGCTAAATCGTTCGAAATTGATAGGAAGAGATGGTCGGGACTATAAGGTGGATGCCTAAGGACCTCCCATCCGAACTTCCTTTCTCTCGCTTCTGGCGCGTCACAATCAAAGTGTGTGGTCTGGTGTTGACCTGATGGAACACAATTCCTCACCTATTTGTCAAAGATGGCAGCTTCTGGGCGAGTGCTGCCTTCAAGCTGTACAGTTGTTTACAGTTGATGTCCGAATTGAGCGTTTGGCCATAGAGCAGCAGCTCATAGCAGATGACTCCCTGCCAATCCCACTAAAAAACACACAGCAAAACCTTTCTGACCTTCAATCCGGACTTGGCAACTGTTTGAGCCGCTTCGCCACACTTTACCTACGACCGTTTGCGCTTCACGTTGTCATAAGTGACCAACTTTTCATCGCCAGTCACTATTCGCTTCAGATGGAAATTCTGTCCATGATGTTTTTTTGGTGTCAATTCGTGTGGCACCCAAATATCGAGTTTTTTGTGTAGCCAAGCTTCTTGAAATGCCTTTCAACGTTCATATGACTGATATTCAGCACCCGGGCGATGGAACGGCCGCTATTATTGCGATCTATCTTGGTAACTTTCTTGATTTTATCGACTTCTTCGACGACAGGCTTTCCGGAGCGTGGTGCATCTCCCACTTTCTCCACAACAGAACGGAACCGAGTGAATCGAATTGAACAAGTACCGGCCCCATAAACATAACAAATTTTTTTGGCCGCTTTTCAGTGAGTACAAATGTAAAATATGGCGAATTTCTTCGTTCGAGACCTCCATATTCGCCGCGCTGTAGCTCGCAACTGAATTATCTAAGCGCAATGCTACCAAAAGAGAATAATAAATTGAAAAAGTTGGCCTGGCACTCGCAACCCTTTTGTAAATTTACCAAATTTATTAGAAAAAAAACCAATTTGTTCCTTGTCTTAATCATATGAATGAAGTATGAACAGCTAGCATAGAGAAGCCTAACCTTTTAAGTAAAGTTTTTGAAAAAGAAACACATGCTTACTGAAACGATTTCAGAAGTCATAACGAATGAAGCTGTCAATGCCACTATCTATCCACTTAAACCAATAAAGTCATCTGGACACGATAGCATACAGAATATATGCATACAAAACCTACCGAAAAATATTTCTTATATTTTCAAAAAAATTTGTATTTCCTGTTTTAAAGTTTATTATTTTTCACAATCTTGGAAATTGGTGAAAGTTCCGATTTACCTGATAGTTAGTCAAACATATTTATAAAAATCTTAATAAACAATGCCGTAACTCTCACTTAGAACTAAATAACATGCTACCAGTGCAGCAATTTGGGTTCAGAAGCATTTTGTGAAGCAGAATATAGAATATAAAAAATCTATTGGCATGATAACATTGGACATTCAAGCTGCCTTCGACACGGTATGGCATAATGGTTTAATTCACAAGCTATTCATCATTAATGTACCAACGGTTTACCTTATAAAAATAATTTAACCTTTCCTTTTTGACAGATACTTCTACACTGTTCTTAAGAACACAACGTCCATCAGCATTGCGGTCCCATTCTGTACAATATATATATATATATGTACGACATTCCTCACCTTGACAACTGCGACATCTCTGTGTCATTGCAAATGACACTGCGGTATATTGTTCTGGCAACAAATTTAATACAATTAAAGACGATCTACAACAAACTTTTGATACTCTGCTTAATAAAATAAAAAAAAAATTAAAAATTATATTAAATAGTAACAAAATTTATTCCATATATTTTAAATTTATATTAGCAGGAGTATATACTATAAATCAAAAAATTACAATATTCGTAGATTACATTTTTTAAAGTCTGACTTAGTCATGCATTATTCATGCTTTACAAACTAACAGACAAACTGCAAATACCATACAACAATATGAATGTGTATGGCATAAAAATTGCAATCAAATACTTCAAGTGACTATGGAAATGTTAAACCATATTTTAAAAGCAAATAATATAATTTTAATTGAATTACAATTTCATTTAAACATTATACAACAATTTCCGATTATTTTCAACAGCATATAGTCGTGTATGAACACATGTACACTTTTTTGCACATAATTTTTGGTTAAACACAGAAATCTGTGGTTTCGTCACCTCGTTTTTCAGTGCATTACAAACTTTCACATATGAAAAAAAAAAAATTAAAATAAAAAATTACAAAAAAAAAAACAAATACAAACTGTGCAGCATTAATGAAACGAAAATTGTTGAGCGTGACAATTTCAATTGAGTCTGGTATGGGTTAAGTGGGCCGTCTGCCTGTCTATCTGTTTTGCGTACAATTTGAAAAGGCGGAAACGGAAATGGCGAAATGTCACCTCACCAATTCACCTCTTAATGCCATACCACACAGTGCACTACGCTACACTACACCTTAATATATTACACTTCACTCCACAGAGGCACACAGGAAGAGTCTGTAACAACAGCAGCAACAACAGCAACAACAGCAACAAAAACGGAAGAAACGAACAAAGGCAACTGATTATGCTAACGCATGCAACGAGAGAAGGTCAAAGTATTTCGCTCTTTCGGCTGTTCACTCATTCGCTCATTTCAATTATGCAAAAGTGCTTGCAGTGTTTCGTATTTCGAAAATGTATTTGTGTGCCTGTGTATGTATGAAAAAAAAAACATCATACATATACATACATCCATAAACGCATCTGCATACATTAAAATGCACTCAAACAAACACAACAGACTGACAAACAGCATAGAAACGTTGTAAAAGGTCTGAATTAAATGTTAACAAATTCTTTAAAGGTAATAAATTTTTAAAAATAATGAATTAATAATAAAAAATATATAAATTTATGGAATAGGAATTTGAATTATAGAAAAAGCGCCAACTTTGTGTATTATCTAAACTGTCTATTGCTATGCTAGAGTAAAAGAATATTTTGAGCAAGGCAGAACCCATATGTACCCACATATGTATTTCATCAGCAACAAAAGTCATATCGATTTAGACATGTCCGTCTGTCTGGCTGTGTATATGAACATGAAAAGCTTATCGACTATAAGAGATAAAGTCTCGCAGATTTTGGGAGCCAAATTTCATACAAAAATTCAGAGCAAGAAAGTAGGCTTGTATGATCTCATACAAGAGAGATATGGAACGATCATTTATAATAAAATGTTTTACCTAATGGATACAAAGTATTAAATATTTATCAGAACACCTAAACTGCATAAAAATTTGCTTTTATACCCTGTGTTCATGGATTAAAAAGCTTTAATAAGTTCGTTCAGATGTTTGTAACAGGCAGCAGAAGACGAGGCAGACACTTTATAAATAATCTTGATCAGCAATATAAAACGATTCGTTATAGACATGTCCCAGGTTGTCTTTATGAATAACGAGCACTCGTAAACTATGAAAAATAGAAATTTCAAGTTTCCACATCTTGTCAAGAAAGTATCGATACCTGCCTACATACTATCTCCCGGTTGGTAGTTAGACAAATACATTTTTTTCCAGGTGGTAACACTGTTTCTTATTATGATTTCAAATTTTAATGCGAACTGTAGTGTGTAGCTGCTTAAGTTAGTCGACCTCAGAAGTATTTGGCCATTTTTATACTAAGTGAAAATATTGATCAACGTATTTATGTTAAATTTCGTGTGCCGATACATAAAAAATGTTGCAAAGACTTTAGTGAATCAGCTCTGTCAAAAATGAGCACTTACGAGTGCTCTGAAACGTTCAAAGATAATCAAGTGAACGCCAAAGACATGCATCATTCTGGAAGGCCTTCAACGAGTATGATAAAGTGTAGAAAATCAAAGCATAAAGAAATGTTAATTTGAGAGAGTTGGATCATGTATTGGAGCTGTCGAAGATGTATGCACGAAAAATTTGAAATGCAACGCTTTGCTGCAAGATTTATTCCAATGAAGCTCATTTACTTTAAAAAAGATATCGACCGCATGTAGGTACAAACATGCTGGATTCAGATTCTCCCTTCATGGAATGCATTATTCCTGGCAACTAAATATGTGTGTACGAGTAGGACACACTTACGAACCAGCAATCATTCGAATGGCAGATAAAATTCCCAGCAAAGCACCAACAATACAAACCTATCTGTTCGGTAGAGCTTTTGTAAGAAAACATTTTTATTGATTTTAATTTTTCTAGAAACACGAAATTTCGAGATACCCTATACCGCCATAAGTCAGGTCGGGAAATGTTAGCCAATTTTTCACACTTATTGATCGAACTATTTTTTTCCAAAGAAACCTTAAATTATGGAACCAAACGCAATTTTGGGTGAAAAGTAGACATGTCCGAAGGAGAAATGCGAATTATTTTGAATAAAAAGTGAGCAGGTCAAAACACAAAGTCAGAGTTGTTATGAAAAGAGCTCAAAATTTGCTACCTCGGCATAAGGCAGCTGTATTCAAGTTGCTTAAAATAATTAAAACATTTCTTCTCAGTAAATACTTTCTAACACTTAACACGGAATGTGTCATAAGCATTCTTTTTCAATCAGGTTTAATTTTGATGTTACCGATGGATTTCGATACTATTGGAGAGATTTAGGCAAAGAATCAAATACATTTTCTAAGCAAAATTTCGGTGGAGGGTTCGTAATGGTGTGAGTTTTTCAAAGATTTGCGCTTCGTATGCTCCAGAATAAATTATTCTGCGTATGTGTAGCTGTTAGATCATAGTCTGCTTCCATATATTTTTATACATGACAACGCCTGAATCTATACAAGTCGTTAGAAGAAAGCATATTTGGAAGTTCCTTTAGTAAATATTATTTAGTGGCCAGCATGCTTAACATACAAGGCAGACTAGGCGCCAATAAAGAAAAATTTTTAAGTTTGGGAAAGTTCAAAAATTGCCTTTATTATTATTTTCTTCATATTCGAGTATCCATAAGAAAAAGAATTTTTAAATTTGTTCAACTAAAAACTTAGAAAAGAGGGTTATGTATGCGAAGGAATGGTTGGCACGTTCACGGAATTTAAAATATCTGAAGAGTAAATAGGAGAGTCTAAATTACCAAATTTTTTAAGCTCTATCGCTTAGAGTCTTCAAGTTGACGACTTTTAATGTTTCATGTTTATATCGACTCGAGTTTGGATGCTGCTAAAGCATATATATACGCTTTATAGGGTCTTTCCCACAAATTTCTGCCTGTTACATGCGTTTTTACAAATTAAATATATCCTTCTAATTGATATCATGGTTGACAAGTAACATTTTTTTTTGTCTCTTTCATCATAAGTTTTGCTATAAACTGAAGATTTGATGAAAGCAAGACTTCGAGTTGACTGTGAGTGCAATAAAAAAAAATACTAAATGGCAGCCTTGTAGCGGATTATAAAAAATTCTATAGCTTACTCTCGTCTATGCTGCAGAATATTTTGTAGATAAGCTATAGAAAAGTTGACTTATATTTTTTTAATTGCATTTAATTTTAATTATTATAAAAAGTTTTTATTTTCATTTAAAAAAGGGTTGCTCTTATGCGACTTGACACTTTGAAAAGTCTTGAGACAAACTTAAAGCGCTGAAGTTTGTACAAATAAATAAAATAAAAAAAAAAAATATTGCTTGGCAAAATCTTTAGCTTACTTTATTATATATCAAATGTAATATAAAATATATAAGTGTCTACCAATTATAATAGAATCTGCCAGCTGGTGAATCTGGTGTCGCTTCACTTAGTCTTGTTTAATTTTTATTAAATTTCCGAATACGTTTCAGCATCAATGCAGCTATTGTTCATCTTTCATATTTCATTTTCTTAGTTTACCTATTTAAAGTCGAATCATTTTTAAGTCTTTTCTGCGGCGTCCTTTAAAAACAAGCAATTCAAGATAGATTTAAAAAAAGAGAAGCAGCTAAATTAGACCTTGTTTATATCATAACTGGGTACGTGTTCGTAGTTACAATATTTTCAGGTGCATTTGCCTGTTTTATCAGCAATTGCAATGACAATGCCATACCGTGTTGTACTGCTCGTTGTACACTGTACTACTTGTGTTATAGAGCAACAAACGAGCTAGCAAACAAACGATTATCGTTTATTACTAAACTGTTGGTATCTCGCTTCAATGCATATGCATTTATGTATATAACTCTGCAACTATCTCTTTCATTTTTCACTTCAACGCTGGCTAGTTGGTTACAGATTTGGTTAAAGGACACTGCTAACACGCATACTAGTAGACAAAACATACACATACAAACGAATATACTTAAATATATATACATATATACATAAGAGTGAGTATATATAGATTTGACCTCGTTGTGCTGGCATTTGTAAATTTATATTGTCTATCTGTCTATCTGTCTATCTGTCTGTCTGTCTGTCTGTCTGTTTGTCGTTCTGTTTATATCTGAATTCCTTCTGTCTGCACGTTCTCAAACGCAAACAAAAATGTTTCCGATAGTTTCAATGCCAACTATGCGAACAACAAACACAGAAAGACCAACCAACGAACAAACCACCTTCCATCTACATAAATATATGTTATAATATATATATACATATATATATCAGCTCTAACCTTTTCCGTTTGCTTTAAAATATATTTTACTTTGTACTTGCCCTATTTTGTACCAACTATGGCAATCCCAACAAAGTCAGAATCGCATACCCATGTTTGTCAATATGGCAGTTGCTGCGCGTGGCTAATAAAATATTCAAAAAAAAAAAAAAAAGGAAAAAAATATTTTTTTTTATATGAAAATACATGTTAATAAATTTAAAAGTTGCTCTCTGTGTATGCGCTGTGTTTGTAATTGAAATTGAATGTAATATCTTTCGTTTTTTTTTTTTAATAATAATTTTTAGCAATTATAAATTTGTCAAAAAGTTTCGCTAATGCAATTGAATGCGAACGCCCGAAGGTATGCTATAAATTTTTAATAACTCTAAGCAGCTTCAACGATTTGTTTGATTTGGAATATAATATATAATTTATAATATGTACTCGCACGACATTTATGTACTCAAACTGTATATGTGTGTGTGTATGTGTGTGTGTGTAAACCTATTATTAATACTAATATTAAATTTGTGTTTACATTACAATCAGCATTTCTTCAATATTGTAAATATCGATTACACATTTGCCATAGAGTGACACGCCTCTTGGCTAATACTCGTACTATAAGCCCAGTTGGCTTTTGTTTTCCACTGAGCTGAGCTGCGTCGTGTTGAGTTGAGTTCAGTTCAGTTCAGTTCATTTTGAAATCTTTGTTATTGTAAACGAAGTGTTCTGCCTTGTTTGTGAAATTTGTTTTGCAACTTTTTGAAATGAAAATTTATATGAAACAATGTCAGCGAGAGCTGTCAAAAGCCAATGTGACGCAGCGGGTAGCAACTGTGCATTGGCTATATAAGCAAGTTCTTGTCACTTTTTAGTAATATGCAACTAATATTTAATAAATATAAACTGTATTTCTGCTAATTAAATATGTTACAACATTATTTTAGCATGAATCATGGCAACGAATAACTATGATAGGTCTGACCGAGTATATACTATAATAAAACTGTGTCTGAAAAATATAAAACACCAACAAAACTACGATTTATCATTTAAACTCTTACTAAAATTTGTAGTTCAATTATTTCAGAACAAATTTTTTTATTGATTTTGATTTTAGTAAAAGAAATGTTTGTATGTTCAAAGGATATACATTTTCTTTATAGCTCAATAGAAAATATAGCAAAAATATGAAATTAAAGCTTATCTTGGCATTCTTTTCTTGTCTGTCTATCTTGAACAAATCTTGAAACTCAATTTAAACCAACTCTACTCAACAAATTGTATTGGAATTGTATAAACACTTGTGGACCCGGTGATAACTCTCTAAAAGGACGTCTCTTGTCAAGCTAATCGTGAGCTATGGTTAATATTGATTCACGTGCAGCTTTGTTAAGTGAAGTAGAAAAAAAAAATTGGCTTTTAAAATTAATGATTTTTCGAAGGAAGATCGAAAAATTAATAAGAGTAGCAACTGTACCCCAAGTTGCAACCAATTAGTGAAGACTTTAAAAGGTCGCGCTGAATATTTCTCAACGCAAAACGACATATAGAGGCTAAGGTCGATTTTTTATCTGATTAGAAAAAAAATATGCAACTTGAATGGTTCTGACGGACTTAACGATTATTTTGGGATATAAACAAAGAACGTTTGATGATCCAGCGTGCACACCTGATCTGAACCAAATTGAAAACATTCTGGCTATCAGGATTATGCCAAGCACAAGCACAACAATAACTTTCAGAATCTTAAAAAGTCATATGTGGATGAATGAATAGTAAAATGTATTCCACAGAAAGGACGAATTTTGATTTAAATGCATTTTCAATGGTTCTTCGATTATGAAAAGCGAATAGAGTGGCAAAAAATTACACAGGCCAACAAAGTTTTCAGCCAGAGACTAAACCTATCTTACTCAAAGAATTTTGATGCGCTCAATCCGAATCCTTGCAGAAAACTTTGAATGGCAATTGAAAGTACCACCCTTATTGCTATTTGAAATTTTACAATTAAGCGTATTAATCCATCCACAAAAAAAATCGAAAAAATTCTGCCTGATTTATATCAATCTCCCACACCTACCTAACCCAGGGACCATCGAGTTTAATTGCTTATTATTATCTTTTTTTTTTTTAAATAAACTTCAAACTAACAAGCTGTCATGACGACTCCAAGTCTTGCCTTAACTGGCTGGACGTTGCTAGGTCTTGCCTTGAATGGCTGAGTAATCCCATGTCTTGCCTTAACTGGACAGGCAATCCTAAGTCATTCACCTAATGCCTAGAAACCACCGCTATAAGCGGCTGGTAAGATTTAGGTGGTTTGGATTTTGGTGGGTTGACCCGCTAGCATTGCTGGATCCAATTTGAATAAAAATAGGACTTATTTTAAAGGAAATAACCTACTTAAGTTCCTGTTCCCAAGGTCAAATGGCTTGGTAGGGATGGTTTCTAGGGGTAAAGTGGGTTATGGGTAGGTGTGAAGTTAAATTATATTTAGAAAACAAGCGATTAAACTTGCTGTTTCCAAGGTCAAGTGGGTTAGCTTGCTTATGGTTTGTTAGGGGTGTTTTTTAGGGGTTGTTTTTTGAGCTTACGAAAAATTCTAATCTAATGGGGTAAATTGGACCTCTGATTCGGAATCAGCGACTCCAGAATCACAAGATCAACATGATCTAGTATCCGGCAGAATTTTTTCGATTTTTCTTATGGATAAGTTAATACGCTTAATTGTAAAATTTCAAATAGCATTATTTCGGTAAAAAAAAAAGATATTTGAAAAAATCCAAAAAGGTTCGACAGTGGAAGGATGTTACTTTCAATTGCCATTCAACGTTTTTTGATAATCATTTTTTTCCTTCCGTCACGTAACCTCAAAAACTGCAAAAAACGAAAACCTGACGTATAGGAGCCATTTCGAATGCGGATTCGGATTCAGCGCATCTAAATCCTTCGGGTTGTCGACCTGTGTTATGCAATATAGAACCAAATCAAAGAGAATTAACTAATCAACCAAATTTTTGCATTTTTAAGAATAGCCATACAGAGTTTACAATTGAAATTTTTGAGTTATTATTTCAACATATATACTTGTGCTATAGTTATGAAACGTACTTTATCTTTTAAGACTTTAACAGAGTTTCCATGAACCTGAGTATAACATGAATAGAACTTGTACCAGTTATGCCCAATATGTAGTGCATATAAAAGCAGAATTATTTAAGCCAAGTACTCAATCGCTATAACATGCAAGTGACTTCATGTCGATCATCCAAAGCAATGTTGTAACTAGTCAAATAAAATTTTTTCATGGGATCATAAAACCTTTTTAGATAATTTAATCAGCTTTAATTTGAGCTGTTAACGAGCTTCGTATGATGATTTAGCGCAGAATTATCGTTGATCAATGCAAGGCTGTCCATTTTGACTTTGACAAACAATTACTCGAAACTAATAATTGTACAGTAAAAGGAAAATAGGGTATTGATAAGTGCCTATTTTCTATATAACACAGGCGATTAATCGCTGCTGACTGAAAAAAGCTAAATATTTACGCATTTGATTATATTTGCATAATTAGGAATAACTTTGAATATAATGCATGAACAAAGGATATTTATGTACATAGTATTAGAGTTTGATGCTAATATCCTTCAAGGCTACAATTTTAATCGGTAAATTTGAAGAATTATGTAATTAAACTTTATCTTTATATAAAGAAAACTAACCATGTTATGTCTCCAAGTATTCATAAAATATTAGTTCACGGAACTTAAATAGATTTGGCTTCAGCATTCTAGTCTGATGCTCGAAAAAACTTGTACAAACGTGTTACGCTGCAACAAATTTAAAAATGTTTCATCTGCTACAGTTTCCTAGACACAAGTTTTGTAAATTCAACTTTAATAATTACCGAGCGTGGTCAGTGGATCAGCTTAAAATTTTTTCCAAATTCATATATTTCATGACTATGAAATATGTCATATCGAGTACGACATTAACAATATAATCGATGTATGTATAAAAACTCAAAAGCACTGGAAGTACTACTGTAAGCATCTGTGACTCGTGATCTTCTGATTTTGCTGGCTGTACAGCTGTCAATTTGTTGTTGCTATATCAGATACCCGCTTACCATAAACCCCACCAAACACAAATCATACAAAGTTGCTCGGTTTTAATAGGCTTATTGGCAACCAAAGCATAAGCATCCGAAAATCTTGCAAGTGGCATAACTTCTAAGCACATAACGCACGGAAAATGAAAGTCAAACATAACTTGCCGAGCAACAATGGCAGCATGCCTATCTCCTGCACATACAGCAAACATGTTTTTATTGGCATGTACTAGATAGCGTTGAACAAACGCAACAAGCTCAACCGTAAAATGCACGCCGTATATTGTATATGTATATTCAATATATATTAGAGTATATTGTCAATTCAATAGACGGCTGCCACAGCATTATGTTCAAAACAATAGCCGAAATGTTGTATTTAACTAATATCTGCAAAATTCGCAGCATTAACAGACATTAGCATTAAATTCCCATTGCATATTCTAACACAGTGACGCCACGCCACGCCACGCCACGCCACGCCACGGCATCATTAACACGCCCGATAGTTCAGCCAATCGAATTTAACACCCTCCCGTACCAGTCGTACAACGAAGAAGAAGAAGAAGAACCGCATAATGCAATTTACCACAAAGCAACCGCAAATGCAAAATGCATTCCATGCCAAACGTGCGATAGGTAAATATTGGCACCACACCAAACGAGGCGTATAATAGCCGAGTATGAACGCGCATTTAATAAGTCCGCCTCAACGTTGAGATTAAATTTAAATCTATGTCTGCATTTATCACGAACATGCTTCATCGAGTGTCTATAGGCAACTTTCATGCACATACCTTTTGTCGGTCGGCCAGACCGTAGTACAGGAGCAGTGGCAAGTGCGACAGATGTTTACGTCTTGTGCGGCAAACAGGCTCATATGTTACTTTATTTAATGGAATGTGCGCGTACGTTCTTATAGCCACGGATTGAACACGTCGAATTGAATAAGTTTATTCTGTTACACAATGAATTTTGATTCATTTTTGATATTATTTTCAGCGACAACTTGATTATTCTCGAACGAAAATTAAGACGTTATTTAGTGTTCTGCATGAAATCGATAACAGTGTTATAAACGATAACAATTGTTAATCGGTTAGAAGAGCTTTTTTTCAATTGTTGGCATTTTATGAGAATATATTAGAATTTAAATAAAACTGAACAATATTAGAGTATGTACCAAAGCAAAGAAGCTTTACTGTTAGGTGCAAGCGTTATATTACTATTAAAACAGTCAGTAGATATCGAAATAATTATCAAGCAAACAGCTTAAAGTTTGAATGAACTTATTAAAGAAGTTGAGCCAGGCACTTCATACCTTCAGTCACAGCAAACTGAGTTTCTTGCAAGTACAGGTAGGATGAAAGGATTTCTAAAACGATATGATTTATAAAATATAATATTATGGAAAGAAACTGCGTTTGCAGATGAAACGATTGCCAAAGAATTACCTCCTTAGATAAACTAATAAAGCTTGAGGATATTCCCTAGACCAAGTTTTTAATGTAGCCATTTAAAAAAAAAAAGACCAACGCATTTTCAACACATTTTTAATTACAGAAGGTTAAGATGCTGCAAAGAAAGTGGTAGATCACTTTGTAAAAAAAAAATATCCAAATAAAGAACAAGCTGCAATATTAATCGGTCTGGAACCAATAAAAAATTTTTCCACCTAGTCAAAGTACTTTTTCCACGATTATTTTATACACGAGATTGTCAGGAACCAATCTATCGTGTTAAAACAGAAACGAGGATCATTAATACAGAATTAGTACAGAAATGCACTTCCAAGTTAATTTTAGACCTTGTGGATGTCTCTAGCACGTCAAGTTAAAAAGAAAAACAAATTTTTGAAAACTCTCAAAAACGATGATTTTTGGATCTTTAACTCCACTTTTCTCAAAATCCGTGATGGGCAATTATGACACCTAGGATAGTGATCAGCTAACATTAGGAACCACTGAAACAAACAATTATAAAACAAGTAAGAAAATACAGTCAGGCGTAACCGACTGTAAGAGGCCCTGTACCAGTTCAGGTCGCCTAACAAACACATTAAATGTTTCCCGAGCTTATGACCAAACACATGACCAATTCTCACTGCGCGAATATGAATGAAAAGAAAAGGGGGGGGTCGTTCAAATTCAATTGCTTATAAAATCGTCATTTATTACCCGATTTTGATGAACTTTTTTGATTTTGGTTTAGAAAGAAGTTAACTTTATACTGGTATACAAAATTTTTTTTGTGCCGAAGAAATTTTTACCCTAAGGGGTGATTTTATGGGGAAGGGGGGGGAGGGGCAAAATTTTAAAATAAACTTGTGAAATTCGGGAGCAGTCCTAGTCAATGCAAAAAACACGAAGTCTCTATCTATTACCGTTTCCGAGATCCTTTCGTTCATACAGACGGACGGATGGACGGACAGACGGACATGGCTATATCGACTCCTCTATCACTCCTGACCATAATGGGGGTAACTTTGGGGAGTCTCCGACAATTAGTTCTTCCTGTTCATACATTTGCACAAAACCAATAGGCTCTTGTACCTTCGGTACAGGGCCTAATGATGCAAGCCTGTATATTTATAATGCCTAAAACTTACTATCTTAAGTGGCCGTCAATCGTCTTTTCGGCTTGGCCGCATTTAGGAATTAGCGCCAGCCTCCATAGTCCGAGCGTCTGAGCGCTGGTGTCAGTCGTTTTGAATGCCAAGTGCGGAAAGATCTCTCCGTTTCTGGTCATTCCATCAAGTTTTCAAGAGTTCCAACGCTGATTCGTCAGACTCAATCACGGTCCAAGCCTCTGCGACACACAGAATCGATATCGATGTCATCGGCGTAAGCGAGCAGTATCACTTGCTTTTGGAAGATCGAGCCCGACATACTCTGTATGTACGGGCACTGGCGTATGATGTATTCCATGAGAAGATTGAAAAAATCGCCCTGACTTGGTATCTCTCTTGGTATCAAAGGGGTCGGAGAGGTTTTTCCCCACCCTGACAACGCTTTGTGTGTTAGATAGCGTCGCCTTGCAAGGACAGGCAATCTTTGCTGGGATACCTAGTGCAGATAGGGCGTCGAAGAACTTCGATCGTATCGGCGTGTCGAAAGCGGATTTATAGTCGGTAAATAGGTGGTGTGTGTCTCTGTTGAACTTACGGGTCTTTTCCAAGATTTGGCGTAATGTGAATATTTGGTCACTGGTCAAACTTTTTGGTCTGAAGCCACACTGATATGGTCCTATCAGTGAATCCATATATAGCTTCAGGCTATTACACAATACGTGCGACAGACTTTTATATACGCTGGAAAGAAGATTTATTCCACGGTAGTTGGTGCAAACAGCTAGGTTTAAGCTATCTTAATATTAATTTGTATACCCTGCTCTGTGCAAATATGTGTAACAGCCAGTAAAAGTCGAGGTTGTATATGTAAAGTATATTTATATTCCTGATCACCATCAAATCGATAAAGACATGTCGGTCTGTCTGGCTGCCCATAAGAAAATCGAAATCTTCGTGACTATAAAAGATGTAGCCTTCAAATTTGATTATTTTCTTGCTCCTATTTATTTTTCCGTTCACTTCTATTTAACGAACAGGCTAACCCACACTCCATTAAAGGGTGGGTTGGCACTTACCATGGCTACCTATTCCTAATTATAATTTTTTATATGAAAAGATTTTATTGATTTCATCTATCTTATGTTAACATGCTATTAAGGCTCAGACCGGATAGTCCTCATACAAATCTGTGCTGCCTTTCATTTAATATATAATTGTTCGAAAAATGGTATCTCGTTGTCGACCTCTTCAATGGGAAACTGTATAACATTAACTGAGTAACTTAAACATTGGCTTTGAATTCTTTGACACGTCTGGTTTCTTTATACCGGATGAACTCCAAAGCTACAGCTCAAGGTGAGTTCGGAAGTTTTGATTGTTAAGAAACCTCTATATATTTCTTCAACATTGTTGAGGAACGTGGTTGATTATCTCTTCCGAAGTCAAAAGCAATTGCTAAGCAATTGCGAGCCCTGAGCAATGATGTTGGTTCAGCTACCCATCTATGTGCCTATTTGACTTTTAGAGTGTCAATGAGACCAGATTATTATTATTATTTATTCATACAGCAGCGTTCAAAATCTCCCTTAAATCGAAACGCTAGATCGTTTCCTCTGAGTATAGCCTATAGTGTCCAAAAACGTTTCATTAATGAATGCTCCTTCGAAATTATGAAGCTTAAGGCTTTGCAGGTGATAGTATCCACAAACCTCCATGGGAAACTGCGACTTGAGAGAATGCTTTGGGAGTGGCATTGAAGCATGTTATGGGTGGCATTGTATAAAGCTCTATCTGCCTTTAAAAGGCAACCAATTCGAATGTCACACAAAGATAATTGTTAAAAGAATTGCGGCATAAGCACAGTTCTTAATCCTATGCTTTGGGTTATGCGTTAGTTTCTCCAATTAAAACAATTTGTCTTTCATACGCGTTTGAATGTTGATTCTGTTATAGATTTCAGCCGTGAAATCGAGCACAAGATATTATATTAGGTCCTAATTCAAATGATTTTTCCTTATTTAGAAGAGTTCTTCAAACACATTTCATGTCTTGAAACTTATGCTTTATTAGAAAAGACATATATGACACAAAATACAATATATATTTAATAGAAATCGGTTAAACATTTTAGCCGTAATTGCATTAATGTACATATATCGAAGCTGTAATATCTATCAAATATATACAGAAACTTTCTAATACGCCCAGCTTATACTACATACACTCAAAACTTGTTTGCTAGATGGCAGCAACTGTTGGCGACAAATGCAGAATTTTATTTTTTGTTTGCTAGAAGCGTATTTCGACTCTGTATAGGTGTCAGTCTGCCAGTGTATGTGTGTCTGTGTGTGTGTCTGTCGATCTCTATTTGTTTGTCGCATAGCACAGCATACAACGAAACTCGAAAAGCCGAAAGCAAATTAAAAACTAACTCTACTGCAACTGACTGCTGTTACTGCTGCTCCTGTTGCTACTTCAAGCCAAAAGGAAAAGTTCGTTCAGCAGGCTCCACTCACATTTAACGCTTCACTTTTGCGACAAACATAAAATTTTGCAGTTCGTTGGATGGTTTAACGCACTTTCAAGGGGAAAGCTGCAGCATTTTTTAGGCAGTAAAAGTTAAGAAGAGAAAAAATTAAGGTCAAAAATGCAGAGAGAACAAATTGCTATTAGTACCAATTATTGCCATGAATCCTTGACGCATGGACATATATATTTTTTTTTTTTGGTTAGTATTTAACTTTTCGTATGACTGAAAACTTAAACCTGAAGCGAAAGGAATGCACATGATTATGTTTCAGTTGGAAAAATTTATCAGTATCAGAAATTCTTTAAGAACAATTGACCCAATTGACAAAAAAGCTTAAAAATCATTAAAACGAAGTAGTTTCCCCTGCTTACTATTTGTAAGAATTTTTTTTTTTTAAGTGACTCAAAATAAATTAGGCATTTGTATAGCATTAAGCTTCTCTTCTGTAAATCATATGAAACTTTTATTATATACGCGCAAGAATACGCCGTAAGCGTCAGCGCCTGCGCTCGTCACGACATGCGTAGATCATTGTATACACTGGAGGAGGGAGCACAAACGCCAATTCCGAACTGTGTATGCGTGCCACTTCACTGTGTTAGCACTGTGTGTGAAAGCTAAAATAGACTTCAAGATGCCATCGATTGCTTGAGCTTCATCTAAAAAAATGTTAAATCATGATGTAAAGACGCTTATAGCATCGCAGACTAAATGCTTCAACTTGAGCTGCCTGTTGCAATTTCTTTGTAACATTCCAAGATGATGGAGTTCAAGGATATTATAGCAAAAACTAACTCAGACGTCGTCGATCAGGAAAAGACTCCAAAGAACGCTGCATGGAAGCAGGCGAAAGAAGCGCAAAAAGATGCAAAGAAAGCAGAGCACAAAGCAGCAGCGATAGCAGTTGGTGATGATGCAGAGACACGGCTGCTAGACTCTATGGTATCTCCAAAACTTTAAAGTCTAAGAATAAACGATTGGAGCGTAAATTACTGCAAGTCCTTGAACTGAGTTAACACCTAAATAATGTATGCACGGACGTGTGCATCTTTCACATGGCAAAAGCAAGCAATGCTTCTTGGACCAGTTTTATATATTGGCTGTGGATGATTTAGCATCTAAACAGATGGGCAACATTGATCGAAACGTGTACCGAACAAATACATCGAACAGCTTTTTATCATTTCGCAAGCCACGCTGCAGCTGCTACTTTAAATTGTAAAAATTTATGCTCTTAATATACTCGTAAATCAAGATACGAGTTTAGATGAGCGTGTTTTGGATCAGAGAACTAATTTTTTATTTAGATGCTGAAGTTTCTCATCTTTTTCTATTCTATTACAAAGTCTGAAATTTTTCCTTCACTAACTTTTTCCAGAATTTTGCGAACTGACGCGAGAAGCAGCAGATCGATACGAGTGCTCAAGCCTAGGGAGTTTGTTCGATTTTTTAATCGGAACAATTCCGCTATGAAATCTTATCAGTCCGCTTGGCCGTGTAAATACAAATTCTTGCTAAAATTTACCACTTCGGAAAACTGCCCGATCCGAAAAATTCGCTGTACTCCAACTCAAACGATATGTATTTGCGTGACGAGGAGAAACTGTCGAAGGTATAAAACGTATACACATATGAACCCAAGTACTAAATGAACGAGCTTATGGTGTTATGGCATTAATACTACGAAACTTGCGGCGTATGTTGACTCGCTGCGTAATGGTTGCCTACTGGTCGCGGTATATACGTGGAACGTGTCGTGTTTGTGACTGAATTATATGTATGCAAGATATCAATCTGATATCCTAAATATTCTGCGTTTAACGCCTTAAATACTTGCTGCAAATTAAATTCCATATTTGGAATTTACATTTTTTTTTATTTGACTTTCCAGTACTCTTGAAAATATTTGCCGATGTAATACTTTCTCGTAACAATTGCCCATAAACAATCAAACATCAAAAAATTCGACCAAAGAAACTGTAGTTGATAAGTAAAATTGGTTTCTTCAGTGTGTGTCGGTTTTGGGCCAAACTTCTTCAAATATTATTAATAGGCAGGATAATAGTGACCAAACGAATCTATTCCTCTTTCTGAATTTTACGTAATTCTTAATAACACGTTCTATAATTTATCCAAATCGGAACATTGAAGAGGATAGTCTCCATTGCAAAAGTAAAGTCGATATTGACATGTCCGTCTGTCTGACTATCCATATTAATACCAAAAACTTGGAACCTATTAACGATACAGTCTCTAAGTTTGGATATTAAGATTCTACTATTCCATATTCATATACTTACTAACTTACTTAATTGACGTCCACCGCCAGCCTCCATAGTCTTGTACGCGTTGGCGCCAGTCGTTTTGAATGCCAAGTACAGAGAGATCTCTCTATACCTGGTCATTCCAACGCGTGCCCGGTCGTCCTCTATTTCGCATCCTCCGTTCTCCAATCTCTCTTTCATCCATTCGAATGAGGTGCGCAGCCCATTGCAGCCGCTGGAAATTTATGCGCTGAATTATGTCAACCTCATCGAATAGCTCGTACAGCTCGCGGTTCATACGGGACCAAAACTCGTCGCCGACTCTAATAGCACCAAAAATGCTGCGAAGGATCTTCCTCTCGAAGACTTTCAACGCTGTCTCATTCGACTCAATCATGGTCCATGCCTCTGCGCCATACAATAGGACCAGGAGTATCAGCGTCTTATAGATCTTTATTTTCGTATTTCGAGAGAGGGCTTTACTTCTCATTTGCTTGCTCAGTCCACAAAAACAACTGTTTGCAAGCGTGATTCTTCGCCTGATCTCCAGGCTGACGTTGTTGTTGCTGGTTATTTCTGTTTCAAGATAGACGAAGTTTCCTACAACACTGAAGTTGAAATTCTCCATCGTCACCGATCATCCAAGACGCGATGACGGAGTGCGAGAAGACAAGAAGACCTTCATTGTTTAACGTGCACACCTGCCATGTTGGCTTAATTACACGGTACCGAGTACGATATGAAACGCCATATAACGTTCCCCACAGAATAAAAAAGTAAATAGTAAAAATAATAGGTACAAATAGATTCTGTAGGTACCAACTTTGAAGTTTTGTTTGTTTGGCCAAACAACTTCTCACCTTGGTATAGTGATCGGAGGCTATCTTAAGCTCCTGCTGTCTATGAGGTTGCAATAATAGGGGTTGATTGTGAAAGTAAGACAGCGTTGGTTGCAATGCAACTCCACATCGGATACTGGGACAATATCCTCCCCGCTTTGGGTATTAAACCACAGCCACTGCGTTTCAGCGCCTAGGCACCTTAACCAACGAGTCGATATGAACCGAAGTTCATAGGGCTGTTCGATCTCCCCGCAGCACTGAATAAACCATCAGTTTTGGTTGTCCGCACATATATCTCCATTTGCAAATAGTAGGCCTGGTGAAGTAATATAAGCACTAGACTTGATATTACTTCACCATCATGAAACATCAAGATGAATCATCGTTATGTCTTCCAGCAATACATCGATTGAATCCACAAGGTTACAACCCATAACAGAATTGCAGCCCCCGTTACGACATCATTGATTCAACTAAATCCAGCTCCGTGCTACCAAGGCATAACACTCAAAGGAGCACCGTTCCATCAAGAAACCATCAATGTCCACAAAATGTTCCTAAGCTTAGCTTCGGCAACAACATCGTTTTCATCAGAACCTTCTGCGGTTTTCCTCCAATTAACTGACTTTTATCGTAAACAGTCCACACCAACACTAAGGCTCATAATATATTGGTGAGACTGAGAACGAAGACCAGCCAGTTACAGAAACAACACTCTGCTAGGTGCCGCTCGACTATTATTCGCCAGACTGATAAACAGTCTGTTCCACTCGGGCACCTCGTTGAGGTTATAGTCACTACTACCAGCTAGGTATAAACTATAGATCAGACTGGTGATCTGTGTTCACCCTATATCTGGTCTCGCCCCAGAGAGTGCGAGAAGACACTAAGTACTTCGACTTGTCCTCATTCACCGCTAGACACATGAGCCGAGACTGTTTTTCTATCGCTGAGAACGCCTTGCTGACTCGCCGTTCCTGCATGCCGATAATATCGATGTCATCGGCGTAAGCGGGCAGAAGATTAGAAAAATGAATTCTACATAATCTCAGTGATTCCTGTTCATCGATTACCAGATTTCCATTGTCATCCTTACAGAAAGTTACCTCGGGCTTAAAACCTTCAGTCAGATCTTATGATAGAATTTTCGAGCTTCATTTCTGTCACGTAACATCTCATGTTCTATCAAGTGGCTTTTTTATATGAAGAACTTCTTTATTTTTATGGAAGCAAGAAGCGTAATGAAGTTTACTTTTCATTCCGTGCATTCTTTAAAAGCACTTAATACAGCATTCTTAATGAATACAATTAGAACACTTTATTGCGTATATTAAAATCCACTGCACATCTATAAAATTTAAATACTTTAAAGTAATCAAAATTAATGCTCTGCTTGAAATTTGATTATAAATCCAAATCCAAATTGTATTGAAACAAAAAGCGCGCCTGTCATTCACAAAAACTTTTTCAATAAAACTTTTGCATGATATTCGAGACAATCCGCTCAGACCAGCAACAGCAGCAGCAGCAGCAGCAGCGGCCACAACAGGCAGCTGCCAGTGCAATTATGTAGTTCGATCTGTGTTCTCTGAAAGACAGCCAAACAGTTTCTATATAATATATATACATATATATACGCAAAATAATGCTACTCATATTATGCGAAAAAATCAGCAAAAGTTAAAATTATGCACAACTTGAAGACTGAGGACGCGCATATGAAAAAAAAAAAACAAAATATTGAATGCAAACTTTCTTTTCATAATAAAGTGGAATATATATATATATATATATATATATACATATAGAAAGTCTGTTTTTGTTTGGCATTGTGCTTGGCTCATGATGGAGACATATGTAGTATGTTTGAATATATAATATATAAGTTTTGATTTTGTCTATTTAAGTTTAAGGAGTTGCCAACTTTCAAGTAGTGTGCTTGTGTGTTTGTGTGACTGTGTGGCTGTTGGCTTCGGGCAACATTGAGCAAACTTTCTTTGTGCGCTTCAATATCAATTTCTTCATGCTTTTGTTGATTTTAAATAAGTTTGCAATTTATTTTCGTATGCCAGCCATTCAGCCATCCAGCCATCCAGCCAGCCAAGCAAGCAAAATCAACAACAAAAATGAATGCATGGTTGAATAGCCTTTCTTTATTTTTATATACTTAGTATTTGTGTGTGTATAACAAAATTATTGATAAAAAAAAAAAAGAAAAAAAAAGTTAAGATGCAATCGAAAATGACAGAAAATTTCAAAAGCATTTGAAAACATTAATGGACCACCGTTCCATGGCGGGGTAACTTTGTGGCGGCGGTGTGCATTAGAAGGTCACAAAATAAACAAACTGTTTGCATATTTGTTCAACTGTTTGCGCATTCATGCTAAATGGTTCCTGATTGTGTAGTAAAGTTGCTGCATCTACAATGAACGTCTGCACTGGCCTTTGATGGACGTCGAATAGGAAATATAAAAAGGGAGAGCGAAACAAATTGTGTAACAAACAAAGTATAACAAGAGAGCATAGCTGTATGCGCTCTAAGTCAGACTTTATTTGATGCAATATGAAGAGAAATGTAAATGTTAATGAGGCATTTTAATTAATATATAAGCTGATCTATACAGTCAATGAGGCGTCATTTCCGAAATCTTTCTATTATAGTATTTAGCTTCGATTATGACTTTTTCGTCCCTCTTCTTAAAATGAGACCCAGTCACCATACTTTAGGAGCATATTCTCTCTTATCTGTGAATTCGGTTGGAAGTATTTCCATTTAAATCTTTTTTCGGACGCGTCTGAAATGCCATGGAACGGAAAAAATTAAAGTTTTTCACGATTACAGTGTCAATGCAGACAAATATTCATTCCAATCTTCCTTCTCCAACCAAAATGAGGTGCATTCAAATTTTGGTGTTGACGACTATTGGAGCTAATCAGCCTGCAGGATCAAACAGCCTAGCGATGACTACGAAGCTCTCTCGTTTCATAAAAGTCTGCCTTTGTATTCTAACATTCTTGCTGAACGGGCGTCTTTGGTACTCAAAAAATTTTCCTTCAGCCAAAAATCGCTACGAATCTCTGCTAACACATCTTCATGATTCATGCAGAAATGAAAACTAATTACATGATAATGAGCAGCAGCTAGTGCATCCATCATCCATGCAGTACATTATCTGCCAAACGACGTAAAGTTTGAGTGTTCAGATTAGGCACACAATTGACTCCAAATGTGACCGCAGTCAACTCGAAGTCCTCAATTTCAGCTTTATCGATTGAATAGAAATTAATACCGACGCCATTTTCTATGTTAATAAATGAATATCTCGTGTCACGGTGTTGGTGGTCGTATTTCTCCGAAACGGCTCGACCGATTTTTATTAAAAAAGTTTTTTTTTTAGCGCCCACTTTTTTTTTGCGATTTTAGTATTTTTAAATGAAGAATATCCAAATAAGTTCCGATTAGGCTTCATTTATTGGAAATCGAAGGAGGCAATGTATCGTTCATCATATAAGCGATAAACAAAATTCGTCACATCGTTGCATCCATTTAAGCATTTAAGGAAGAAGAATAATACTTGGTATACATGTTAATTGGATCGAAAGAAGTTCAATTCATTAGTTTGGTCAAGTTCGGAGGGCGCAGTGCGCCACCAATTTGAGATACAGGGATGATATTTGGAATACATGATTTTTTAAGCCTTCTTCGTTGCGCACATTTTTTTTTGCAACATAATATCGCTCATGGATGCTTCAAAAACAATTCAACAGCTGTCAGTTTTCCTGAAGCATTTATTTCCCTTTTTTTATTTACGAAATTTAAAGAATAAAACTTTGAAAATCGTTGAGTGCACGTCAGATGTAATAATTGCAGGTGAAAATTTGTTGTGGCACAAGTTTCCATCGTCGACAGAATGCTCACCACATGCTATTATAAAGAAATGGTTGCACAAACTTAGAAATCTGTAGGGAATATGCTGCACTTTAACGTCTCATATAGAAAGAAAGACTTCAAAAATAAACAAGAAAGCACACTGCAATCGAGTATGCTGACTGAGGAATAACCTATAGCCTTGTTGCAATTTAATTTTGTATGAAAAAATATTGCAAACTGGAAATATTTTATTGAAATTAATTTAAGAGGCATTTGATATCCTGCGTAGGAGCTTTGCCTGGAGCACTCTTATTTTGTTAAGATGAGTTTTCGCTGCAATGCCAAATACTTGTAACGCATATTGACAGGCTGGCGCGACTATGGCGACTATGTAAATATTAGCCTAGTTTTTTAAGGATAATTTATTTTTGCCATTGAGGAGCCAACTTAGTTTGACAATACTGACTCTGAGGGAGCTTACCAGGGTGTCTATATGTTTGCTACACGTGACTCTTCAGTCTTAGACGTCAAGACATTCGTGCACGGCACAATGTCTCAGCAGTTGATCTTGGAGGAAGACGACCGGACATATATCCATTCGCAGGGTGTGAGTGACGCTAGCACATTTGCTCAGATTGATACCTTTATTCCACCTCTTTGCCCACTACGCAAAATTATGCAAATACAATTGCAGTGCATCAGTGGCATCAGTGTCTCTAGGCAGGACAGCCACAATTTAATTATGTGGCTCATCCAGAGGTATTCAAGTGCCAGTAGGCATGTCGTGTGTGTAGAGTGAGTACAGTGTGGAATCCAGCACACTTCCTTGAGCTACTCCAGCTCGGATGACTTTAACACTCAACTGTACTTCAAACAGGACAACAGAAAAGGTTCTATCCCGCCGATAGCTCCGCAATACTAAGTACTGCAACATATTTTTGAGTTTATACATGAGGTCATCATGCCATACTCTCTAACTAGACCGCCACCACGTAGTTCTTGGCCTCAAAACATTAGAGAATAAAATTGACCAATCTATGTAATTGCCTGGAGTGCCATGGGGTTTCCGGAATCCAAACTGGAAAGGTGGTATATCGTTCTTTGACAGATTCAAGCGTCAGCATTCTCGTCAACAAACTCTTTTCGAATAGATTGGCTGCAGCAGGAAGTAAGCTCATGAGCCGATATTAATCCACTGTCGACGGGCTCTTTCCTAATTTATGGCTCATATAGATTTTAGCCTTTTTCCACTGCCTTGGTTTATGACCTAATCTCAGCCCCGCATTAAATATTAGAACCAGGCAAAGTACTGCTTTGGCTGGCATGACTTTTAGCGAAAAGTTATCCAGCCCATCTTCGTCTGGCGTCTTTCTGAGAATTTTTACATACAACTGAATTTCCTCAGCTGTAATGGGAGCTACTGGAAAGTCAAGTTGCCCTGGGCTGTCTTCTGTCAATCTTACTTCCCTTTTTGTTTCTGCAGAAGTCGTGCCGAAGGGCTGGAATTCCTGGCGAGATGTGCCATATGCCTCTGAATATCTATCAAAAATTCTGCAGAAACATGAAATGCGTAAATTTTAATGCAATCATATAGAAATATCTAGAGTCCGCCAAATCCGTATATCCGTCCGAATGAACGAAAGGATCTCAGAAACGGTAATAGATAGAGACTTCGACTTTAACATTCGGCCGGAATTTTACGAATTTATTTTAAAATTTTAGTGAACACAAAATAGTGGCACTATTAAACAATGTCTTAAAGACCCGAAACACCATAGTAAAGGAACCCATTCTGGTCGCCCACCATTAGTGGATTTTCTCGAATTCAGTTTGCGGACTTGGTTATATTACGCGATGAGGGGAAGTTCAATTTAAATGGATCATAAATAATTTGACATTTTTCGAAGACCTAAGCAAGTTCATGTGTCGAAGAACTTCCACGGTGGCTATATGATTTAATATATGATTTAATGATCCAAAGTACTTTATAACTGAAAAATGAACGCTGATACCTAAGAAGATCTTTTGGAAAGTTCTTTAAATTTAAATTTTTAAGAGGTTTACAACGTTGAGTTGGTAACAGTGCTTTATTTGGTAACCGATTTAGCAACTGATAGTTGGTTTTTCTTTAGTTTAGTTTGATATTTTATTATGGAAAGACTAACACTAGAGCAAGGCTTGCACTTTATTGAAACTCTTTGGCAAAATAATGATTCTGTTCTTTAAACTTATGGTAAACGTTCACAGATCTAAATCGCCATTGTATTCCATAGAGTTTATACCATTGGATTTAGAGGAAACCCTATTCTAGAGTAATCTTATTATTACTCTGCCAGAACATATTTTAAAAGTATGCAGACCTCGATCGAGAATGACGCCAAAAATAGCTTCACTATAATACAAACTAACCATTTACAAAAGATTTACGGAACATATGAAATAACAAATCTTTTTAATAACATTTCGCAAGATTTAAAGATTTCTGAATTTAAAATTTCAAATAAATCAACATTATATGCTGTCCTAATGCACGCTGGCTACTCAGCTGGTATAAAAGCAAATCGTTGGCAACAATGGAAACTAAATATCTTTGGTATTTACTTATAATCGTATACTATATATATATATATATGTTGAAGCCATATAACAAAATCGCTGAATCTTTATTTTTATCTTTTTTTTTTTTTGGTTTTGGCAAAAAGAAATATAAAAATTTTAACGCCTTCTTCCATTACCAATGCTAACGCCTTTGGTTCCTATGTATCCACACGCATTACCCTGGGGTCAAATGCAGTGCTGCTCGCTTATGACTTTGGGTTCGTTTCGTTGCTTTTTTCGATTTGTTTTTTTTTTTTTCTTTTTTTTTTTATTGTGTGCAGAATTAAGTTTTAACGATTTGATAAACTTTCATGTGTGTGTCGGAACGAACGAGCGAACATTTTATACAGCAACATTCTTATGCGTTTTCAGTTTATTTGCTCAGCATACATGTAGACTGTTTGTGCGTTTAACAATACCTAGTTGTGGTATGTGGGTGTGTATGTGTTTGTGTAAATGTAACTGCCTGAAGGCTGTAGCATGAATGGTTTAGGTTACCGCGTCACTTATGGTGAAAACACACTTGGGATTCATTCGCCATGGTCGAACCTGGCTAAGCGGGTTATTTCTTCGTTTCACCGAGCTGCGCGTGTGTATTTTTTGGCCAAACTTTTATGATCGCAACACATTTTGAATGAGGCTCTAAAGAGTGCTTCGTATTTAATTTCTTTTATGCTTTTTTCTTCTGGCATTCCTAAATATACCAAAATGATAAACAGTGCAAATGTGAACTTTGATGGAGTGAAGCTATTCGAACTGCCAATATGCAATATTTAAATTAATTATGTTGATTTGAAAGGATGCTAAAGGAGGCGTTGTCTATATGAAAATATAATATTCTGAGATAGTTAAAAGTTTGACATTTTATAAACATTTTAGAATAAACTATCCAAACTAAATATACTCGTCCTGTTCGTGCTGCTAATGAGTATAGTTTATGCAATCTCTCATGCTTGCTTCGCTATATTAGTAAACCCAATTTACCCAAAAAAAAAAGATTTTTTCGAAAAATAAATAATTCATACAAGTTTAGTTGTAAAGTCTAGCCTAAACGCCAAGAAGGAATCTTTGACCCAACCATCGGAAAGTTCAGCCTTCACGACACTACCTCCAACAAAAGAGGTAGTGTCTAATCGATTTCGACGCAGGTCGGAATATGTTAGTTAGTAACACCAGATTTTAACAATTCAACATTCACAAGGCTACATGGCTGAGTCCAGATCAAATAACATGAAACCAAATTGATCATGTTTTGATTGACGGAATACGAGAACATTACGTGGTCCCAACATTGCATCGGAACACTATCTTCTGGCAGCCAAGGTACGCACTAGGCTCAGCGACATGCAACGAAAGCTAGACATCAGCAAACTGTAATCAGAACAGACCACCGTAGCCTTTTCAAACACATTCACCCGACTGCTCCGGGAAACCTCTCCGTCTTCTCAAGATATATGTGAGCAGTCAAAACATATCATCCGCTTCATGAATAGAGCTGCCAAGGTTATACAAGCAAAACCTGTGAAGAATTCTTGGTACGATGAGGAGTGTCGCAATGCTACTGCAGAGAAGAATGCTTCCTATCAGCGAACTCTGCAGTCGGGAGCAACGCGAGCTGTTCGAGAGCTATATCAAGTGAATCGGAGAGTGGAGAAACGTCTTTTCAAACGCAAGAAAAAGTAACAAGAAAGGCATCAGTTTAAGAATGTTCAGAGGTTACGTGACAGAAATGAAGGTCGAAAGCGGCAGGCTCTGATAGGCTGCCAGCTTAGTTATTTTAGATCGGCAGCGAAGAGTTATCTAGTAGAAGTTAGGAGTAGTGGGAGGAGGAGTGGCTTACTCAACTGTAAACTCAATGTTCTCTGTCCTATCTTTAAGAAAGGAGGTGCCTCTGCTTGCAACAACTACCGCGGAATAAATCTTCTTTCAATAAGTCTTTATAAGATTCTGTCGCGCGAGTAATAGGCTGAAGCCATATACCGATTCACTGATAGGACTATATCAGTGTGGCTTCAGACCAAAAAGGTTGACCAGTGACCAAATATTCACATTACGCCAAATGTTGGAAAAGACCCGTGAGTTCAACAAAGACACTCACCACCTAGTGGTCGACTATAAAGCCGCATTTTACACACCGATACGATCGCAATTTTCGACGCCCTGTCTGCACTAGGTATCCCGGCAATGATTGCCCGTCTTTGCATGACGACGCTATCGCACACAAAAATTGTTGTCAGGGTACGGAAAACCGCTCCGACCCCTTCGATACCAAGAGAGGTTTCAGGCAGGGCGACGCGCTGTCGTACGATTTTTTCAATCTTCTGATGGAATACATCCTACGCCAGTGGCCGTACATACAGAATATGTCTTCCAAAACGATGTGATGCGGCTCGCTTACGCTGATGTCATCGATATCATCGGCATGCAGGAACGGCGAGTCGGCAACGCGTTTTTAGAGGACAAGACGAAGTACTTGGTGTCTTCCCGCAGTCCGTCATCGCGTCTTGGACGGTAAGTGACGATAAAGAATTTCAACTTCAGTGTTGTAGAAAACTTCGTCTATTTTGGATCCGAGATAACCAGCAACAGTAACGTCAGACTGAAGATCAGGCGAAGAATCACGCTTACAAATAGATGCTTTTTGCGCTGAGCAAGCAAATGAGAAGTAAAGCCCTCTCTCGAAAGACTAACATTAAAGTATATAGTATAAGACGCTGATACTCCCGGTCTGTTACTGTATGGCGCAGAGTTAGATGAAATAGCGTTGGAAGTCTTCGAGAGAAAGATTCTTCGCAGAATTTTAGGTCCTATTAGAGTCGGTGACGAGTTTAGTTCCCGTATGAACCGCGAGCTGTACGAACTATTCGATGAGGGTGACATAGTACAACTCACAAAATTTCAGCGGCTGCACTAGGCTGGGTAACTCAATCGAATGAATTAAAGAGCTCTAGCACACATGGTGTACATGGGGGGCCCAAACTTGATTGGAGGACGCCGAAATAGAGAACGACTGGGCACACGTTAGAATGAACAGGTATGGAGAGATCTCTCCGTAGTTGGCATCCAAAATGCGGTCATGACCGAACGACGATTGACGGCTGTTTAAGTTAGTCTAGCCTCAACATAAAATAGAAGTTTATTAAAATGCCTACTAAATAGCTTCTTATTAAAACAGCTGAAGTATCTTAAGGATATGTCTCAGCCATAATACAAAACTATTAACAAAAATTACTCAGCATTCTTTTTCTAGAGCGCATGTAAAGGACATAAAAGCTTCAGTTACACACTGAAGTAAATTTATGCGCTAGTTTATTTTTTTCCTCCCTTTTTTTTTTTTTTTTTTCGCAAGTCAATTAAGCATGAACTGATTTTTCGCCCTTTTTTTCGCTCAAGTTCAGCAAACTGCATCACAGCAAAGTTGTTGAGCGCAACATCGCCCGAGGAAGCACACTGCAACGCGCCGCAGTTCTATAGAAAATGCATTTTCTAATTGGATTTTTTTTCTCTGCAATAATCTTTTTTGTTTGTTTTTTGTAAATTAGCAAAGTTTTCAACTGCATATATTTGAGTCGTTCTTATTTTTGTTTTTTTTTTTTAGTTTTATTAATCTGAAACTATGTATGGCAGCTACTTGGCAAGTAATAATAGACGCAGCTGAAACGATTTTGATTATTTTGTGCAAAAAAAAAATTTGAATAAAAGAGCCAGCATACTTTGAAAATTTGTAAAGCAAGTAATAAAAAAGTTTGCATATATAAAACTTGTGCAAAAAAAATAAAACAAAAAAAAAAGCTTGGTGTGTGAGCATACTTTGTGGTATTACATATTGTATAAGTAAGTAGACCATCTGTGATACGCCCATGCAGCTACACATCGCACAGATACAGATACTAACCGATATTACGTATACGCAGTGTAAATCCAGTAAGCCATAAAAATGGGATATGTGTAGCTACATACAACAAGCTACATACAGCAAAGCAAAGCAAAGCAAAGGATGTGTGTAAGATAACTAAAGACAATTGGCTTTGGCTTTGAGTTGAGTGAGTTAATCGCTTCTACTTTTTCATTCGTTCTACGTTGAATGCACTGTGAGTGAATTATTATGTTCTGGCGCTGCCGTCAGAGCTCAGCTGGCGCCGCGCAACCGCTGCTACCAAGTGCAGACAGAGCGCTTTGTCTGCATTTTATTAGTGTTCATTTGGCAATAGTTAACGCCTGCAGCTCATTTTCAGCTTACTTGCAGACATTCTATTACGGATAGCTGCCTGTTTGGCTATAGCTGCTACTAATACTTATAATACACTCAGGTTTAATACATCTACACTCTTAATATACTCTTCACAGAGCGCACAGTGTATAGCAATACATTTTAGTCACAATGTTTGCAACATCGTAGAAAAAATTAAAGAAAGATGAAGCTTGCACTTCTGTAACTCGAATTAAAACGAGTGGCAATAGCGTTTAGGGCGCAATATATCTATATTATGACTCAAACTAACTCGACTTTATAAGAGTTTTGGCAAGTCTTTCTCTGAGTTAAATTTCTCAGCGGAAGTCCCAGATTATCTGCTGCGAAGCTTTTATTATTAGGTTTCGTCTTTATGAATCATTGTTAATCATAAATTAAAATTAATCAGCACGAAAGATTGTAGAAACCCACGTTTGACAAAGTTCATCTGTTTGGCTTGCAGCAGCTAAAAATACTTAAACATGCCAATTTTCAGTGCTAAAAAAATCAATGGACTTTGTAAAGCGATTTGGTGCTTAAAGTTTGTAGGTAAGCACAGGTTATTATCAAGCTATCCTCTGCTTACTTAAAATTTAGAAGCAAAGGCACTAATGAATGCAAATGAAACAGTATGGTCCTGTTGCCTCGCTGTAGCTCCCATTACATCTGAGGAACTCCAGTTGCATATAAAAAGTCGCCTTATCAGGAAGACCCCAAGCGAGGATGCGCTGGATAACTTTTCGCTAAAAGTCATGCCAGCCAAAGCAGTACTTTGCCTGGTTCTAATATTTAATGCGGGGCTGAGATTAGGTCATAAACCAAGGCAGTGGAAAAAGGCTAAAATCTATATGAGCCATAAATCATGAAGGAGCCCGTCGACAGTGGATTAATATCGGTTCATAAACTTACTTCCTGCTGGCTACTATTCGAAAAGAGTTTGTTGACGAGAATGCTGACGCTTGAACCTGTCAAAGAACTGATACCACCTTTCCAGTTCGGATTCCGGAAAGCCCATGGCACTCCAGGCAATTACATAGATTGGTCAATTTTATTCTCTAATGTTTTGGGGCCAAGAAGTACGTGGTAGCGGACTAGCTATAGAGTATGGCACGATGGCCTCCTGTATAAACTCAAAAATATGTTTCCGCCCCAACTGCACTTAGTATTGCGGAGCTATCTGTGGGATAGAACCTTTTCTGTTGTCCTGCATGGAGTACAGTCGAGTGTTGAAGTCATCCGAGCTGAAGTAACTCAAGGAAGTGTGCTGGATCCCACACTGTATTCGACTCTTCACACACGACATGCTTACTGGCTCTTTAATACCTATGGATGATCCACAAGATTGTAACTATCCTGCCAGTGACACTGATGCCCTGATGCCTACATGATGCAATGCGCAGGGGCGGGTGGCAAGGTCAATCTGAGCAAATGTGCTAGCGTCACTCACACCCTGCGAATGGATATATGTCCGGTCGTCTTCCTCCAAGATCAACTGCTGAGACATTGTGCCGTGCACGAATGTCTTGACGTCTAAGACTGAAGAGTCACGTGTAGCAAACATATAGACACCCTGGTAAGCTCCCTCAAAGCCAGGATTGCCAATCTACGCTGGCTCCTCAATATCAAAAATAATTTATCCTTAAAAAACAAGGCTAATATTTACAAGGCCATAATCGCGCCAGTCTGGCGATATGGGTTAGCTAAGCTCCTTCTACAGCGACGCAGAAAGAGTAGAGTCATCCTGTCGAAACGGCTTCAGAAAATTCATCTTGCTTAGGCCTGTACCGAAGGTACAGAGCCTATTGGTTTTGTGCAAATGTATGTAACAGGTAGAAATAATGGTCGGAGACCCCCCAAAGTTACCCCCATTATGGTCAGGAGTGATAGAGGAGTCGATATAGCCATGTCCGTCTGTCCGCCCATCCGTCTGTCTGTATGAACGAAAGGATCTCGGAAACGGTAATAGATAGAGACTTCGCGTTTTTTGCATTCGACTAGGACTGCTCCGGAATTTCACAAGTTTAATTAAAGTTTTGATCCTCCCCCACAATAGCGCTATGTCCAGCTCGAAACCCAAACTAATGTTCAGGAAATATACTCTTCGTCTTCAAAATTGTAACAATCTGGGCAGCAACTAGTCTTTTAACTGGTCTATGGGATGCAGGTTTACCAGCTTTATGAATCGTTGAAATTATTCCAAACTTCCACTGCACTGGAAAGGGTTACAACCTCACAATAGCATTAAAAATTAATGCTATATAATGGATTGCGTGACTTGGTAATGCTTTCAAGGCAGCATAGCATATCTCACGGTAATAGATAGAGACTTCGCGTTTTTTGCATTCGACTAGGACTGCTCCGGAATTTCACAAGTTTAATTAAAGTTTTGATCCTCCCCCACAATAGTGCTATGTCCAGCTCGAAACCCAAACTAATGTTCAGGAAATATACTCTTCGTCTCCAGGCGCTCTATTTAAATTCTGGCGTCCAATTACCTCAGCAATCTCATTTGGGGCTAAATGCATGATGGGCATGTCCATTTGTCGTACTTGTTGTAGTGTCTCCTGTGACACGAGTACCTTCTGCTGACTGGCTAAATCAAAAGGCTTGAAGCGTTCAGTTAAATGTACGCAATCACTTTAGCCTGTTTCTAGTTGATATTTGTTGATATTTTACGGCAACATAAATTGAAAATTCCAATCCAAAAAATCTTTAAGCCATACTTTGCGGGCTTAAAGCAATTGAATTGAAGAAATTTGTGGCGCCTTTACCGCTCTTATTAAACGTAAATGTAATTGTTGGAAAGCGATTCATCTTAAGCTGGCTTTAGGTTAAATATTGCTCGATTTAAAATAAATAAAAGTAAATTATTGTAAGTCGCATACAAAATAAATGTATAAAATGGCGCCTTTTTAGCGTGGCGTGTATCAATTTTAACTTGAATTAGTTTAGGCTTAACATTGTTTGTATGCGCATATATAAAAGATGTACAATAGTTGCAGTTTGATGGTTCAAATTTTATGGTCTTCGAAATGTTTTTTTTTAAGTTTTTTGTATGCTTCAAATTTTACCTTTTAACTTTTGCTGCACATATCATTGCTTGACCTATGTTAGTCGGTTCGAATATTCCTTAGTAAGTCACGCTTTTAAACAACTACAAATATTTAAAACATGCATTTTTCAAATAATATTTTATTTTCCTTACAATTCATATTAAATTTCGAAACTTGTCACATTCGTCCTTCGTATTTTTGTGTGCGGCTTTTATCAAAGTTTTTCTCTTAATTTTTTTTATTTTTGTGCATTGTCTTTTGTGTTTTTATTTCTTTTTTTTTCGTTTACATTTTTATTTTAGCCACCGCTTATTTTTCTTATGCGAATCCTGCTTCTTCTTCTTCTTTTTTGCTTTTTCTTTTTCAGCTTCAGATTCTTTCGCTTGCTTCGTATGCTTTTTATAAATTTTCTCAAAGTTTTGTTTCAGATTTTAATAGTTTTTCTCCTGCTGTTTTTTACTTTGTTGCATTTACATTAATTTACACAAATGTGTGTAATGCGCATCAAGCCGTATTCTCCCCCTCTACTTGCTAAAGCCGTTAAATTGCCGCTTAAGATTATGTGTGTGTGTGTATGTGTGTGAGCGTACTTTCGCGGTTAAAATAAGTGTCAGGGTTGCATTGGCACGCAACATTTTAATTTACTTAAGCAAATCCTGCAGACGTACGAGCAAGCAACAACAAAAACGCCTACCAACAATTCGACGTAGACAGAAATTAATGAGAAAGCCAGTGAGAGTCGAGTGTGCTCGACTTCGAGATACACTTTAGACATATTTGAATTTTGATTTGTTTGTTGGATATAGTGCTAACTGGATTCGTGGAAAGTGTTGAATATGACATTCAAAGTAAGTTATTTTAGGAATGATGAATAGATTGATAGATGGATAGAAAGATAGAAAGATAGAAAGATAGAAAGATAGAAAGATAGAAAGATAGAAAGATAGAAAGATAGAAAGATAGAAAGATAGAAAGATAGAAAGATAGAAAGATAGAAAGATAGAAAGATAGAAAGATAGAAAGATAGAAAGATAGAAAGATAGAAAGATAGAAAGATAGAAAGATAGAAAGATAGAAAGATAGAAAGATAGAAAGATAGAAAGATAGAAAGATAGAAAGATAGAAAGATAGAAAGATAGAAAGATAGAAAGATAGAAAGATAGAAAGATAGAAAGATAGAAAGATAGAAAGATAGAAAGATAGAAAGATAGAAAGATAGAAAGATAGAAAGATAGAAAGATAGAAAGATAGAAAGATAGAAAGATAGAAAGATAGAAAGATAGAAAGATAGAAAGATAGAAAGATAGAAAGATAGAAAGATAGAAAGATAGAAAGATAGAAAGATAGAAAGATAGAAAGATAGAAAGATAGAAAGATAGAAAGATAGAAAGATAGAAAGATAGAAAGATAGAAAGATAGAAAGATAGAAAGATAGAAAGATAGAAAGATAGAAAGATAGAAAGATAGAAAGATAGAAAGATAGAAAGATAGAAAGATAGAAAGATAGAAAGATAGAAAGATAGAAAGATAGAAAGATAGAAAGATAGAAAGATAGAAAGATAGAAAGATAGAAAGATAGAAAGATAGAAAGATAGAAAGATAGAAAGATAGAAAGATAGAAAGATAGAAAGATAGAAAGATAGAAAGATAGAAAGATAGAAAGATAGAAAGATAGAAAGATAGAAAGATAGAAAGATAGAAAGATAGAAAGATAGAAAGATAGAAAGATAGAAAGATAGAAAGATAGAAAGATAGAAAGATAGAAAGATAGAAAGATAGAAAGATAGAAAGATAGAAAGATAGAAAGATAGAAAGATAGAAAGATAGAAAGATAGAAAGATAGAAAGATAGAAAGATAGAAAGATAGAAAGATAGAAAGATAGAAAGATAGAAAGATAGAAAGATAGAAAGATAGAAAGATAGAAAGATAGAAAGATAGAAAGATAGAAAGATAGAAAGATAGAAAGATAGAAAGATAGAAAGATAGAAAGATAGAAAGATAGAAAGATAGAAAGATAGAAAGATAGAAAGATAGAAAGATAGAAAGATAGAAAGATAGAAAGATAGAAAGATAGAAAGATAGAAAGATAGAAAGATAGAAAGATAGAAAGATAGAAAGATAGAAAGATAGAAAGATAGAAAGATAGAAAGATAGAAAGATAGAAAGATAGAAAGATAGAAAGATAGAAAGATAGAAAGATAGAAAGATAGAAAGATAGAAAGATAGAAAGATAGAAAGATAGAAAGATAGAAAGATAGAAAGATAGAAAGATAGAAAGATAGAAAGATAGAAAGATAGAAAGATAGAAAGATAGAAAGATAGAAAAGATAGAAAGATAGAAAGATAGAAAGATAGAAAGATAGAAAGATAGAAAGATAGAAAGATAGAAAGATAGAAAGATAGAAAGATAGAAAGATAGAAAGATAGAAAGATAGAAAGATAGAAAGATAGAAAGATAGAAAGATAGAAAGATAGAAAGATAGAAAGATAGAAAGATAGAAAGATAGAAAGATAGAAAGATAGAAAGATAGAAAGATAGAAAGATAGAAAGATAGAAAGATAGAAAGATAGAAAGATAGAAAGATAGAAAGATAGAAAGATAGAAAGATAGAAAGATAGAAAGATAGAAAGATAGAAAGATAGAAAGATAGAAAGATAGAAAGATAGAAAGATAGAAAGATAGAAAGATAGAAAGATAGAAAGATAGAAAGATAGAAAGATAGAAAGATAGAAAGATAGAAAGATAGAAAGATAGAAAGATAGAAAGATAGAAAGATAGAAAGATAGAAAGATAGAAAGATAGAAAGATAGAAAGATAGAAAAGATAGAAAGATAGAAAGATAGAAAGATAGAAAGATAGAAAGATAGAAAGATAGAAAGATAGAAAGATAGAAAGATAGAAAGATAGAAAGATAGAAAGATAGAAAGATAGAAAGATAGAAAGATAGAAAGATAGAAAGATAGAAAGATAGAAAGATAGAAAGATAGAAAGATAGAAAGATAGAAAGATAGAAAGATAGAAAGATAGAAAGATAGAAAGATAGAAAGATAGAAAGATAGAAAGATAGAAAGATAGAAAGATAGAAAGATAGAAAGATAGAAAGATAGAAAGATAGAAAGATAGAAAGATAGAAAGATAGAAAGATAGAAAGATAGAAAGATAGAAAGATAGAAAGATAGAAAGATAGAAAGATAGAAAGATAGAAAGATAGAAAGATAGAAAGATAGAAAGATAGAAAGATAGAAAGATAGAAAGATAGAAAGATAGAAAGATAGAAAGATAGAAAGATAGAAAGATAGAAAGATAGAAAGATAGAAAGATAGAAAGATAGAAAGATAGAAAGATAGAAAGATAGAAAGATAGAAAGATAGAAAGATAGAAAGATAGAAAGATAGAAAGATAGAAAGATAGAAAGATAGAAAGATAGAAAGATAGAAAGATAGAAAGATAGAAAGATAGAAAGATAGAAAGATAGAAAGATAGAAAGATAGAAAGATAGAAAGATAGAAAGATAGAAAGATAGAAAGATAGAAAGATAGAAAGATAGAAAGATAGAAAGATAGAAAGATAGAAAGATAGAAAGATAGAAAGATAGAAAGATAGAAAGATAGAAAGATAGAAAGATAGAAAGATAGAAAGATAGATAGATAGATAGATAGATAGATGCATAGATATATAGATGAATAGATGTATAGATAGATAGATAGATAGATAGATAGATCGATAGATAGATGATAGATAGATAGATAGATAGATAGATAGATAGATGTGTAACTTAAAGTTTCCCAATTCTAGTTGCTCATACACAGCCAGACAGACAGACAGCCAATTATGTCTATATCGACTCGATTTTGATGCTGATCCAGGATTCTGCCTTGCCTTCTACTGTTTGTAATTATTATTTGAAATCCAAGTCATGTGACGGACTCTCGAAGAATCTGACAGCTAAACTTCTAGTAGCTAAATTTCATATAAAAACTCAGATCGAGGAGGATGGCTTATATGAGCAAATGGATTCAATATATGACATATTTATCAGAACACTTAAACTGTACAGAAACATGATTTTATACCCTGTACCCATATGTTAAAAGACAATATGAGGCAGAAGAAGACGAGGCAGACCACATAAAGTATATATATTCTTGATTAGCATCATAATTCGATATAGACAAATCCCTCTACATATTTGTATGTCCGTATGAACAATGATAACTTGTAGACTTTACCAGATAAATGCTTCAAGTTTGTACTTTATGCCAAGAAAGTATCGGTAGCTGCCTATCTACTATCTGCCGGATGATAATTAGGCCAGTAAATTTATTTTGTTGGTAACACTGTTCCTAATTTTGATACCAATTTTTAGCGTGAACTCTGTTTACTGCAGCTGTTTCAGTCGACATCAGAAGTGAAAATATTGATCAACGTATTTACGTTAAATTTCGTGACTTTTGGTGAATCTACTTTGTCAAAATACGCACTTACGCGTGCTATGACGATTTCAAGGGTGGTCGGGAGTCGAACCGTCGAAGTAATGTCTCTTTCTGGAAAGCCTTTAACGTGTCATTGCGGAAAGTATCCTTTGTGAGCTTGAGGGAGACCGGTGATATATTATAGATGTCACACGATATATTGAGTATGTTTCAGCAAGACTTGTTTTGATAGAGCTGCATTTTTTCACAAAAAAAAAATGTATCGAGAGCAGCTGGCTGCAGACATTTTGGTGAGTTTATTCGGATTCTACCTTAATGGAATGCATAATTACTTACGAGCCAGCAAACATTCGAAAGGAAGTCGAAAGGCGCACCAAAGCCTTATTATGAAAAATTGCCAAGCATTTAGAGTCTTTAAGTTTGTTTTATTCTTTGTTCAGATAGGGAGTACATAGTTAATGAATATGTCAACGCAACCTGCATCTGCTTTCTTAGTTTTTTATTTTAGTTAAAAATTAAAAATTTTGTTGTATCTTACTTACACTCTAATGAAATACTCAATATAGGTCCATATTGGAATACTTAAAATGGTATTCTCCATTCAAAACTGTCCCAACTTGTTGGGTCTTTGTATGAAAAAGAAGATTAATTTTGCGCCATTGCTATTAAAATAATTTATTATGCTGCAAATCGGATCTAAAAAATGTTACTCACTACAAGAAGTCAATTCGATATAGTTATCCCATCACTGTCCAAGAAATTAAGTCATACATAATGGATCTGAAGACCAAGAAGGCCCCAGGAGCGGATGGGCTTGATAATATCACACTCAGGGCTTTGCCACCCAAAGCGGTGCTCTTACTGGTCCTCATCTTTAATGCGATGTTGAGGCTAGGAGACATCCCAGCACAGTGAAAGAAGGCTAGAATCTGTATGCTTCACAAGGTTAGAAGAATTCCATCGTCCTAGGCATCATATAGACCAATCAGTCTGCTGTTCACCGTAGCCAAGCGCTTCGAAAAGTGCCTTCTAACAAGAATACTTGGAATTGAAAAGGTAATGGAAAAGAGACCACGTATTCAGTTTGGATTCCGTAAGTCCCATGGAACTCCAGAGCAACTGAATAGGGTAGTAAATTTCAGTATAGACAGGTATGAAGCCAAAGAGTACGTGTTGGCCTCTTATCTTAATATAAGACCGGCATATGATAGAGTATGGCATGATGACCTTCTATTTAAACTCAAGGGTATACTGCCGCCTCAGCTGTTCTTGCTAGTACAAAGTTATTTGACAGAAAGGACTTTCTCTGTTGTTCTGAATGGGAAGGAGTCATCAGTCAGAGAAATAAGGGCTGGCATATCGTTTTACTCACTGGTGAACAGCGCTATGCTCATATGCTCATCGATTCCTATAGATGACCCGGATGACCTAATGATGGCTACATTTACTGACGATACAGCCATCCTGAACAGAGATAAATGTGTTTACATTGCTACCAACAATTCTGAAACATCAGTATAAACCTTGACAAGTACATTCACTATGCAGGGATGACAGCAAGGGAATATATCTCCAGGAGCAACTTCTGAAGCACCAGCTTGGACACGAATATCTGGGGGTTTATCTAGATAGGCGACTCACTTTCAAGACGCATATCAGCAGATTAGTGAAATCTCTCAGCGAAAGAATACGCAAACTGGGTTGACTTATTCTATATCCTATATCCTATATAGAAAGACTCTTGTATCAATATATCCGTCATATAAATTTAAATTGCAGGGTATTCCCAAGTGGAACTACAACGTTTTTTTTTTTTTTCATTTTAATTTTTCCTTTGAATTTTTTTTTTCCCGAAAAACATGCGAAATATTTAGAACTAGTTCATCTATGTTTGTTTTTTAAATACTATTTGCAAAGCAGTGCAAAGTATATATTGCCAGCCCAATTGTTCCTCATTGCAAAGCTAATCGCTGTCCATTTCGAAACTCTTTTGTAAACTTATAAAACGTATTCCTTAAAATTTGAGGACGCATCTAATTTAATGCTTCATTATAACCGCGTATATTATTTAAACTTAATTAATTATGAAATAACTTGCAATTTTTCTCTTATCGCAAGTCAAACAGCAGCGTATATACGTATTATTGTCATGCAGGGTATTAATTAGACATATTATGAGCAAATGTCGAGAATTTTATGAAATAAAGTCGTTTATGCTCTGTCTGTACGTATGTATGTGTGCAACTGTGCAATCTACTTTAACGATGTATGTGTAAGTCTACATAGTAGAGCCCGCGCCTGCGAGTGTTTGATGTGTTTATCTTGGCAAGTGCACGAGCAGTTACTTATTTTACAAGGATACTTGTTATATGACTGACAAACGTCAGGCCCTCATTTGTAATTTTTTTTTTTTTGTATTTCGTGCTCGTTCGCACGCGCACGTCATTGATGCGGCTAGTCTTGTCTCTTTCTGCATACATATATGAAATTGTTCTCTCTTCCTTACATCTTTTTTTTCTTCTGTTCATTCTTCTTTCTTTTGACTTTCGACTGTTAAAAATAAATGAGAGAAACTATTTCAAATTGTAAAAAAAAAAAAGAAAAAAATGTCCTATTTAAGTTTGAGCAACTATTTCATACGCTGCAGCCATGGCGTGTAAATCATTGTTTAGCTTTGAGCATATGCATAAAATCTTTCCAAAAAAAAGATACAGGAGAAGCATGCTGTGAAGAAAGGTTTGCAGAAGAAATTAAATACTTGGCATAGCGCAGTTGGTCTTGCACATTCATAATATAAATGGCGCCCAACGTGGGTGCATGAGAGAGCATATTATTGTTGATTGAAAAATGTATTGCATTAATTGGACGAGCACAATTATTTATTATAAAATTTCAAAGAGTCATGACTACTCAAATTTTATTTTATCTGACAACTACCAGAAGAATTAAATACAATAAAATAATTAAACACACAATGAAGTTCATTCGTGCATACTATGTGTGTAGTGTATAAAATTGAAATTTTTTCACATTAAACAATCGAATTCTTCTTTTTTTTTCTCTTGTGCTTTTTTTTTTTATTGGAGATGGCAAGAAAAACGCACAAAAGTCAAACGATGAGTTTTATATTGTTTCAATCTGTTTTAATCGCTTTCACACACTGAGCGGTGCAAAGGTCTACAAATAAAAGAATATACATACACGTACAACAATACATAGAGAGCCTCGGTAAAAAAAAAATAAAACAGTATACACACAATGGAAAAAATAAAAGAAGATGGCGGTAAAAAAAATGGTCGAAAGAGTTCATATCAATGGCCACAGCAGCCACAACAGAAAAACGCTTCAAAGTCATCTGAGCGGAAAAAAGAGAAACTCTTCAGGATTTTAGGACGAAAGGCAAAGTTTTAATTAACTGCAATTGAATGAGAGAACATTTTTACAAAACCAGGGGTTAAACACCTTGAATACGGCGAAGAGGGAGAGCACATTTTATCAACATATGAAGCAGAAAGTGTAGCATGTAGCATGTAGCATATATGACGGTGGTGTGACAGTGTGCTATGGTTTGGCAAGCTCAAAATGAAGTTAGAATGAAAAACAAAGAAAAACAGTATAAAAGAAACTTAACTAAACTGAAAAACCACATTAAAGCTAAATAAAATTAAATGAGTAAGAAACAAAAGGAGAAAAAAATATGATATAAAGCCACAAAGACACGCATACCCTACAATCATAAAAAAATTTATTAAAAACGAATTTGCTGTTGTTGTAGCGAAAGTGGTATATATGTGTGTATATGGCTTGGTTAACAATATTTTAATTTAGTCACAACATACGCCATACATTTTATAAATACTTGCATAGCTTAATTAATTTTTATTCGAAATTAGATACTAATTCAGTACATGTGAAAACCGGAGTGCATATATGTAGCTGTTAATCTAGTAATAGATGCAAACTTTAGGTAGTTGCATCTATCACTAATATTAATTATTAAAAACCCATAACAGTCTGCTGCTTATTTCACTCCACTCCACTTCACTTCAGTATTTTTCGACGGCGTGGCAGTCATCGCAATGAATCCCAAGCCGGAGATGGACCCTTGATCCTATCGGATGATAAGTATTCTGCCTTTCAATTTCAAGATGGTTTGGAAAAGACTATTCACTATTAGGCTGGCGATCATTGCGAGGACTGATGCAGCCCAACCATATAGCATTCGATGGCCGGCTGCAGTATTGCAATGTCATATGCGTGGATATCGAGCAGGCTTTAGATCGAGTTTGGCACTCAGGATTCCTGCAAAAGTCAAAAAGAGACTGCCCTTACCCTACTTTGCTCTGATACGGTCCTAGTCGGGGTAAGTTTGTTCTCCCATCTACCAGCAATCGACAGGTCGTGGTGCCCCAAATGAATAAAACTCCAGACACATCCCTGCTCTTCGCCTAATATGCAGATGATGTATGCCGTATGTGGCTACCAATATCGTGCAGACGTGCTTTGATGCTTTCGCTGACTGGGTGAACAGGTGGAACAAAAAGCTCAACATAAGAACATTAATATGTGCTTCACGCTTCGTTGACAGCAGCCCCCCACTTGTGCATATTCACGGCACACCCTTGGAACAGCCAGCTTAGTTTTAATCCTGGGCATTAATAATGAATAGAGGCTCACCTATCAAAGTCAATGTGGCCTACGTACGCCGTAACGAAGTTCAATCTGTTAATTTCTGCACCATCACCGAGAACCTCAAACTTGAATTACCAACCACCAAATCTCCTGCACAACTTGAAGACATCCGACATATGCTCAAACTCGTTTGCTGCAATTAATGCTATTTTGAACTCATTCAACTAATCCTACTATCCAATAGCCATAAGGCATATAGGATACTAATAGCTTGGATACCGGAAACAAGTAACCAAGTCAGCACTTAATTTCTTCTCAAACTACATACAACAGCTCAGACACTCAAACCTCAAACAGACACTATCAATAAACCCAACCAAAACTAGCCCAACTAACTACTCCAACTATGAACACGCCACTACAACATATTCCACTATTAAAAAATAAACAGCCTCCTTCGCCTCGTGCACACCTATTTTAGTCAACAATTCACTACCTTCTAACTGTTTGATTTGCACAAAATTCAAACAAAATCCTTCCTTTCTGCAAAGCTTCTTCCACAGCTCCTATCAAACCTTCCAAAGAACACATCTCCAACCAACAATTTCTCAAAGACGGCAAACATAAATATAAAAAGTAAACAGCCTGTAATTTCGATTGTAATTCTTAAAACAACGATTCAACCCATCAGTGCTTCAAGTCAGCAAAAATCACGACCATCAATGCTGACTGAAAGGGATTGTTGAGCTATGAAGCATCCTATGAGCTCCACAAAGAATAAAACACAAAAAAAAAGCAGCAGCTCTTATAGTCTTCTACCAGTCAGTAAGTGTACAAAAAAGCGCTGCACAGATTCGGCCTATTAGCGGCAGTGAAGCAAAATAAAGCAGCATTGTCTGACAAAAACGTGGCACAGCACGTCTGATATTTTGCAAGGAACACAATTCAAGCGTATAGGACTGAAAGCGTGTAATTTGGTGAGATGAGACCACAATACACATATTCTACTATTTCTGACACCACCCATATGCATAGAAGCCAAAGCATGAATTGTTTGCAATGATAAAGCACAGTGGTGGTAGGTTGAAGGTGTGAGGCTACTTCCAAATTGGCTGATTGGATTTCGTAAGAAAGCAACCATATCTGAATATTTTGCAGTTAAATTTAACAGCCTTTGCGAACAAAAGATAAAATTATTTTTGAACAGAACGGCGACCCGAAACGCTCAGATAAAATTTTTAAGCAATGGCTTGGCCGTAAAAAATTTTAAACTATGCTGAGACCTGCTCAGAGCACACATTTGAACCCAATCGAAAATGTATGGGTGTTGTTTAAAAAAACGATGAACACGGTTTGATTCTATACAAAAGAGATTAAATTCGAGCTAATAATATATTTTTTAATTTATATTTTATTAAAGAACCTAAATTCAAAATTTGTAAATCGATCGATCGATGCAGTTTTAAGAATTTTATAGATTTTAAAAGTGAAATGTGGTCCACATATATGCACATGTGCTTGCCACTTGAGGTACAGATCGAGCCAGTCGAAGTATAGCCCTATGAAAATCTGTCACACCTTTCTGAGTTTTTGTTTAAGAAATATTTGTTTGTTGTTTTTAATACATGCCACAAAGCACAAATTTGGTGAATCTACTATACATCAATCCAAATATTTCATAAATATAAAATTTATTTATATTACAAATATTTTCAAAACTTGGTCATTCTAAATGCTCAATTACAGCTGCTGGCAATAGTTTTTTTTTATTTTGACCAAATCTCTTCGACAGATATATGCTCGATACAAGAGGATCTGTGGAATCCATTGTTCCGTCGTGTATCCTTTAGAGCATGTAAACGCCTGTCACTTTTGTAATATTTGTTGCGAGCTACTGAGGAGTTTTCTCCAAGAACACCTACATACAGGGGCAGAGGTTTCTATTATTTTCTATCATTTTGAGTTCAATTCTATAAGCCATTTTAAGAACAAACTCAAAAAATCCAATCTATGCGTGGAGTGGACTCATGACATATTGTAATGGTTCAGGCCTGGGCTTAAATTTTGGTGAATCCATATTGCCACTTCCATTAAATATTTTGGACTTGCTCCACAGATGGGACAGGGAATTTTTTTAAACTTTCCCGTCTAAAAGTGTCATATGCAGATCATATTTTACTGTAAAATTTCTTCCATTTACAACTGCACAAGACATATGAAGACAATTCTTTTATTTGAGCGTCCAAGTTTTTTTTCTCTTTAAGAATATGGTCTTTGCTCTCTGTGACATATTTAAATTTGATTGGCATACAAAATCTAATGAACTGAGGAGTACGATTTACCCACAAAATATTTCCAATATCATTCAATAATTTTAGTGGAATTATTGTTGTTGTTAGAAGGGTTTGGTCGAAAAGCATCGCATTGCTGCCGAAAATGTTTTGCTTATAAATGCTTTGACCAGTTATTCTGTCATATTCATAGCTTGTAATAAGAGTCACACTTGATATATTTCCAAACTGCTCAAATATATCTTCTTGTAACGGGACTTGAGCAACTGCATCGGTTACAGTAAACGTGATATGTCTGCCGAAGGTTAGTCTTCTATTCAAGATTACACCAGGGCCGTCGCCTTTCCGATTTGTGTATGGCACATTTGCACATTTGTCGCCATTGATGCACACGTTCCACTTCTCAGCCCATTCCTGGAATGCGTTCAAGTACTGCTGAAGTGCACTCGTGGCTTGGATAATGCAGCGGCGTTTTGTGAGCACCATAGTATCGTCTACATATGTCAAGATTATCACATCTTGCTCATCTACTCCAATGATTGCTGTGTGGATGAAATATAAGTTGGGGCCTAGGCCGCTGCCTTGGGGAATGCCATCGTCCGTCACGCAGAATGTACGCCCTACCAGAAAACTCTCAACGAGCTGGAACAGCTGTGGGGTAAAGAGGCTCTTGGCTTTGTACAGAAGCCCGGCGTGCCACACTCTATCGAAGGCTTGCTGGATGTCCAGGAAAGCAGCGACCGCATACTCTTGCTTTTCCAGGGTCTCTAGCGCAAAATTAACTACTCTATGCAGTTGTTCTGGTGTGCCATGCTGAATCCAGAATCCAAATTGGAATTTTGGTATTCAGTCTGTTCAGGTTCAACCTCTCCATTATATTGCCCCGTGAAGGGAGAAGGCTGATTGGTCTTTAGGAGTTAACATCAGTTGGCTGTTTTCCTGACTTCAAGATCATAATAATACTAGCAGACTTCCAGACTTTAGAAAAGTAACCCGCATGTAAGATGCTGTTGTATATGAGCACTAGGAACCGCAGAGCTTGATCTGGTAAAATCCATATGATTCTGTGGTCGAGAACGTCATCACCCGGGGCTTTCTTAGGCTTCAACTTGGACACAAGCTGCTTCAATTCTTCAAGAGTGACAGGATCAGCAGGCAGTGCCATTTGAAACGGCGTTTCAAGTGACTCCGCAACCAGGCGGTAGTGACTCTCATGCGTAAAAGCGTGTGGCCTGAAGCGTTGCTCCAAGTTGCTTGCAAACACTTCTGTTTTGTCCAGGGATGTGCAGCACCAGCTTTCTGATGGGTCCATTATAGCCAATTTAGGTGAGGCCTGAGCCTTGTACCGTTTAGTAATTCACCACAGAGAGTAACTTGTGGAGGCATCGGTGCCCAAGTTCTCTAACAATTCGTCAAAAAGATGCTGTTTTCTGCGAGCCAGCACCTTATGAAGGCCATTTGCCAGCCTACTGTAAATCTGCTGGACTCTGGCATCTCCTGTTCTCGCATTTTCTTTCCTGACCTTGCGTTTAAGGCGAAGGAGGTCAGCTATTATAGGGAGTAGCTGAGGCTGAAGAGAAACTTCGGTACTTTCGGTGCAGCTCGCTGCTGCTTATTTCAACTTCTCCATAAAAAAGTTGATGGCTTAGGTCGATCAGTTGTGCCAGGTGAACCTTGAAAACCTCTACATCAGCACCACGGACGTGCAAGTCAGCCAAAAGAGGGGTGTAGTCCGATGATAGCTCGTGAAGTGTTCGCATATTGAACCTGCTCATAGGCCTACATTTGGATTTTGCTTTTCTTACTTTGTTGTAAGCGGGAATAAGATCACACATAAGATCGGCTATTGCTGAGCTCGCGAAAGTAGCAGCATGCACCTTGAGTACCTGCTTAATCGGCAGCCAATTTGTTCTTCAGACAGGATCCAGCATTTACATACCCAATCGGTGATGATCTTGATGTTGATGCTTTAGTAATTAATGACGACGTTGTATCAACTTTAAAAACTATTTTAGACAAAAGCCATTTGTTATGATTTTTTCTTAAAATTGATCATACTTCTGCCTCATTTTGTTAAGTACTTTCTGAAGGGTAAGTCAAAGCTTCTTACTTTACTTTTAATTTAATCCCTTTTCCCGTGCTTGAGGTGTATAGCTTCAGTTCTTCAAAAATTAAATAAATTCCGAGCAACTTTTCATAAGCAAACTGAACCTCAAATTAGTTTATAATCGAAATAGTTTTTAATTTTTTTTATTATTCTTAACAGTAATGATTTTTAAATCGAAAATATATTTATTAATACCAGATATTTATATTGTTATATTCTTTTTTTTTTTTTCTTTGCAGATTCCGAACTGGAAGAATTTGAGACACCAGCGCGTTATCGTCCCGATTCATTAAGCGCACTAAGTCGTGCTACACGCTTCACCGAAGATGAAATCAAACGAATTTATCGCGGTTTTAAGGCTGAATGTCCAACGGGCGTTGTCAAGGAGGATACATTTAAAGTGATCTATTCGCAGTTCTTTCCACAGGGAGGTTCGTGCGGTACAGTATAGATTGTTTTGTTAACATTTTGACATGAACTAGAAATTTACTAACGCTTGCAATATTCGTTCTTGTTCTCTTACTCGATTGTTTGCCATTAAAATCATGCTCTCCAAATACACAGTACCTCTATATATCTTATATATATATATATATATATATATATATATCTATTTCTTTCTCTCCCTATCTAACTATATATCTCTCTCTCTCTCTCTAATACTGTTTGTATTTACATATATAGTATATATATATACATATATATATGTCAATTCAACGCTTCAACTAACTAATTAGATACATAGACTATACATATATGTATTACCGCCTACAGCGTTGTATAATTAGTTAAACAAATATATTACGTATACGACATGTTCATAAAAATTTAATCAATTTAAATTATCTAATTGTCTATTATAATTTATATTTATTTACATTTTGTTAATGAAATTGGTTTAACAAAAAATAATTCCATATCAAAACAATTGACAGCAATTAAAATCTATACAAAAAAAAAAAAAAAAACACCAAGTGAAAACCAAATTTAAGAACATTTTCAGCTCATTTAGTTATGTGTATGTGTGTGTGTTATTTTAATTATACAATAGTTTGCTTAAATATCTGTGTGTGAGTATGTGGTATGCTAAAAAATAAACTCGCAACAATGTGTTTTGTTTTGTTTTTTTTTTTGTTAAGTTTTTTTTTTATGACGCTAAATGCTTTTTATATCATTAAAATGGCTTTATTTGATGCGGTTTGCTAAATGCTTAAAAAAAAAAAAACAATATGTTGGAATTTTGTGCTGCATTAAATAACTATAAAAGAAAAAAAAAAAAAAAAACACCCTACATTAAGTGCTGCTTGTTGAAATTATATGCTTATATGTTGCTTTTTTTTAAGAGTTCTTTTTTTAAGAGATACTTTGACTTCACAGTAACAGAGTGACTCCTCCTGGTGTATGATCAAGCAGAGTTTTTAGAGTGAAGCAAGGATTGGTAGTCTTCAAGGAATTAACTTTTAATTTTCATCTCTTGCACCAAGCTGCCAATGAATTTATTTAGAGTTATAGAACACTGTAATATTATTTGCGTACGTGGCAAGTAGAGCTTTGCTGGGGGCATCCATATGTTGATCGTTGGTATAAGCTAGGTCCACTGCATATATGGAGTACAGCAGTGGGCCAAACACACTGCCTTGAGGTACTCCAGCTCTCATTTAACTGGCGGCCTAGTAAGTGTCTCTGACCTTAAACTTGAACCTGTCTATTCCAAGAGCCTTATATATTGGCAGCAGTGTCTTAATTATCTCCGCTATCACCTCAGCATACAGGCCATTTAGCTGGGAAAATATATGTTTTACGAATATTTGTTATTTCTAATTAATTTTTAATTAATTAATTGTTTTTTTAATAAAATTTTTGTGCATTATTTTATTTTTTTTTTATAAAATATTTACCTTGAAGTGTAGTGCATTTTGAAGTCATGAAATCGCATCATTTTTTTCCACTTGGTTTATTAATATTATTTCTCATCAACTAAGCTGTTAAGAGATTAGTTTTGAAAACTAATTAAATTTAATAATTATTATATTTCATTTTAATTTTTTGACATACATAATTTTTTTTTTATTATTTTTAATGCTGCATAATCCTTCATAAGCTAAGGACCAGGGTAGATGAAGTTATATCCTTGTTTCTCTGTATATGAACATCTACATTCCTGTTAAAAAAAAAATCAAAAGTTTACCACTTAAATGAAGTTTGATTAAAAAATTGTCGAATTCATTTTTTCTTTAGCTTGGTACAATAGTAAGATACAATTTGCAGAGATTCTTTCAGTTAGTAATTGAGTAATTACTTCTTAAACGAGACAGCATTAGATGGTTCTTGTCAAATTGATAAATTCTACATGTCTATGGACCTCTTCAATGGATAGAATCAATCAATAACATTCAAAAAATTTTGAAGATTAAAAGAAATATTGGAATATTTAACTTTGAATCATTTGAATTATTTTTTTAAATTCTTATAACTTAAAGCACTACATCTAGTTGAGGCATAGGGCGAAAACAAATGTCCTGCAACGACTCTTAGTTCTCTCCACATTGCCCTGGACCAGATTTCATAATGGACAGTGCGAATCCATGTTTGCCTTGGACGATCTCTCTGTCAGCTGCCTTGTGGGTTTCACTGGAAGGGCATCTTTGCAATGTTGTCGTCTTCTCTGCACAAGGTGTGACCTTTCCAATTCCACTTGCGTGTTTTTGTTTCATTGTTGATAGATTCGGTGTTTGTTGCTTGCCATAGGTCAGCGTTTGCCATCGTTTCGAAAGATTGAAGCTTTCGGCCAATCCTATCTGAAAACATCCACGTCTGTGAGCCGTATTTTTAATGTCTTTCTCAATGAAAGCGTTCATGAACGCCATACTTTGTCGAGTTTTCGAAAAACAATCCGCGATTTGCTTATACGCGCAGCTGAGTCTATCGCTGCACCCCCATAAGGGAACTTCTTAATATTTTCAATGGTGACAATGGCCATCAGTGGCGCTGCTGAAGTTGTTTGCAGACGCATCAACTTTGTTTTTGATCTTGAGACCTACTGCACGAGCATTAGCTTCCAGACTCCGAAGCTTCGCTGCTGCACCACTCTGCGTGTGCGTCATAAAGCAGATGTCATCAGCATAGTTTAAGTCGCTAAGCTTCTGATTACTGTCAACCACTGTAGGCCTTCTCGCACCTCCGCGTTTGTGCGCTTTAGTACCCCGTCGAGGACTACTATGAAAAGGAGTGGTGAGAGTACACAACCTTGTTGGACACCTCTGTTTATAATGAAATTGGTGCTGTTGTTGCCTTTAAACCGCACGGTGAGAGCTGCGTCTTCGTAAAGAGCCTCTATGAGATCAATGATTTTTTCAGGGATCCCACAGCTGTCAAACGCCCGCTCGAAGTCCATAAAAGTAGGTAGAACGGGGGCCTTTACTCGCACGATTGTTCCACAATGATGCGTAATGTATTAATGTGGTCTACTCAAGACCGATTTGGTCGGAAACCAAATAGTTCTCGCCTTAATTGGGTGTTTAAAGTTGGCGAGATTCTGGCTAAGATAATGAAGGCCAGTACTTTTTGGATGGAGTTGAAAAGCGTTAAACCACGCCAATTTCTGCACTGACTTAGGTACCCGTTTTTGGGGATAGTGACAATCACCCCCTCCTTCCAGTCATCTGGAATGGTCGCAGATATCCATGCTTTACGAATTATGGGGTGTACTTAAGCAGTTCGGTCGGTAAACAATTTGGCCCAGCAGCATTGTTGTTTTTAGGCGTGCTTAAGGCCAGGGTTATTTCCTCCCCAGTAGGCGGATGTGTTGGGTGTTCGGTGTTTGGAATTGCTGACTCAATGTCATCGATTTCAAAAAACTCCTTCCAGCGTATTAGTTGCTCTTCGACTGACGATAGACCGGACCCTTCACTAGCCTTGATAGGTGAAAAATTTGGCTTAACGTTTCCTAGTTCCTTTACCGCTATGTAGACTCCGCGTAAATTGTTGCAGTTCGCCGCCTATTCTGCCTTACTGGCTATGCTTTCCACATAAGCCCTATTCTCCGAACGGACTGATTTTTTTAATATGACTTTGTTATATGATCCACGAAGATTGCTGCGGTTGTGCATTGTACATGTATTTAGCTGTGCTTTCAATAGCCTGCGCTTCTCAATCAGAATCCGGATGGTTTTACTTATCCACGGCTTCCGTCTGAAGTGCTGCAAGCAGACCGTTTTGTCCACAGCTTGAGAGCACTTTATTTGGATTTGCTTCCAAGTTGGTAAGGAACTATGGCGCGAGAGGGCAGAGTACAGTTCTTCTTGGTATCGTTGGAGCATGGCTGGCCACTAAACTGGTGAATCACACGAGTTGTAATTGATGAAATTGTTTCGATTTAACTCAAACAGCATATTTTTATAGCAAATAATGCAGAGGTCTATATGAACAATTGAAGTTCTCTGTGTCCTCTTTGAAGGTTTTGTCTTTGCATAACATTTCCACTTGTTCGGTGTTTCTGCTTTTGTTACTGAGATGCGATTTCTTCTGCGCTTCCTCACTGTTTTCTGTCATAAGTTGCACATAAGTTCAACCGATACTCAAACTTTAATACCTTTGTAGAAAACTCAGTTTATCCCAACTGCTTCAACTGCTTCAAATGGCGCCGCTTTTAAGAGCTGTTTGTCAAAGCAAAATAGTCAATTAAGTCTGCTCAAATATTGTGCATAGCTGCCAACATATTTCAACATATTTTATCATATTTGGTTACATTTATTTTTTGAAGAATGTTTCTTAATTGGGCAAATATTTTTGCATTCAATGTTTTACTTTTGACTTAATTTTCTTCGCAAAAGAAACAGGTTTAAATTAAATATTTTGCCAAGCACGGTTTATATCGCAAAGTGGTGGAGGTGGACCACAATTAGCGAGAATGTTTTAAAAAGCAAAATCATGTTTCACAAATCGTGCCTTCTCGCTGTTGTTGTGCTTGCCATGTTCTAAATGTAGTACTTGCCGTTGCGTACTCCTCGATTTTGCGCCACATCCACAAAGTTATCCTTCTCATAGTCGTTGCCGTCGTCCTTTTGACATCCACCTTCACTTGACCTCGTTGGAACAACCAGTAAATTTAAAAACAAAAAAAAACTCATTTTTTTTTACACTTAAAGTACTCACATATAAAAGTGATAACCCCAAAAAAAAAGAAAACATTTAATGCTGTGTAAAAAAAAATTATAATAATAATAATTCTTTTTAACAATATATATTTTACTCAGCTGTACACTTAGAATGTGGTACAGCGTCTCATTAGTGTTGCCCTAAGCTAGTTGCTAATATTTGGCAAATCAATCAAAACATGCTTTGCAACTTAATACATTCGAAACAGAAAAATAATTTTGCTGAATTTAAGCCTAAATAAATCAAATGAAATTAATTTTTTAATAGGCAATGTGACAGCAATCCAAAGCTAAAGCGTTTTTAATGCGGTTTTAAATACTCGCACATCCTGCGCTCGAAACTGCTTAGGTGTGGTCGTTCTATTTGAACCCAAATTTCAATGCCGAACATTTGTGTTGGATTAATGAAAATTTAATCATTTTCAATTTTAGAAAATGTAAAATAAATGGAAATACGCCAATATGCAAGTCAAAAGCCATAAATCAGCTTACAGCCTTGGCAGGCTGACGGACTGACTGGGTGGGTCAAGAGTAAAAATTTTCATTTGCCGTTTCAGCAAAATAAAACAAATCATTTAAATACTTTGGAGAATAATATTCAAATGCTATTTGCCTGGCAAAGCTAAGTTTTAAAGACAATAAGCATGGATTTCATTTTGTTTAAATTTCTTGGAAAAACAAAAACCTATTTATGAGGCGGCACCTAAAATCATTTTTTTGTGTAAAGGTTGAAGTAATTTTTTGAAAATGTAAGTTTAAGATGTATAAAAAAGCCATCGAAGATGCTAATCGTAGCCTACGCCGATCAGGATGCGAGCAAGAAGCAGCAGACGGTTTGCATTGTAATCGAGAAAAACAGTGCGCAAAATCTTCACATATGCATTTTCCCTAATCTGCTCTTTCATTGGAATGATTAGGCTTTGATTTCGATGTCACACATATTGCGTTACCAGTTAAAAGCCATTTAATTCAACAGTTCTTGAATGCTATGACATGAGCTAAGTGATATGTCGACATTCTAAGCAGCTTCTCTTTGTTTTTTTCATGCTATAATCTTTATACTTGGTTTCTCTTAATTCAACGCTGCAATTAATTGCTAGTAAGACGTATATATTTATGTATTTCGCACAGAATTAGTATTGTCCTGTATGGCAAAAGAGTAAATTAAGATTGTGCAACAGGTAGAAGGAGGTAAGGTTGTTCCGTCTGTCTGGATGGTTACCAATTGTGCATTAAAGCGATCGTTTTTTATGATTGTTTTAAAGAAAACATCGGCTACTCCATGCCAATCTGAACAAGTTCAGCTGTCTGAAAAATGATTTTTCTCTTATAATGTTTTTAGAATTTCCGTCAACCGTCTTTTGGTTATAGCGGCATTCAGGAAGGCACGCCCGCCTCCATAGTCTTGTACTCGCAGGCGGCAGTTGTTTTGAATATCAAGTACAGAGAGATCTCTCAATAACTGGTCATGACCGGTCGTCCTCTATTTCAGCGTCCTCCAAACAAGTTTGAGCCGCCATGTAAACTATGCTAACCTCATCGTCTCAACCCCATCGTCGCCGACTCTAATAGGAACGAAAATCCTGCGAAGAATTTTCCACTCGAAGACTTCCAACGCTGTCTCATCCTACTCAATCAAACCATGCCTCTGTGCCATTCAATAGGACCGGGAGTATCAGCGTCTTATAGATCTTTATTTTCGTCTTTCGAGAGACGGCTTTACTTCTCATTTGCTTGCTCAGCCCAAAAAAGCATCTGTTTGCAAGCGTAATTCTTCGCCTGATCTCGAGGTTGACGTTGTTGTTGCCGGTTATCTCGGATCTAAGATAGACGAAGTTTTCTACAACACTAAAGTTGAAATTCTCCATCGTAACTGACCGTTCAAAACGCGATGACGGAGTGCAAGAAGACACCAAGTACCTCGTCATGTCCTCATTCACCGCTAGACCCATGAACCGAGACTGTCTTTTAATCTCTGAGAATGCCTTGCTGACTGCCGTTCCTGCGTGCCGATGATATCGATATCATCGGCATAAGCGAGCAGCATAACTTCCTTTTGGAAGATCGAGCCCGACATACTCTTTATGTACAGGCACTGGCGTCGGATGTATACCATCATAAGATTGAAAAAATCGCACGACAGATCATCGCCCTGCCTGAAACCTCTCTTGGTATCAAAGGGATCGGAGAGATTTTTCCCCACCGTGACAATGCTTTGTGTGTGTTATATAGCGTCACCACGCAAAGACGGACAATCTTTGCCGGAATACCAAGTACAGACAGAGCGTCGACTTCGATCGTATCGGCGTGTCGAAAGCGGCTTTTCTGAAGTGGTGTGTCTCTTTGTTAAACTCATTGGTTTTTTCCAAGATTTGGCGTAATGTGAATATTTGGTCACTGGTCAACCTTTTTGGTCTGAAGCCACACTGTTAAAGTCCTCTCAGTGAATCCGTATACGACAGCATCTTATATCCGACGGAAAGAAGACTTATTCTGCGGTAGTTGGAGCAAACAGCGGGGTCTCCTTCCTTAGTGTTGACTACCCTTATCTTATTTATATGCAGTTCCCCAGACTAACTTATTGAGCCGTGAACAAAATCATATTAAAAAGTTTTCTTAGTCTCAGCTATTTTTTATACTGTACTCATGAACTAAAAGGCTAAATATGCAGCATAAGACGCTGTTAAGTATTTAAGCAGATTATTTTTCAGTCGAAGTTTTGTCAACATTATTTTTTTTTTTGTTTTTTTTTTTAACAAACCTCGTTGCAAACTTTCCAGTCACGAATAACCAATTTGCACTTATAATGCGCTAATTTAATGCTGTGCATAACATTTTAATTTCTATGCCACAACACAGTACACCGCACCGTACTCACTCCTCTACGCGAAAAACTCTTTCAAATGACTGCACGACAACAATCTCAATTGACTTGAGAAGCCAAATTGAGTAGAGGCCAAAGAGCAGCTACAACTAATAATAACGATTGGGCCAATAATATTATAACAAGGACAAGGTATAGGCAGAAGGCAGAAATAATGCTTGTAGGGCTTACATTTATGTACGTACCTACATAAAGTAGACAGCAATAAATTAATTTAGCAACAATTTCAATTTGTGGCTAACGATGTGTAGCGTTCATACTTGTATTTACTATATATATATATATATATATATATATATATCTGATGTTATAGAAGATATATAGAGGCGCGCAGTAAGCATATGAGACAAATGGATACAGGACGTGCACATATACACGTATATAAATGTATAAAGATAGACATAACACACATTGGTGGTACAAGTGAATCAGCTGATAACAAGCTATAACAACGAAGGCAATCGATGAACACTCACTCACACATAGCAAAAAAATGCCCACACCATTACATGTGAGCAACCATTTGGCAATAAATTCTACTTAAAATACGTGATTACGTATATTTTTCTTTTGAGCTGCAAATGTGAGGCAGACAGACAGACAGACAGACGTAAAGCCTAACATTTCTCACAATGCTGTTGCTATTCGAGTGTGCTGCTGCTGCTGTCTCATATAATAGGTCTTGTTATAGGTCAAAGCCTGCTATCAGCGTAAGAAAAATATTGCTGCACATGTTTGGCACTAAATTACTATAATAAACTTATTTTGCGTGGCGTTACGTTGCGTTGCGTTGCGTTGCGCTGCGCTGAGTTTGTTTGTTTGTTTGCTGTCATGTCGACGCTTTGGCATTGTCGAGATGGAAAAGTGATATGCTTACAAACAGACAAACTGAAATACAGACAAACAGACAGACAGACGGAGAGACGGACAGACGGACAAACAGATAAACACACATGCAGTAGTCAACGTTGCGTATGAGTAATGTTTAATGTAAGCGAAATGTTGCGTATACGTAATATTATAGCGTACGCCCTCGACGCGCATTTACGCTGACTGCTTTTTGTGTTTCTTTTTATTTCTCATCTCTACACATGATTCGCTTACGCATATATACGCACTTTGCTTTGCAAATTTTTGCCGGAAGTCCTTTACGATGACAAATACGGACACGCATACACACATACACACAGCAACAACGCAACTCATCTCTCGCCAAACGGAAGCGCTTGTAAAAAAGTAAAAGTAAACACGTCGTCTTCGTCATTCTTGTCCTCTCGTCGTAGGCGCAGACGACGACAACGATAAATGTCCCGTCAATATGCATATAGATATATGTTATGTACATATGTAAGTATGCGCGATATACATATGCCTGTCTATATAACTAAATATATACGTTTAAAAGGTGTTTCTTTTAAAAGCGTTTAGTTCGAATCGTCAAATTATTCTCTCTGGAAGCTTAAGAGTCATTTAAGAAACAGGCTAACTTGAAAGTTCCAATCAAGGATTCTGCAGGCAGCTAATGCTATTCCGTTCATGAAAAAGCAATGGTGTGCAGATTTGCACTGTCTGATTTAGCATCAGAAACACCATTGTAGTCTCCTTACTAAATGTTCCTACCCACAGTTCATGTCTCCCTGCAGGAGGTAATGCAGCGGACTAGCAAGTTGTAGCCTAAGAAATCGGCAAATGAAGAACTTTTGGAAAACAGGAGGCTAAAACTACTTCCTAACAGCATCCTTTCTAAGATCATCCCTAATATAATGATCCCTAAGCCCAAGAAGCTGCATAACAAAGTTGACACATATATTCCAATTAGCAGGAAGTACGGCACGAGGCTGATGTTGCAAAACATAATTTTATAGCCTGATCTTGTAACTAAAAAGATTCAGTTTAGTTTTCATAAAAATTATGGCACTCCAGAAAATCTTCACCGATTTGTCACATTCGCCCTTTAAGCGATGAAAGATGAAAGAAATTCTATGGCTATGTTCATGGACAGGGTGTGGCATTGTGGTCGTCTGAGCAAGCTAAAGTGCCTTCTAACCAATTAGCTGTTTGAGCTCATGCAATCTCGACAAAAAGGTGCAATTTACGTGAAAGTACCTCAGCGCAGACATGCCTGCAGCAAACTTAGTCACAGCAATTGATGCTGACGACATTCGAATTCTACATACTCGATCGAAAAAAAAGAAACCTGACAAAATAGTGACTAGCAATGTTCAATGCTTAGAAGAATAAATTTTTAAACCTTATTTCACTATAGACGGCCTGGAGTGCCAATATTGTATCCAAATCATACCCGGCCAGTAGCAAAGTTCAGTTTGCAAAGAAAATAACGACAAAAAAAGAGACAATGTCATCTTTTTGTGTGCGATCCGCCCTTCCAGAAACCGTATTCCATGAAATCCTAGCTGATCCTGTTTCAGAAATATCTAAATTTTCAATTTCAAGATGCAGAATCTTCGGGTTTTCAAATTTCAGTCAAATTCCATTGATAGAAAATTCTTCAAACTTTCTTATGCTTTACAGTATTGTAGGCGTAACATCCCGAAAAAATTCATAATTTTCGTTCCAGGTCAAAAAATATTTAATTCCAAGTTTAATTGATTTCCACAGCATTCTTGGGATAGACACCTCGGCGGGACCTAATCCACTAATAAACAAGATTTTTTTTTAAAAAGCTGAGAAGAAAAAGGAACTACCGCTTTTTTTAATCGTGCCGGAAAAGTTGGACCATCGATAATATTTATCATGAATCTATACCAAAATTAGAGAAATTCTCTATGAATAGATTCGCCAGCTTGTTCGGACCATAAACCCAAACCATCATAATTCTTTTTTTTCTGCGGCTCAGTCGTTTGATTGGACGGTGATCCGGGAGAACCCAAGCCAACCTCAAACGGTCGTTATACCTACTGGCGTATCTTGAGATTTCACTCTCTACCGTCTCAATCTGCAGATCTCTTTGCGTGATCGCACGCAGTGCCTTATTTTACAAAACCTGGATTCGCTTTCAGTAGCTTTTTGCAGCAATGCTCCAGATTTGTATGCCGTACTTCCATATGGGGGCAATGGTTGCATTGTATACGGCACGTTTGCATCTTAATCGAAGCCTACTTCGCCTGTTCAGCATCTAATACATCTGAGCTTGCCTCACTCGTCAACGGGTAACAAGGTTCCTGATGTGCCTGGCAAAGGTCAGTCTTCTGTCTAATGTTACACCCAGTTACCTTACTTCATTTGCTTGGGTAAGCAAGGTTTTGCTTAGACGAAAAGCGGGTGGTGTTCTACTTCTAAGCGTGAAGCAAACATTTATGCATTTAGTCGGGTTAAACTTAATGTTCCACTGCTTAGCCCACGTTTCCGTAGCATCGGCGTAAGACTGCACATAATCTGCTGCGTCATGCTCACAAGCGGAGTTATAGACCATAGCCACATCGTCAGCATACGATGCCAGCAGTACTTTTTCTGGTGCTAGATCAACTGGCATCGGGAAATCGGCTGTAAAAAGCGAATACAGCAAGGGGCCCAAGACGCTCCCTTGCGGAACACCATCGCTAACGGGGTGTGTTATGGAGAGTTTAACGCGTACTTTTACCTGGAAGCACCGATTAGTCAAATATGAGTGCAACATCAAATAGAAAGGTGCTGGCAGTAACGTCTTAATTTTTGCTAGCAATCCATCATGCCACACTCTATCAAACGCCTCCTGCACATCTATAAAAATACCGTTACAGTATTCTTTGTCATCGAATGCCTGCAGAAAGTGGTTTACCACTCTATGCACCTGCTCCACTGTGCCGTGACCAACACGAAACCCAAACTGGTGTTCCGGCAGTGCCTCTCTGTAGCATTCCAGTTCCTTTACTCATATTACGTATAGTCTTTCCCATACCTTCGACAAAGAAGGCAGGAGACTTATCGGTCGATAAGAGTTCGGCAGATACTCCGGCTTGTCAGGCTTATGAACCATTGAAATCCTTGCCATTTTCCACTTAGCCGGAAAGTGCTGTAATTAAATATTAACGTGATGTAAAGTACAGCACTCAATGGAAAGGCTTTCAAGGTGCTATGGCATAGAGGGTCGTGCCCCGGAACCTTGTTACAAGGGAGTTCCTTAATCACGGATATTACCTCAGCAGGATGCACTTCCCTTATGGGAAAATCAAACTGTATTGGAGTCTCCAGTGATCGCTGCACGTCAACAACTTGGGTATCAACTGCTAGCTCAAATGGGCTTAACCTGGGCTGTTAGGTGCGTCGTAAATATGTTGGCCTGCTCGCTATTCGACTTAGCCAACTTACCGCTAGGGCCTAAAACAGGGACTTGCCTTGCCACATGCCTTTTTGTAGCCCTTGTCGCCTTCCACAGTGAGTAAGATCAGGCTCTAAATGATCAAGAATGACATGAATTTTAAGAATTTGGGCAACAGTAAAAGATCTACAGAGTTCAGTCAAGTACTTATTTCTGTTGACTATGTTCGTTGTGAAGTAATTGTCCACAGTAATATTCATAACTTTAAATGATGCAATGTCAGGCTGAATTTTAAATATTCCAACTTCAACATAGATTTCTGTATCCTCCAATTTATACGTTTCTCTTAGAAGTTTTCTGCAAGCGTTTCCTTCAAAAATGTCGCCGTAATAGTTTTTTTTTGGAATATGCTTCAACTTCTTTGGCCATAATAGAGCCTTTTCCCGTCCTACAAGTGGAACTACGCCATTCCAAAAAAGATGATTGATAAATCCTTGTAAATGATGGAGTTCAGATAAAATACATTTCTCAATTCACAAATAGGGGGTGTTTAACTACACTATAGCATTGTGGAACATTCTTTTTAATTCTTAGCAGAAGTCTTAAATTTTGTAAAAACCTGTTTCAAGTGTTTAATGGTCTTTAGCTCTATACTTTGGACACTCATGGTTCTGTTAATTATTTTATTTTACAAAGCAATAAGAACAAGGGTATGTTGCAGTTGCAGTCTGTTGGCCAATAGCAATTAATAAATTGGATCATCTTCTTCTAAAATAGAAAAAGAAAATTTGAAGAATTTTTGACCGTCGTCAGCCATAATGATTGACGTAATTTGCTTCCAGCAGAAATACGAATGAAATTAGTTATTTTTCACATTGGTCTTAAAAAAGACACCCTTAACTTTATATATACATATGTATGTGTGCGTCTGTATATGTCTGGCACATAATTACGTCGACGTATATCTGATGAAAGTAAATGATGATGAAATCATTTTTTATTTTGATAAGCCGCTTTTGACTACACAATATAAAAAAAAACAATCTATAAAAAATAAAATTAAAAGAAAAAAAAAAAAACTTTGACTTAGCACCGAAAAAAAAGGAAGAAGAAAAATTAAATGATACAAGTTCGTTCCCCTATAAGAAATTTTATCAAATAGGATGATTTATTACTTTTTGTCACTTTGCGTAATGTGACACGGCACAGCTCTGCTTTTTCGCTGATTTACTGTTAATTTTTGTTAGCATATTTTTAGGCCCTGTACCGAAGGTACAAGAGCCTATTGGGTTTGTGCAAATGTATGTAACAGGTAGAAATAATGGTCGGAGACCCCCCAAAGTTACCCCCATTATGGTCAGGAGTGATAGAGGAGTCGATATAGCCATGTCCGTCTGTCCGTCTGTCCGTCTGTCCGTCTGTCCGTCCGTCCGTCTGGCCGTCCGTATGAACGAAAGGATCTCGGAAACGGTAATAGATAGAGACTTCGTGTTTTTTGCATTCGTCTAGGACTGCTCCGGAATTTCACAAGTTTATTTTGAAATTTTGCCCCTCCCCCCCCTTCCCCATAAAATCACCCCCAAGGAGAAATATTTCTTCGGCACAAGAAAAATTGAGTATGCCAGTATAAAGTTAACGTCCCTCTTAGTCAAAATCCAAAAAGTTCATCAAAATCGGATAATAAATAACGATTTTATAACCAATTGAAGTTGAATGACCCCCCTTTCCTTTTCATTCATATTCGAGCAGTGAGAAGTGGTCATGTGTTTGGTCATATGCTCGGGAAACGTTTAATGTGTTTGTTAGGAGACCTGAACTGGTACAGGGCCTCTTACAGTCGGTTACGCCTGACTGTATTTTCTTACTTGTTTTGCTTTGTACTTGTTAGACATGTTGTTTTTGTTGTTGTTGGATTTGTGCAAATATCCGGCTGTATGTCGATACTCCTGCCTACTTCCGTTGCACGCCTTTAATAAAATCAAATCAAATCAAATAAAACAAAAATTATTTGCTCACATTTTTTTTTTTCCAATGCCAAGTTAGATACTTAATTTTGCTTTGTACCGATTCACACTGAAGCAATGCGATGTGTCAAATTTGGGCAGCATCTGTTTTTGAAATTTTCTCAATTATTCGACATAAATCAATTTTGGCTTCAGTTATTATATAATATGTACTTATGTGCATACTAAAACAAAACAATCCTTGAAAGGGTCTTTAAAGTATGACAATGCAGTTTTTTTTTTTTAATAAAGAGTTTTCTTTATTGAATCTTTTCTTGCTAAGAGACTAACAATAATTTATCAAATCTTAAATCTAATTGCGTATTACACTAAGCCCCCGGTTGGAGACTTATGTAGTTACAACGCAGCGCTGTGAGGTCATTTCTCCTGAGTTGTGTTTGGATATGGTATAGGGTTAGAGATCTTGCGTGTGGATTTGGCTGAGACTTGAGTTTGCATTCGTAGTTCTGCTTGAATATACCAGGGTGTTCCGGTGAGAGTTTTAAGTATTTTTGATTGAGCTCTTTGTATTACATCCACATTACTGGAACTCGCATTGCCCCATGATTGTACGTCCAAATAGGCTTTATTACGGAGTTTTTTTTGGATTTATAAGCCTGTGTAGGGAGTTAGCTTTTAGCTTTATTTGTGTTTTCTTGGCTTCAATGAGCCGTCTTTCGAGATGTATGCACGATGTCATTGGCCTGTGGGATGACAATGTTGTTTAGAGTCAGCCATGGATAAGTACCTTTGTTTAAAGTAGATGTGACGTGTTTGCTTTTTTGCTCATTAACTTTTATTCGCCACTCCTCGAGAAGAATGAGATGGTCTGCTAGTAGTCTTCTTGCTCTTTTTGGTCATCGAGATCCACTTGAGATTGCTGAGTCATCAGCAAATATGGATATTGTGAGTCTGTGATCCGTTGGTATGACTGATGTGTATAGAAAATATAATACAGGACCGAGAAGACCAAGCTTTAATTTCAGACTCCTGTGTTATGTAGTTATTTTGTCGAACTGTGAATAATCTTTAACTGTGATATGATTCAAGAATTTTGTGTGTATTTTGGGGATAGCAATACTTTTATTTTCTACTTGAGTCCTTCAAGCCAAATGCGATCAAATGTTTGAGCTACATTGAGAAAGATTGCGGAACAGTATTCGCGGAGCTCGAACGCTGTTCTAATCTCTGAGGTTAATCGGTTTAGCTGTTCGATAGTGCCATGGTTTTCCCAAATGGGTGAGTGGGATAAGATCAAAAAAAGAATAAATATAAAAACTAATTTTTCAAACAGTTTGGATAGGTAGGATAGTAGGCTTATGATTCTATATGACGCTGCCTGTGTCTTATACTTTCAGGGTTTCGGAATCATGCTTATCAGCGATTTCTTCCACTGAGTTGGAAAATATCCGCATTTAAAAATTGCATAAAACACGATTGTGATATATGTAACAGCTGGGCTGGAAAACTCCATGATCTTTTTTGGGGAAATTAAATCAGGATTGAGCTGGGCTTTTAACACTTTATGAACTTCGTTGGTTTAAACTCTGAGCGGTTCAGAGATGTTCGTAGTCGAAAGACAAGGAAGAACAAAAGCTTTTCTTGACAGATTTGGCTGAAAATCTGTTCTGAAGTGGGTTGCAAAAACTTCTGCTTTTTTATGTCTGTGTGGTCTCTAATGGCTGTAGAGACTATAGCAAGTGGTTTAATGTCTGCTCGCGCTTTCCAAAGGGGAAACTTAGTGCTTGTTGGAGAAAGACGTTCGATGTATCTTCTCTGAGTGCCTTTTTTCCTCGAATTCAAGAGCTTTGTTGAGCACACGTGAAGAAATCTTTAGATTGTGCTTAGAGTTTGGAGATCTTAGACACTGACTGTGGTTCATCGAACTAACTGTGGATGGTTGTGGTGTGGAGTATTGAGCTGCAGCAGTGTGAACAGAACTCAGGGCACTGACAGAGTTTTCAATATCAATTTCGTTGGTTATTGCTGGGTTCAGCTCGATATGAGTGCTTATATACTTTTTATATTTGAACCAGTTGGTTTTGTGTTTAGTGAGTTGATGCGGATACTTTTTAAGTTAATGTGTCTCCAGTAAACTAAAAAGAAGTGGAACGTGATCCAATGAGAGATCTGCAAATAGATATTAGATAACTTGAGATTCTTCTTCAATGGGAACTTAGCATGTTGGAACAAGCTTGTGGATTTTAGGCAGAGTGGCCTACGGGTACCGTGTGAAAAATGGTTTGACCATATGACTTGGGATCAGCTGGCTTTAGCCCTGATGCAGATGAAAAAAAAAAACAATAGGAATATGCATCGAAAATTCAAGTCTTTAACAAGTTTCTAATTCATTTCAAGTTTAAAATCTGTATTCCAAAAAAATCTATATTTTGAAGCCGTATACAGTTTCAGAGTCTTAATCCAAACTTTACTTAAACAATTGAAAAACGAACCGAAGTGTGTCTGAGTATAGATTGTAGTATATAGAAATTAAATTCGTCTGGCACTATTACTTTCCGATACACCAAACCGAAACATTCAAACCTTTTACACAATTAGAAATTAGAAATTAGAAATTAGAAATTAGAAATTAGAAATTAGCATAAATAGGCATCACTTTTGCTAGAAATCATACATGAAATGCATTTAGTGTTCATAAGAATTTTTTGTTAAATTTTTTTGAGCGAAAAAAATTATTACTAATAATACATATTGAATGTGTGTGTGATGTGCTTATGGTATGCAATTGTGCTTTAATTAATAAAATTTTAGAAAACAGTGTTTAAATGTTTTTGAATATCGAAAATGCTTGAACGCCTTGCTAGCTAATATTTGCCCGGCTTTAATCAAATAATTTGGATAAAGTAAAAAATGTTTATTTTTATATCTTAATAAATGTATCTATTTCAGCTATTCTGTAATTCCAATAGCATAGACAAAACGCGAATAAATCTCAACACACCAGATATCAAGGAACAATTAGAACAATGGGTTTCTTCAGGCAAATCCTAACCAAAGAAGTCAAAGATGATAGAAACACAAGTCCACTGTTTTGAATGCCAAGTACGGAGAGATTTCTCCATTCCTTGTCATCCCAACGCGTGCCCGGTCGTCCTCTATTTCGGCGTCTTCCAATCAAGTTTATACGTAGTTTTCTACAAAACTGACGTTGAAATTCTTCATCGTCGCTGACCCTTTGAGACGCGATGACGAAGTGCGAGAGGAAACAAAGTACATCGTCTTGTCTTCATTCATGCTGACTAGCCGTTCCTGCGTGCCGATGATATCGATGTCATCGGCGTAAGCGAGCAGCATTACTTCCTTTTGGAAGATCGAGCTCGATATAATCTATATGTACGGGCACTGGCGTAGGATGTATTTCATCAGAAGTTTGACAAAAACCGCAAGACAGAGCATCGCCCAGCCTGAAACCTCTTTTGGTATCAAAGGGGTCGGAGGGGTCATGCCAAAAGGGACAATCTTTGCCGAGATACCTAGTGCAGACAGATCATCGACTTCGATCGTATCGGCGTGTCGAAAGCGGCTTTATAGTCGACCAATAGGTTGTGTGTCTCTTAACTCAACTCACGGGTAAATTCCAAGATTTGACGTAATGTGAATATTTGGTCACTGGTCCACCTCTTTGGCCTGAAGCCACACTGATATGGTCCCATCAGTGAATCCGTATATGGCTTCAGCCTACTACACAATATGCGCGACAGAATCTTATATCTGAGGGAAAGAAGACTTATTCCGCAGTAGCTGGCGCAAACAGCGGGGTCTCCTTTCTTAAAGATAGAACAGAGAACACTAAGATTCCAGTCATTGGTTATGCGTTCATCGGACCATATCTTGCATAAAAGTTGGTGCATACTCCTCACCAACTCTTCGCCGCCGGTCTTTAATAACTTAGCTGGCAGCCCATCAGAGCCTGCCACCTTTGTTATTTTTCAGCTTTTAATTAACTGAATCGACCTCGTTATACTCCGGTGGCTCTACAATAGTGCCATAATTAACTGGTGCTTCCGGTGTCATTTATGTATCGGCGGCATTATGCGCTTCAACGCTTCCGAGTAGGCTAGAGAAATGACTCCTCCATAATCTCAGTGATTCCTGCTCATCCTTTGTCATCCTTACAGAAAGTTACTCCGGGTTTAAAACCTTCAGTCAGACGCTTGACCGTTTGATAGAACTTTCTTGCTTCATTTCTGTCACGTAATTTCTCAACATCCTCAAACTCCCGCCTATCTTGCTCCTTTTTCTAGCGTCTGAAAAGGCGTTTCTCCTTTCTCCGTTTCTCTCGATATCGCTCTCTAACAGCTCGCGTTACTCCTGACTGCAAAGTTCGCTGATAGTAAGCGTTCTTCTCTGCAGTAGCATTGCGACACTCTTCGTCGTACCAAGAATTCTGCACAAGTTTTGTAAATCCATTGACACGCTTGGCAGCCCTATCCGAGGAGCGGGTGATCTGTTTCCACTGCTCACATATATCCCGAAAAGACGGTGAGGTTTCCCGGAGCAGTCGGGAGAGTGTGTTTGAAAAGGCTGCGGCGGTCTGTTCTGATTGCAGCTTGCCGACGTCTAGCTTTCGTTGCATGTTGGATTTTAGCATCGTGTTCGGGGCAGCGCTTGTATAGACGTTGCAAGCGCTCATTGAACTCATCTTTAGCATCATCGTCTTTCTCTTCCGTCGTGGCTGTTGCACAAATCAGGCTTATATTAAAATATTTAACCTTGATGCATATCGAGTCTACACGCTCGTCAACAAGCGTCAACCTAGAGACGAAGCCACGTAGTTTTCTACTCACCACAAAACCACATTCAAATTCGTGCTTACTCGCATGGCAGCTGTAGTAGATGTCACAGGATGCTTTGTTAGCGCAACCCTGTCCTGTCCATCGGATTTCCTGGTCTGCAGTGATATCAGCCTTGCAGCTTTCGAGAACTTCAACCAGCTGAATATATTTAGCATCCCAATTAAGGGTGGGGACATTCCAGGCGCATATATCTAAATCGTGTTACTTATATTATTTGCGGGGGTCGTCATCATAGGGTTCCTTCCAAGGCTTCCTGTTAGTATTCATTGGGGATTTATTTTTTTTATAGTGGGTCCCAAGCCCAGAGGTTTTGCCTTCTCACGTTAGCTCACCTCTGAACTGGTGTTCAGAGGCTACCCACGAGTTACGTGTCCGAACGGACGTTTGTAACAAGAAACATTGTTGCCCATTCATTCCTAAGTGAATGACTGTCAACAACTTATCTCACAATGTGAACTTGAGCAAACGAATGCCAATCGCCCAAGAGACATACATACATAATGCAGTAACTTTTAAGAAATAATGAGTGGCATAGATCAAAATACTCGAAACATTTATATTAATTAATTTTTAATTAAATTTTATTGTAATAAGCTGCAACGTTTAAGTTTTATTTGCTAGTCTCTAAAGTAATACTGTCCGTCTGTCTGTGCTCTTTTTGCGTAATTCGCAGCAACAGCAGACAATCTCTTGTGTCGATTTAAGAATAATATTTTTATTTAATCGCATATCTCTGCATGTGTCTACTGTTGAGTAAGTCATTAGTTTTCAATGGAAATCTGTAGTGCTTTGCAGATAGAACAATAGAACGAACAATTTTCAAATGAGATAATTAACGCAAATAATTGCAATTATAAAACGTAAACATTTTTTAACTATAAACAAACTTTTAACTTTATCCGAATTATATTTGCTAACATTATAGAATTTAATTTATATATACATATATATATATATGTAGAGCGTGTGTGTATGCGTTTGTTTGTTGGTTTGTTTGTTTGTTTGTTTGTTGGTTTGTTCGAGCGCAAAACTGTTTTAGATGGCAAATAAGAAGTTTATGTAAACGTTTACCAACACTAAATGCAGTTATTATTGTGCCACTGGAATGTGAAATGATTTGGAAACATTTTAAATTTGTGTGTGTGTGTTCAAAATTTATTTATACACATGTAGTAGTAGCAGAGTTCTATATATCTAATCTCTTTTTCTTTTTTTTTTTTAAATTTTCCGATTTCTCCTCACCCGAAACAAAAAACGATACATTATATCGCATTACAGCGAATCCAACACTGTATGCACATTATGTGTTCAACACACTGGATCAGGATCACAGCGGCATCGTTAGCTTTGAAGTAAGTATCTTAAAAATATTTATTTAATAATTATAAATGAAGATATTCTATATTGAAAAAAAAACCCCAGCTTAATATGTCCTTTTTCAATTAAAGCAAAAAAATGCGTACAAATTTGAAGTCAGTTGCTAAATACTTGATTAACTTAATAAATCATAATTAAAAGCTAAACAACAACAACAACAACAAAAACGAGTCTTTGTAATTTAATAGCTTACAGAAAATAGATAGTTTCTTGCTAATACTCGTATCTTCTCTAATAGTATAGATGATAGCTACTACAAACTATTAAGCTTATTAAATATATATAAAAAAAGTAATACAAAAAAAAAAAGAATTACGCTGCAGTCGACTTTGAGATACGCTTTACCGTCTATGAAACTTAAAACTTGTATAGGGCATATATTCTTGGAATATTTCATTGGGTTTCATTTAGTATACAAAAAAATTTGTCGTTTCAAGCTAAACTAAACCAAAATTAAGGCAGATTTATATGCAGGCTACCCCTTCTTGTAGTTTAATATGGATCTAAATGGAATATTTCATTACAATTTAAGTCAGCTATAAATAATTTTTTTTCTTTTTAGCTTGAATAAGAAGAAAACCCAACATTTTTTTCATTTAAAAATTCAGAAGCTCAGACAATGGTTGTCACACGCATTAACTACTTATCTGAAGCGGGAATAGGATATATCGTCGCCAAGTTCTTATTGTTCATAGCCATAGACAGACGGACATGTCAATATTGACTTGACTTTACGTAAAACGCTACTCCTTCTAGTGGTGCCATTTTGAACCTTTAAAGAAGCTTTCAATATTGAATTGAAACACAAAACACCAAATTAAATGATTCTAATAATCTAGCCCTCCTAATAGTTCCATTTCTATTTAAAGTAAATATTTTGTAAGCATTTATGTAAGATAAAACAAAGAAGGTATCTCTAGCAGAATTAATAACATTAAAAAAAAATTGTTTCTATTAAAATTCAGCTAGAAAAGTAGATTTACATGTTAAGTGTCAAATTTTCGCTTAAAAAGAAATACTTGGCATCTATAGTGTATACAAAGACTAGGAAAAACTAAAAATCTCAAATTGAAGCGCTATCTCATATAGTCTCCAAGTGCTCGTTGCTCATACGTACAGTCAGACAGTCGATGATGTCTATAACTACTCGATTTTTAATGCTGCTCAAGAGTATATAAGCTTTATGGAATCTCCTTAATCCTTTGGATACATAATAAATAAATTAAATAACAAGAAGTATTACCACAAACTTGAATAGTGACTCCGTTTATATAGTTAGTTAGTTTATGCTTGGTCCTTAGTCATCTGTCCAACCAACAGTTTCATAGAGTTAATTTCTACAGCTAGCGGAACATGCTTGACAACATGCTCGAGCACATTGTGCTTCGAACCTGTTGCGTTCGCACTTGCTTGCTGCCAAGTTGCATGACGTAATACGAACTGATTTGCCAACTACTGAAAAATCATAACATTTAATATTTCTTACATATTTAATTTATTTTGCATATTTTGTGCATATTGACAGCATATGCCTTGGCACTAATATGAAATATATATATATATATACATATATGCTCCCCAAGGCCTACAACAAAGCGTTGCAAACTTTACAACCAACTGAAATTACTCTCTTTCACAAAATGTGTAAAGGATATAAAAAGAAGAAAAAAAAAACACACAGCATTTTGCAGACAACAGCGTCGACAGGATGTAAAAAATCAAGACCAGAAAGAAAAACCAGCGCACATTAGAGCGTCTTAAATAAATTACCGCTAACGCAATTTTATGTCTTAAGAAAAAGAAGAAGAAGAAAAAAATAATATAAAAAAAAGAGCGAGAAAAAAAATTCCATTGTCAACGATGACAAAAAAAAAAAAGAAGGAAAAAAAAAAGTGGAAAATACGAAGAAAAAGGCGACAGCCATTTGACTTGTCCCTCTGACTTCACTTCACTTGACTTGACTTGGATTGAAGTTGTTGTCGACATTTGTGAACTATGGAGTATGAGAGGTGATGAGGTAACAAAGCAGAAGAACGCATTTCGCGCGCGTTTCGGATCGTTAAACGCATTCACACAACAACAAAAATAACAAAAACAACAGCAGCAGGGTCTACGATGTTGATGATGGCGACAACGACGACAACGACGACGACGACAGGACTAAAGCACACTTTATAGGACAACGTAAGCTTCATTAGCTTATGATGTGCTGTAAAAAAGTTGCTCGACTTTTAATTCGAATTACAATGAAATATATTTAAAACGTACATAATTAAATAAATAAATAAATAAATAAAAAAATAATCATGCCATCTTCAGATGATTATGATTATTTAGATAGGACATCGTCTATGTACGGTTTGAATAGCACATAGGTTTGAGTGTCATAGGTTTTTAAACAGTTTGAATAGCACTTTTCAAGCTTACAAAATAAATTCATATTTTAATATTAATTCCTTTTGACACTGCAGCTGTATTTCGAATTGAATTAAACGCTAAATGTTACACACAATAAAGCTTCTCAAATTACAGCAATTCGCTTTTGTATTCAATTAGTAGCTTTAACGTGATGCGCGCACAGACAAAGTGTTAAAAAAATTTGGTCTACCATCTTATTATAGCAGTTCGTCAAGTTACATCATTTCATGCAATACAACATTCTGCAAAATGTGGCTTGATTTTTTCTCAATTAATCGCAATTTGCTATGCTGCAGCTACAGCCTTTGGCTGAGTATATTTTTCGTTTAAAGCCAATTTAAATAATAATAATTAATTCAATTAATTAACACTGCTGCAATGCGTAAAATATTTAATTAAATTATATATATATATGCAATTATTATTTAATGCCATGTAAGCACAGAAATAAGATTATTTATAGACACTGGTTTATATGTACGTATTTGAGTTGCATAATGAATGAAAATATTGAAAGAAATAAAAAAAAACTTTATTGAATACTCTTCACACACTTAACTTTAGTTTACCAACTTAGCAAGTATTCTAGAACATGGTGGAATAAAATAAAGTGAGCCACTGCGAATCAATTAGATCCAGTATTCTGCAGTATGTGACTGATAGCGATTAATAATGAGTTCAGTAAGCAATAAATTATATACATGCTGACACGACGAACACCAGCACGACGTCGAACCCAAAACTTTTTTTTATAGAATAGAGTGATAATTATTTTTATATTAAATTTCAATAATTGAAGTTGATATTCCATAAATTGTATAACATTCATAATTGAGGCGTGGATAGCTCAATTGTCTTCAAGCATACTTGCTTAGAGGCCTATACTAAATTTGAGCATTCTCGTTGTTCAATTAGTCAAAGTCATCGAAGCTATGTGACAAATTGATTTCTGTCTGACTGAGTATGTTTATGGATCAAAACAATATTATGCCAATTGATCAGTCTGCGTTTAGGACAGGACATGACACAATCGTGCAAGTTCACAGAGCTGCGTGTTATATCTTGTAAACTTGAGTATTACAATGCAATATTCTTCGATATGCATCAGGCATTCCATTGAGACCAGCATAATGGCATCTAATACAAGATAAAAAAAAACTGTTGTCAACGCCTTACTTCTGCAATATTATCTGCAAAGGCGAAAATTTCAGATACATTACCGTGACACCAATTCTGCACTTAGTCAGTTGAAAGCTGGGACCTCTATTTAAATCGTTTCATACCGCTGAACTTCGTATACCTGACGACTACATGGAAGTCCGCTCTAAAGCACACATTGCGCCGATATCGCCAAATTATAGAACTCCAAGTGTAGTATAGAGGCAGCAGATGGCATTCAGTGTTAACACCACATATTGGCAGCTTGGTGTACTCTCTTATCAACAAATCCATAATTTTCGCTTAGTCGCATAGCCGGGTGGGATTGGGATTCTTAATTACTTACTTTTTTAAATGGCCGTCAACCGTTTACCGGTCATGGCCGCGTCTACGAAGGCGCCAGTCGTTTTGAATGCCAAGTACGGAGAGATCTCTCCATAGCTGTTCATTCCATTGAATGCCCTGGACTGGAGCTCTTTCATCCATTCGAATGAGGTACACATTCCAGTGCAGCCGCTGGAATTTTATGCGCTGGACTATGTCAACATCATCGAATAGCTCGTACAGCTCGTGGTTCATACGGGACCTAAACTCGTCGTCAACTCTAATAGAACCGAAAATCCTGCGAAGAATCTTCCTCTCGAAGACTTTCAACGCTGTCTCATCCGACTCAATCACAATCCATGCTTCTGCGCAATACAATAGGACCGGAAGTATCAGCGTCTTATAGATCTTCATTTTCGTCTTTCGAGAGAGGGCTTTATTTCTCATTTGCTCGCTCAGCCCAAAAAAGCATATGTTTGTATGCGTGATTATTCGCCTGATCTACAGACTGACGTGGTTGTTGCTGACTATCTCGCATCCAAGATAGACGAAGCTTTCTACAACACTGAAGTTGAAATTCTTCTTCGTCACTGACCGTCCAAGACGCGATGAGGGAGTGCGAGAAGACACTAAGTACTTCGTCTTGTCCTCATTCACAGCAAGACCCATGAGCCGAGACTGTTTTTTAACCTCCGAAAATGCCCTGCTGACTCGATGTTCCTACGTGCCGATGATATCGATGTCATCGGCGTAAGCGAGCAGCATCAATTCCTTTTGGAAGATCGAACCCGACATATTCTGTATGTACGGGCACTGTCGTAGGACAAAGCATCGCCCTGTCTGAAACCTCTCTTGGTATCAAAGGGGTCGGCGAGGTTTTTCCCCACCCTGACAACGCTTTGTGTGTTCGATAGCGTCGTCAAGCAGACAGGGTTTCGAAAAACTTAGATCGTATCGGCGTGTCGAATGCAGCTTTATAGTCGACAAATAGTTGGTGAGTGCTCAACTCACGGATCTTTTCCAAGATTTGTCGTAATTTGGTCACTGGACGACCTTTTTGGTCTGAAGGCACACTGATTTGGTCTTATCAGAGAATCCGTATATGGCTACCGCCTATTACACAATATGCGCGATGGAAAGAAGACTTATTCCGCAGGGTCTCCTTTCTTAAAGATAGGACAGAGAACACTGAGATTCCAATCATTGGGTATGCGTTCATCAGACCATATTTTCCATTAAAGTTGGTGCATACACCTAACCAACTCAACGCCGCCGGTCATAAAAAACGGAGTTGGCAGCCCATCAGAGCCTGCCGCTTTGTTAATTTTCAGCTTTTTAAGAACTGAATCGAACTCATCATACTCCGGTGGCTCTACAATACATCATTAACTGGTGGTTCCAGAGTCATTTCTCTATCCGAGTAGGTTGCAGAAATGAATGCTCCATAATCTCAGTGATTCCTGCGCATCCGTAACCAGATTTCCATTTTCATCCTTACAGAAAGTTACTCCGGGCTTAAAACCTTCTGTCAGACGCTTGACCTTTTGGTAGAATTTTCGAGCTTCATTTCTGTCACGTAACATCTCAACATTCTCAAACTCCCGCCTTTCTTGCTCCTTTTTCTCTCTGTTTCTCTCGATATCGCTCTCTATCAGCTCGCTTTGCTCCCGACTGCAGAGTTCGCTGATAGTAAGCGTTCTTCTCTGCAGTAGCATTGCGACACTCCTCGTCGTACCAGGAATTCTTCACAGGTTTTGTATAACCAATGACATCCATGGAGCGGGTGATATGTTTCCACTGCTCACATATTTCTTAAGAAGACGGAGAGGTTTCTCGGAGCAGTCGGGAGAGTGTGTTTGAAAAGGCTTCGGCGGTCTGTTCTAATTGCAGCTAGCCGACGTCTAGCTTTCGTTGCATGTTAGAACGTGCGGCGTGCACTACGCTGAGCCTGGTGCGTACCTTGGCTGCGGAAAGATAGTGGTCTGAGTCAATGTTGGGACCACGTAACGTTCGTACGTCCAACACGCTCGATGCGTGCCTTCCGTCAATCAGAACATGATCAATTTGGTTGCGTGTTATTTGATCTGGACTCAGCCATGTAGCCTTGTGAATGTTAAGGTGTTGAAATCTGGTGCTACTAACTACCATGTTTCGACCTGCGGCAAAATCGATTAGTCTCTTTTCGTTTTTGGAGGTAGTGTCATGAAGGCTAAACGCTATTTTTTTTTAATTTGTATATAAAGGAAACAGATGGACGGCATGTTGAATATCTCTCGTCAAGCTGATGAAGAATGTATAAACTTTATGAGGACTTCGTCACAAAATTTTTTTACATAAAAAAGTCTAAAGGTAGCATCAATATTGAGAGCTCTACCAACCCACTTAAGCTATTTCACAAACATTCATATTACATGGATAGTTTGCAATAAAGAGACCAAATCTGTTGCGCTTAACTACACTGAAATCGAATAACAGTAAAACACATATTTTAATAAATCAGCTTTATAAAGCTTTTAGAAATTATTTATTTTTGGCAGCTGTTCGTCAAAACAACTGAATGTTTACTGATTAGTTCGAATACTATTTTGTGCGCCTTCAGCTTCATCTAAGCTAAACTTATAAGCGAAAAAATGTGTACCAACTCACTCCAACTTAGGCAAACTTATTTTGTAGTCAAGCTGATACGATTGCAGCATTAAACTCTGAAACTATTTTATTTTTGCTTTTCAATTTTTCTGTAGAAAAAAAAAACTTCTTACTTCAATAACAATCAATCAATAATGAAATGCTTTGCTTCCTAAACAAACTTTAGAATTTAAGCGCCTTTGATTGTGGTATTGGATCTTTCTGCAACTTTCGTTCACTCTTGGACAGGCCTATTTCACTTTACCGAGTATGTGTTTGTTGGCTGTTGGCGAGAGTTGAAACACCTTCAAATAAAAACAATTCGGGTTCAAAGTTATTGCTTAGATTTGTACAAAGCAACATTACAGTAGAGTCCTACATCTTCTTGGTGATTTAAAACTCCAAGTTAGTCTACTTGGTATATTGAGCACCAATTATAACATTTGAAAAGTCTCAATTAACAACAAATTGCTATAGAAGTATTTTCTACACTATAAGAAGAGGCGAGAAGTTCAGATTATTAGTTTAACTCAAGCAACTGCAAAGCCACGAAACTAATTTTTATATTTTTGTATTTTTGTGTAAGTAGTCTGTAATGTTTGCATGATACGAAGACTTGATAACAACTTAAGATCTATATACACTAATAATTCAGCATTCCAATAAAATTTCCAACCGTTCTTGAAACTAAGTGCAACTTTGATTCACTCAATTCACACACATTTAACTGCCGTCAGTCAAGTTGTCAAATCAAACGATATTCCCATAGAATTTCATTACTAAAATAACACACCTCGTAACTATTATTATTTCGTATAGAAAAATAACGAAAAAAAATATTCGGCAGTTAATTTTATATAAATCATAGATATATATGCACATACTTATATATGTAATAAGGTCATTCTATAAATCTCCAGAGACAATAAGAGATGAATATCAAGCGTCACAGTATATCTGTCAGTTTGTTTATTTATTTTGTTTGTCTATGGGCAGCAGCATTACTAAGAGACACATTCGCATAAAAAATCACCTGCGGAAATGCGCTATCAAAGATACTATTCGCTGCGCCATTGTGCAAATGTCCTGCTTACAAAACAAAACAAAAAATGTATGGCAAAAACTACTTTAGCAACAAAACCAACAACAACAACAACAACAAATTCGCACACCAAAAAAAAAAACCGAACTGTCAACTTGTCAATGTCGCCTGTAACTGTTGTTACTGACCATTCGTGAAAATGGCTGTCAACGCTTTTCTTTCTTTTTTCTTTTACCGCTAAACTTCAATTTATTTCCGTTTCTTCGTATTTTGTTTTGGTTTCACTGCTACTTTTTGTGTCTGCTTTAGCTATACACACATATACCCTGCTTACACATACATATAAACGGGTATATTGTTTTAGTGTTTAGTGCTGCTGAGAAGGCAGGCAGTAAAGTTTATCTCGCTTAAGCTTATACTATTAAATTGTATCTATGTATCTATAACATTATTAACTCAGATACTTCACTTATTTTTTATCATATTGATTTTGAAATACTTGTACAAGCATAACATAAAATCTTTACAAGTTTTGTCGCACGCTACATAATAATTTATCTTATTATAGAATTTTTTGTTCGCTATCAATATCTGGATTGCGTTTATCTTGTTTGTGCGCTGTACTTGTTGTACAATATATTTTATTACTATGTATCAGGTTTTTTCTTGCTTTATTTTATAACTTTTTCATTCAAGTTGAGCACTCTTTTGCCTGAAGCACAAATAACTACAACAACAATAAATCTATACGCTTCATAAGATACAAAATATACACAAACGAAAACGACTCACCTTGCTGCTTGTAGAAAATATTTACGTTTCAATGCGCTTTTGTGTTAAATTTTTTTTTTTTTTACCCTACACCGTAAACACGAGTTGTATATATATGAACTACGTGCTGCGATATAAACCGCTACAACTGGCAAGAATATTAGCACAATTTTATGCTGAAGTTTGTAACATGCAGCAAAAGCTTGGATGCCGTAAATTGTAGAAAGATGCTGTGAAGTTTCTATATAGTAAAAGTGGAGATATGAGCCTTGCTTGTTTTTCTTTTCTATGTTTCTTTGTGTTGAGCACAACTTCAAATCGTTTCAATAAAACACATTTATTATCTAAAACAATCTTATGTAGTCTGGTGGCTTAAAGTGCAAATCAATACATAAATGACGTTGAATTTCAAGTAGTCTGTCTAAAATTATGTATATGAAGAGCAAAGCTAGAACTTATAGCCTTGAGATTGTGCAGAAACTACTGCCGAAGACTTAGAGGCTAGCTTCCAATTTACTGCCTACAGCGCCAGTAGTACTGGAAAGCACTTCCAGCCAACTCCATTACACACGTAAAAATCCAGTGCGACAATAAATTTTAAAACAGTAAAATGCATTGCTAATCTTTTTAGAATTGCTCTTTAATGTGAGCTTGAGCACTTCCAGAAACTTTGAAAAAAGGCTCAAGTCTTTATGTTGCATAAAGCCTGGCAGAGCTTGTCGGTTATTGACTCATACCAATCTAACAGTCTACTGTCATGCAACGCGAAACTATTTGAGATATGCTTGTTAATGAAAAAACTGCCGATGGACGCGATTAAACAAATACAATTTAGCTTCAGGATGGCACATGACAACACTGAACAGCTGAATAGATTTCAGTCAAAATTATACACAATGGCGGCTTATCTGCACTGGCGACAGACTTTTGACGGTCTACTCTGCCAATTAGAAGACATTCTCCTATCTCAATTATTGCTTGCTAGTGCAACATGATTCTTTGTGATGACGTCTATTAGTCTCTTAATTCTTTGTTTGAAGACTCGCGCAATAAGCTGATAGCCCAACAAAAAGGAGATCTGTTATGTCTCGCCATTTTGGATTGCATGTGAAGCTGATGAACAGATCTGGATGTCCATATTTTCGAACATACGACATTGGATCATGCATATAACGTGTGCTGCCCGTATATGTTGCTGGTAATATCACCATTCTACCAATATTGGCTGTGTTTCCATTGTTAACAATTGCATCACGCAGATAAATATATTCATCGGCGCAAAGCTTCGTTCACTTTCAGCGTTCATATCAACTAAAAATTGATGAAATAGTTCACGGGTCTCAAAATATGAATTGACTCATTTTGTCTAAACCTGATTCAAAAAGCGTAGAAGTCTATACAGGAAATCTTCTTTCTTGTCTCATTGCCACTAATCGGATCGATTTGCATTAAGCTAAAATGATAGCCATCTTCTCCTCGGGGAAAATTTATGGGATACTGATGTGTTTCTGATACACACCCTGGTTGCACATTGCCATTCCAGCAGTGGAGGATGATGTCGCGACGTTCGAAATCACTGCCAAGCATGACAACTGCAACATCGTCGACTGTTGGTGCATTAAAACGACCTTTGTGATCGCCGGGTGGTGTTTTGTCGGCACGAATGATCACAAAAAATTTTGCGATGTCATTTGCTCCAACGATGTTTTGAACTGCTGAATCAAACGATTGTAAAATTAAATTAAAATAAATTTCCCGGCATATCTGCATCTCTGCAACATTAAGTGCAAGAAAAGTGAACCAATGCGATGACATATTTGGCCTTGCATTTTGAATGTCGGCATTAATCCTTCATTGTTTGCCACTTTTGTTTCTCCAAAAGAAGTCATTTGAAAAGTTGTATTGTACTTTCTAATATTTTTTGAAAAACCTTTTAGTATCTCAGAAATTTAGAAGCAGTTCTGGTGGATGAAGGAGCGACGACTTTACCATTTGAGCAGCACACACCAGCTGCTTCTTTGGAAAATTTGAGCGCACGTCAATGTAAGCAAACATGGTTCATTGACCCAATGAGAACTGCATCATTATTTTTGTAATCGCATGTTCTGTCGTAATGAAAAGCTTCCATTGTCAAAATTCTGCTATTCATTGTTCTAAAAGAGCTAAGACGTGATTTACGTTGGATGGGCGTTTCAGACGCCCTTGAAGTAGATGCAATACTACGCAACCGCTGTTCCTGAGATTCCGATGCTCTTAAAGAAGATTCATTGCTATGTAGATGCTGAAGACGTGATTCTCGTTGTTCCTGAGTTGCTGATGCTCTTAAAGAAGTTGCATTGCTACGTAGCCGCCGAAGTCTTGATTCTCGTTGCTCCTGACATTCCGATGCTCTTGAAGAAGATTCATTGCTATGTAGATGCTGAAGACTTGATTCTCGTTGCTCCTGAGTTGCTGATGCTCTTAAAAAAGATGCATTGCTACGTAGCCGCCGAAGTCTTGATTCTCGTTGCTCCTGAGATTCCGATGCTCTTGAAGAAGATTCATTGCTATGTAGATGCTGAAGACTTGATTCTCGTTGTTCGTAAGTTCCTGATGCTCTTAAAGAAGATGCATTGCTACGTAGCCGCCGAAGTCTTGATTCTCGTTCCTCCTGAGATTCCGATGCTCTTAAAGAAGATTCATTGCTATGTAGATGCTGAAGACTTGATTCTCGTTGTTCCTGAGTTTCTGATGCTCTTGACGTGTATGCATGAGTTCGTAATTGCTCGAGACGCAATTCTCGTTCATCTAATATTTCTTCTAATATTTCGTTCTTCAAAATTTCATCCATGTAGCTCAAATGCATGCAAAGATCAGCGCGTGCTGTTCCGGCATATGTATTTCAAAAAGCATTTAAGTCGTTTAAGTATGACAGAAACATGGTCAATCATTTCCACTGAACTTTTGCGTCATTGTGACGAGATTTCAAGAACACACGCACGAATGGAGATACTCTTTCTAACGTGGCTTTTCTTCCATTGCTATACTTAATGTTGACTATACTAATGCTTTTTAGCAGCGAAGTAGGGTATTAAAATATCAACTATAAAAAATTTTATAAATTTTTCAACTTTTGTTATTTGCTCATTTCATTTGACATTACATTATCCAAATTAAAATGTTGTTATTCTTGTTCTTTGATTGCATTTTTTTTTTTTATTTTTATTTTTAATTTTTCCGTAATTCAATAAAGATGAGTAACAAGCACATACACACATACAAGCACAATTCAGGAGAAAAGAAAAAAGAAATTTATAAAAAGCGAAACAGAATTACATGCGAACTTTAAATTTAAACAGAAGAAATATATTTTTATTATATTTCATTTACTGTCAAATATTTTATTTTAAAGACAAATCGACGAAAAATGTTCTAAAGCAAAAACGCATCAAATGGTCTGAATATTAATTTTATTTATTTGTGACAAATAATAAATTAGGTGACTTGAGAACACACGCGAGACTATACATATATTAGGCTGTCCTAAAAAATATATTTTTAGTTTTCCTTGGCCCATGACCTCTCAAAATTTGCGTAATAGGTCTTAGGTTAGCAAAATAATTTAAAAAAATAAAATAAAACTATAAGACTTAAGTTTACCGATCTTCATAGTATTAAAAAATTTCAATTTTCATGGTGATACTTTGCTTGCTCAAGTGTGAGAAAAGTTGTTGACTGACGTTCACTTGGGAATGGCCAACAATGATTCTCGTTACAAACGGTCCAGGCAACTTACACACGTATCTGCTGGGTAGCTTCTGAACAACTGTTCAGAGGAGAGTTAACGTGAGAAGTCGAAAGGGGCCTCCACTCCTTTAATAAGGGGTTGGTGCACTGAGCTTGGAACCCGCCACTTTAAAAAATAAACCTCCAATGAATACGAATAAGAAGCCTCGGAAGGAACACTATGATGACGAACCCCGCAAATAACATAAGGAACACGATTTACGGATATGCACATGGAATGCCCGCAAGGCTAAATATTTAAATATAAGCCTGATTTGTGCGCACTCCCTGACGGAAGACAAAGACGATGATGCTAAAGATGACTTCTATGAACGTCTGTACGAGCGCTATTCCAAACACGATGTCAAAATCGTCAAGATTGGGAAGAAAGGAATCTTCGACCGAACCGTCGGAAAATTTACACTTTATGACACTATTTCCAATAATGGAGAGAGGCTAATCGATTTCGCCGCAGGTCGGAATGTGTTAGTTAGTAGTACCAGATTTCAACAACTTAACATACACAAGGCTACATGGCTGAGTCCAGATCAAATAACACGCAACCAAATTGATCATGTTTTGATTGACGGAAGGTACGTGCGAACGTTACGTGGTCCCAACATTGACTCGCAACATTGACAACAATCTTGTCGCAGCCAAGGTATGCACTAGGCGCAGCGTAGTTCACGCCGCATGTTCCAACATGCAACGAAAACTAGACGTCGGCAAGCTGCAATTAGAGCAGACCGCTGCAGCCTTCTCAAACACACTCTCCCGACTGCTCCGGGAAACCTCACCGTCTTTTCGGGATATATGTGAGCAGTGGAAACATATCACCCGCTCCATGGAAAGGGCTGCCAAGGATGTCATTGGTTATACAAAACCTGTGAATAATTCTTGGTACGACGAGGAGTGTCGCAATGCTACTGCCGCATATCAGCGAACTCTGCAGTCAGGAGTAACGCGAGCTGTTAGAGAGCGATATCGATAGAAACGGAGAGAGGAGAAACGCCTTTTCAGACGCAAGAAAAAGAAGAAAGAAAGGCGGGAGTTTGAGGATGTTGAGATGTTACGTAACAGAAATGAAGCCCGAAAATTTTATCAAAAGGTCAAGCATCTGACTGAAGATTTTAAGCCCGGAGTAACTTTCTGTAAGGATGACAATGGAAATCTGGTAACGGATGAACAGGAATCACTGAGATTATGTTGGACTCATTTTTCTTAACCTACTCGGAGGCGATGAAAGGCACAATTCCGCCGATAGAGAAATGACGCCGGAACCAGCAGTTAATGATGGCACTATTGTAGAGCCACCGGACTATAACGAGGTCGATTCAGTTATTTAAAAGCTGAAAAATAACAAAGCGGCAGGCTCTGATGGGCTTCCAGCTGAGTTATTTAAGACCGGCGGCGAAGAGTTGGTTAGGAGTATGCTTCAACTTTTATGCAAGATATGGTCCGATGAACGCATACACAATGACTGGAATCTCAGTGTTCTCTGTCCTATCTTTAAGAAAGGAGACCCCGCTGTTTGCGCCAACTACCTACAAAAATCAAGATCTATAAGACGCAGATACTCCCGGTCCTATTGTATGGTGCAGAGGCATAAACTGTGATTGAGTCAGATGAAACAGAAGTTGTAAGTCTTCGAGAGGAAGATTCTTTGCAGGATTTTCGGTCCTATTAGTCCGTATGAACCGCGAGCTATACGAGCTATTCGATGAGGTTGACATAGTCCAGCGCATAAAATTCTATCGGCTGTACTGGGCTAAGAACCTGATTCGAATGTATGAAAGAGCTCCAGCACGTATGGTTTACTTGATTGGAGGACGCCAAAATAAAGGACAACCGGACACGCATTGAAATGATTAGGTATGTAGAGATCTCTCCGTACTTGGCAGCCAAAACGACTGTCGCCAGCGCGCACAGGACTATGGAGGCTGGTACGCCTTCTTAAATGCGGCCATGACCGAAAGACGGTTGACGGTCGTTTAATATCTAATTGTATCCATCTAAAGTATCTTACTCTTCACCCCACCTAGTAAATAACAACAATAAAAAATTGTTCATACAAAAACTCAAAAAGGCTTAACAGTTTCGTATGATGGGTAGCACACTTAGTGTTCTGATCTGGATCGAAAGGAATTATTTGATAAGCATTAACATAAGGAAACTCAAGTTTGGTGTTTCTAATACAACTACATAACAACAGCAATGAAATGTTTTCGTACAAAAAATCTGAATTAGTAATTGTTCCATCTTTGAAAATGACAATCACAGCTGATATCTATAACTAAAAATTCTCACTCACCAAAACTGTAGCAAACTTCCAAGAACTTACTAAAATCCAAAGTAATTATACTCTTTCGATTGAAGCAAGCTTCAAATAAATTCTCGTTCAATTTCTGCACAAAATTTGCTGAAATGATTTTTATTATTTTTATGACATGTATTTTTGCATTTATTTCAAAGTCAAAAGCAATTTATATTACAAGTTCCTAGCCATGAAGCCAAGCCAAGACAGAAATTAAGACAGACAATATTGCTTTGCGCATTGGCAGTGAAGTGTAACAAAATTCAAGTAGAAAAGCAAGTGACAGTGCGATAGAGAGAGGTACGAGGTATGGAATGTATAAGTACAACATTTTAATGTACTTAAGTACTCTGCAAATAATTCAATTTAATATACTTTCGAAAAACAAATAATACTTAGCAAGGAAAACACGCCGACATTTCCGTACTGGGCAAACAAGCACTAAGAACTATGTATAGACAAATAAGTATATAAGTATTTATATATGAATTTGTATAGAGTTAAGTTGAAAGTCGTGCGACAAAGCCGCAAGAGGCTCAACTCAGCAACACAATAACAACAACAACAACAACAAACAATTTACAAGAGTAATAATAAGTACAAAAATAACAAGTCGATGTTTGTATGTACAACATTTAGTAGAAGAACAGCAGCTGAATAATAGCATAGAACAGATTCATCGTTGTTACATGTATCTGTAGCTCCGGTAATAGGTACTACATGCCAACCTCCTCACGGTTATACATACTTGACTACAGTGTAAAAGTTAGCACTAAAGTATGCGACAGAATGAAAGAATTTTTATTGTTTCGCGCAAGACGGAAAGAAAACATTGTAAAGTACGTCGAATGAAATAACTTTCGACATCTTAAGTAAAAATTATAGCTGACAGCAAATGAGAGTTACAAGATACAAGCTACAAGATACAAGATACGAAGTAGCGAAACAAGTTGTAGAACGGACATTTAGACAGTCAGCTGATTGCTGTTCAGCATAACTTTCAGTCATTTGTTTCAAACTGTTTTTATGTGTGAGTGTATGCGAGTGTGTGTGTGTGCGAAGGCTAAATGCAGGCGTTTTAATTTCGTTTTATTTTATATGAAGGCGTAACGCATAAATTGCTTGAGTTGATTTCTCATTTTAAGCAATGCGTTTCTAGTAGAAACTATGCAGCGCATAAAAACTGTCAGCAATAAAATCTCAAATCATAAAATATGCACACCTCCTTTTTTTGTTTTTGTATCCTGTTGTTTTTGTTTGTTGCTGTTGCTAGATAAGTATCTGCGACTGTTTGTCATTCATAGTACGAGTACGAGCAGCAGTTTGCAAACAAGTATCACTGCTTTAGTTGAGGAGTTGCACGTGTGTGCTATACAAGTATTTTTTATTTGTAGAACATTTTCAATTTGTTTTCATATAAATATATGCAATATCTTTGTCGCACAAAACTGTTCAAATTAGCTTTGTTAAGTCAAACGACAGAGCACTGACTTGACTTGTGACTAAGAAAAATACTCAAGCAGCATTTTGCTTTGTTTGAAATTGTCTTCTTGACTTTCAAAATGATTAGCGCAAAATTTTAAACTACTCATTCGTATATTTCTTAAATAAAATTGTACGAAATTTTATAAAATTTATAATACTTCGCAAACACGTCCATATTATCCGCTTTCTCACAGCAATGCGAACATAGCTACATTCCTAAATAAATGTTTTTAATTTATGCTACAAACCAGTCCATGAAACTCTATAACAAATTATTGGCTGCTTAAGAAAATTAAGATTTTTTAGTGCTGTTACATACCATTCGAAAAAAAAGAAAAGAAAACACATAGCATAACCCAAAAATTAAAAAGATCGTAGTATCAGCTAATGAAATGGGTTTAAGAAATTAGTCAATGCGCTTCTGAGGCAAAGATATGGTTTTTTGTAGGTATAGGTCCTTGTAGTATTGCAAGATGATATTAATGGATTCTTTTGTTGAGTAAACTTATTCTTCTTCTTTGTCAAATTCTTCGAAAATATTGGGAATATAATAATGGGAACTGTGAACTTTCTCTTTCCGTTTCGACCTCCAAGTCGTCTTGTTGAGCATCATCTTCGTTTCAAAAATTTTTCAATGCAAATATCTACGCGTTAGTCCAGTACATCGTCAACCGTCGTTCGTTCATGGCCGTATTTAGAAAGGCGTGCCAGCCTCCATAGTCCATAGTCTTTTTGAATGCCAAGTACGGCGAGATCTCTCTTTATACCTGGTCATTCCAACGCGTACCCGGTCTTCCTCTATTTCGGCGTATTCCAACCAAGTTTGGGCACATCATGTAAGCCATGCGTGCTGCAGCTCTTTCATCAATTCGAATGAGGTGCCCAGTACAGAGCAGCCGCTGGAATTTTATGCGCTTGACTATGTCAACCTCATCGAATAGCTCGTACAACTAGCGGTTCATACGGGAACTAAACTCGTCGCCGACTCTAATAGGACCGAAAATCCTGCGAAGAATCTTTCTCTCGAAGACTTTCAACGCTGTCGACTCAATCATGGTCCATGCCTCTGCGCCATACAATAGGACCGGAAGTATCAGCGTCTTATAGATCTTTATTTTCGTTTTTCGAGAGAGGGCTTTACTTATTTGCTTGCTCAGCCCAAAAAAAAAACCACTGTTTGCAAGCGTGATTCTTCGCCTGATGTCCAGGCTAACGTTGTTGTTGCTGGTTATATCTGTTCTAAGATAGACGAAGTTTTCTACAACACTGAAGTTGAAATTCTCTATCGTTACTGATCGTCCGAGTCGCGATGACGGAGTGCGAGAAGACACCCAGTACCTCGTCATGTCCTCATTCACCGCTAGACCCATGAACCGAGACTGTATTTTAATCTCTGCGAATGCCTTGCTGACTCGCCGTTCCTGCGTGCCGATGAAATCGATGTCATCGATGTAAGCGAACAGCATCAATTCCTTTTGAAAGATCGAACCTTGGCGTAGGATGCATTCGATCAGAAGATTGAAAAATTCGCCCAGCCTAAAACCTCTCTTGGTATCAAAGGAGTCGGATATGTTTTTCCCCACCCTGACAACGCTTTGTGTGTGAGATAGCGTCGTCATACAAAGACGGACAATCTTTGCCGCGATACCTAGTGTAGACAGGGCGTCGAAATACTTAGATTGTATCGGCGTGTCGAAAGCGGCTTTGCTCAACTCACGGCTCTTTTCCAAGATTTGGCGTAATGTGAATATTTGATCACTGGCTGACCATTTTGCTCTGAAGCCACACTGATATAGTCCTATCAGTGAATCCGTATATGACTTCTTCCTACTACACAAAATACGCGACAGAATCTTATATCCGATGGAAAGGAAAGATAGGACAGAGAACACTGACAGAGAACATCGGACAATATCTTGCAAAAAAGTGATTGCTTACTCCTAAATAACCGAATCCACCTCTTTATAGTCCAGTGGCTCTACAATAGTGTCATCATTAACTGATGGTTCTGGTGCCATTTCTCTATCGGCGGGATTGTGCGCTCATCATCTCCGAGTAGGTTGGAAATATAACTCCTCCATAATGTCACTGATTCCTGCTCATCCGTAACCATATTCCATTTTTACTCCAGGTTTAAAACTTTCAGTCAGACACTGGACCTTTTAATAAAATTTTCGAGCTTCATTTCTGTCACGTAACATCTCCTCATCATCATCCTCAAGCTCCCGCCTTTCTTCTTCCTTTTTCTTGCGTCCAAAAATACGTTTCTCCTCTACCCGTTTATCCAGATATCGCTCTCTAACAGCTCGCGTTGCTCCCGACTGCAGATTTCGCTGATAGAAAGCGTTCTTCTCTGCAGTAGCATTGCGACACTCCTCGTCGTACCAAGAATTCTTCACAGGTTTTGTATAACCAATGGCATCCATGGAGCGGGTGATATTTTTCCACTGCTCACATACATCCTGAGAAGACGGAGAGGTTTCCCTGAGCAGTCGGGAGAGTGTGTTTGAGAAGTCTTCGGCTGGCTGTTCTAGCTTTCGTTGCATGTTGGAACGTGCGGCGTGCACTACACTGAGCCTAGTGTGTATTGGGTTGAAGTGGCTAAATGCATTATCGATTAACAGCAATACTTTATACGCTAGAATATTTCTTTCACAGTACTGTATGTCTTAAACCAATCGCCAAACAATTTAGCAGTCATTCAAGCCTTGTTGTTGCACTTCCAAATGGCAGAAAGATTTTTTTTGTTAACACTTTTCAATGCCTTTGGTGTTTCAGACTTCGAAACTTTTGCTATTCTCATCTCTTTTGATATAAATGTTCTTCTTCATCCAGTCTAGTCGACATTGAAAACTTGCTAAGATGTGTAGCCCAACCCAAAATTTGAAGAAGATTTCACGAGCTAGATAAAATTTGGACCCTTACAATATGTTAGCAGCCTCTTCAGTACCACAAATTTATTCTCTAAGATAAGTGAAATCAAGAATGAAACTAAAATCAAATATTTATAGTTCCTTAATGTAAGCTGCATTCGGCTTAATTTTTCGGTTTTCCATTGGTTCTTATTTCTCAGAGTGTCCTTTAAACATGAAACAAATTTCCTATGTTAGCTGTTTGCAGTTTGCACAACATGTTTGCATTGCATTCATAAGTCACAATGTTGTTAAGAAAGTCTTTCTTTATGGTTTCCTTCTTGAAGATGTCCTTCGTTATGCAATTTTAAAACAATTTGTAGCTGCCTGTAAGCACAGAATGGAGTAGTCTTAACTAAAAGCTATAGAGCGAACCGCCGCTAGCCAGCAAGCAAAGTAAGCTGTTAGAAGCAAAATTATAGTCACAAACAATATAAAAGTCAACAATGATAAACGGAAATTGAACCATCTTACACCTTCCTTATATTATAATATTGGCCCATACGCATCGTCTATCTGATGTTGCCAGCTGCTCTCCATTCTTTACTAATGACCGAATATTCCCCATGGTAATTGCAAAAGTTCGAAGAAGCAGTAGCAACTAGCATGCAAAGGACGAGGTGGCATCTTAGAAATATGCCAACAGCAAAAAAAAAAAAAGAAAAGGAAAAAAATATAGAACGAAAAGGACAAACTCAGACACTTATTATGCGGCACCGTAGCGTTATCTAGCAACATTTGGCATATTGCGCATAGAAAATAAATGTCCAATTGAATAGCGAGGCAGTATATTGTTTATGGAAGAAAGCAAGTGGCGAGGCATTCCAATTTCGAGCAGCACATTCATTCATTGAAACGTGCGCAACGCATGCCATTCCATTGGGTCAACGGTGCGTATGCTAAACAAAGCCGGAAATCTATTACCCGCCCCCCCCCCCCCCAAACCAAAGTCGCTAGTAAAGTTAGTCCTAGGCAGCAACAGCAGCAGCAGTAGCAGCTGCACAAGACGACCGCGAAGTGTTCAACGCGTAATGCTAAAAGATAAAGCGGAACAAGGCGAAGATTCCACACAATTGCGGTTTACGAGCAATTTCTTAAACATATTTTCATTTTTCTTTCATTTTTCTTTTAGTACCCTAAACGCATTGCATATAATAAGAGCATTAACAGTTTGGTAAATTGTTTGTAACATCTTGTAGAAATGACTTCACAAAAAAGAAGATTATTTAAATATAAAAAGTCTGCAGACAGGCCTACCACTCAATATAGCAAATTTACTTAGCAAAGCTGCTTTTTTTTTTAAAATGAGAAGCACTAAAGAAAAAAAAAATAAATGCAAAAATAATAATTACCCAGCACTTTGCACTATAAAGAACCCCTTATAAAGTTCTACAAAAACAAACAAATAAGAAATAAATGACGAACCCTTGAAATGAACTTCAATACAACTAATGCCCAAACAGTCAGTGCTACAAATCTTTATTCCAATGAAAAAAAAATTTGTACATATCACCCATACAAACCGTGCATAACAAACAAAACATTTCGAAAATATTCAAACAAATATTTTATATATTCATGCAACCCCTACAAAAACCATCTAAGCGATCCGTATATGTTTTATGAACTCTTCAGATGATTCTTCAAACAAATCTGCGCTCTTAACAACAACAACTTCAAAGCAACATAGAAACTGCTTACTCAAACAATCCGTACAAGTTCTTCACAAACATTTTTGAAAATCGTTCATAACTATTCTTTATCTTCATGGAACCCCAATAAAAAATTATCTACGCAACCTAAACTCGTTGTTGAATATCTGAAGATGATTGTCTATGCTGTCCTCCCCCTTAGCCATCACTTCAAATCACCATAGAAACTGTTTACTCAAACAATCCGTACAAGTTCTTCACAAACATTTCTAAAAATCCTTCATAACTATTCTGTATCTCCCTTTAACCGCAATAAAAAAGTATCTAAACAATCTAAACTCGTTGTAGAATCTGTCCAGATGATTGTCCATGCCGTCCGCTTCCTTTAGCCATCACTTCAAAGCAACATAGAAACTGCTTACTCAAACAATCCGTACAAGTTCTTCACAAACATTTTTGAAAATCGTTCATAACTATTCTTTATCTTCATGGAACCCCAATAAAAAATTATCTACGCAACCTAAACTCGTTGTTGAATATCTGAAGATGATTGTCTATGCTGTCCTCCCCCTTAGCCATCACTTCAAATCACCATAGAAACTGTTTACTCAAACAATCCGTACAAGTTCTTCACAAACATTTCTAAAAATCCTTCATAACTATTCTGTATCTCCCTTTAACCGCAATAAAAAAGTATCTAAACAATCTAAACTCGTTGTAGAATCTGTCCAGATGATTGTCCATGCCGTCCGCTTCCTTTAGCCATCACTTCAAAGCAACATAGAAACTGCTTACTCAAACAATCCGTACAAGTTCTTCACAAACATTTTTGAAAATCGTTCATAACTATTCTTTATCTTCATGGAACCCCAATAAAAAATTATCTACGCAACCTAAACTCGTTGTTGAATATCTGAAGATAATTGTCTATGCTGTCCTCCCCCTTAGCCATCACTTCAAATCACCATAGAAACTGTTTACTCAAACAATCCGTACAAGTTCTTCACAAACATTTCTAAAAATCCTTCATAACTATTCTGTATCTCCCTTTAACCGCAATAAAAAAGTATCTAAACAATCTAAACTCGTTGTAGAATCTGTCCAGATGATTGTCCATGCCGTCCGCTTCCTTTAGCCATCACTTCAAAGCACAACTGTTTACTCAAACAATCCGTACAAGTTCTTCACAAACATTTTTGAAAATCGTTCATAACTATTCTTTATCTTCATGGAACCCCAATAAAAAATTATCTACGCAACCTAAACTCGTTGTTGAATATCTGAAGATGATTGTCTATGCTGTCCTCCCCCTTAGCCATCACTTCAAAGCACAACTGTTTACTCAAACAATCCGTACAAGTTCTTCACAAACATTTCTAAAAATCCTTCATAACTATTCTGTATCTCCATGAAACCGCAATAAAAAAATTTTTAAGCAATCTAAACTCGTTGTAGAATATCTGAAGATGATTGTCTGTGCTGTTCTCTTCCCTTAAATACCACATTTTGACCAATTAAAAGCAAATGTGGAGCGTATATGCCATAAGTATATGCCACAGAAAAAAATTAGATCTGACTTCAATAAATTTCTATTTTAATTTCGAACTTGAAGGCTATAAAAGATTCAGTTATGTCAAATATAATATTTATACTATTACAATAATGAGACAACCCAAACACTCAGTGGCATCAATTCCCTTACTTTTCTTTTTTGCTATCGCTTCCTCTGACACACTCTCTCTCTCACTCAGACTTACTATCTTTCTATCTTGTTAACTCCCTCGCTCTGTGTTTCTTCTATCTTAACTGCAATAAATTCATTTTTCTTTTGGACCTTCACTTGCCGCAAGCAAGCAAGCAAGCAGGCAAACTGAAGACCTCAAGTACCTATTACTTATATAGAATGCTAGGGATCGGGGACAAAAAAGCATAGCATTCTACTGCAATAATAATAATATAGTTAGTTGTTTTTGTATAAAATTTCAGCTAAATGTATCTGTATGCGCGGCGTCGGTGTCTGTGTGTATCTATCTCATTGTATTTGTATTTGTATTTGTATTTTGTCTGTGTGTACGTGTCCGTTGTGTTCATTACGCTTGTTTTTCATTTCCGCAGGATTTCGTTCAAGGACTCTCGGTATTGTCGCGCGGCTCTGTCGAGGAGAAACTGCGCTGGACCTTTTCTTTGTATGACATCAATGGCGATGGCTTCATTACGAGAGAAGAAATGACTGACATTGTGACTGCCATATACGAACTGATGGGCCGCCTTCCCGACGAGTGCCCAGAGGAGGAGAAAATCAAAGGAAAAGTTGAACAGATATTTCAGGTGAGTAGAACCAAAAAAAAAAAAAAATCGACAAAAAAAACCTACGATAAATAAATAAAAATAAATAAAAATCCAAAACACAAATGGCAAACGAGTGAATTGAAAAGCAAAAGCAGCTACGCGAAACGTGAGGCGAACTAACGAAAATGGCGCACTGCCGTCGTTGAATGTGGAATAAATGAATAATTGGCCAACCATTTCAATTTTTCTTACATTTTTTTTGTTTTTTTGTTTTTTTTTTTTCACTTTTACTGGACAGCAGCATGACTGGCTGGTATGCTCTGAACTGTACTGAACTGTGTGCTGTACAGGACTCGACTTGTCTGTTCTGCACTGCTCTGCTCTGTTCTTTTCTATGCCATTCTGAACTGGCACAAATGAGCGAATGCCTGACTTGACTGACAAGCTGATGCTTGAACGCGCAGCGGAAATGATAAGCCACTTGGCGCAGTTGTCTCCTCTTACACTGCATTCGCATTCAGGTCTATATTTCAGTGCTTCGCGCTAGTCAAAGTCATTCTCGTCCTTGTCTGCGCTACGCTGCGCAGCGCTGCTATGCCAGCTCTGCCAGTGTTGAGTAATGTTCGCACATTTCCGATGCTACTAGTGCTATAAGTAAAACGCAATGCTGTCTGCTTGGTCTTTATAATCTGAAAGCTCAATCTCAGTCGGAACATTGCATCGACGCAAATGCTCTTCACTGTCTTGAAATAAAAGAAAAAATTACAAAAAATAATTTTTGCTGTTGAAACTGTTTGATACTGCACTGGATGCATTGTATCTCGATGCAAATATTTATATTATTTTTTTTTTCTTTTAAATGAATGCAAAATAAGTCGCTTTGATTGCAATTAATTTGCAATAAAAGCCAACCAACATACATTAAAGTTGGTATTATTTGAACTGAGTTCGATTTATACAAATAATTGTTTGAAATTCAGGCAATTGCGCCGTTGTATGTGTATTTTGAAATCATTTCATGTCTATACAAAGTCCTTGAAATGCATGCCAAATAATAACCAATTGAAAAAGGGCCTTTGAATATGTTGTGGAATTATTTCGAAATAATTAAAGACAGCAAGACTTCAAGTATAGAAGCTCAGCGAGAGTGCTACAAGCTTGTTGTATCATCTGGATTCATGTTAAGACTGCTCAAGAAACAGAACGGAAATTTAGCTAGAAACAGAAATTGTTGATTGAAATCTTTGTTTAAGACTACTTGGAGCTCTTACTTATTACGTATCTCGAAAATGTTATCAAGTGGTCAAGCATCGGACCGACGGTCTTAAACCCGGATTAACTTTCTGTACGGATGACCATGGAAATTTAGTATAGAATTTTAATAACGAATGAACAGGAATCACTGAGATTATGGAGGAGTCATTTTTCGAACCTTCTTGGAGGCGATGAAACGCACTATTTCGCCGATAGAAAAATGACACCAGAACCACCAGTTAATGATGGCCACCGGGCTATAACCGGACTATAACGAGGTAAATTTGGTTATTAAAAAGCTGAAAAATAATAAAGCGGCAGGCTCTGATGGAGTTGGCTGGAGTATGCACCAACTTTTATGCAAGATATGATCCGCTGAATGCATACCCAATGACTGGAATCTCAGTTTGTTTGCGCCAACTACCGCGGAATAAGTCTTCTTTCGATTGGATATAAGACTCTGTCGAGCGTATTGTGTAATAGGCTGAAGCCATATACGGATCCAGTGATAGGACTATATCAGTGTGGCTTCAGACCAAAAAGGTGGACCAGTGACCAAATATTCACATTACGCCAAATCTTGGAAAAGACCCGTGAGTTGAGCAAAGACACACACCACCTATTTGTCGACTATAAAGCCGCATTCGCCACGCCGATACGATCGAAGTTTTTCGACGCCCTGTCTGCACTAGGTATCCCGGCAAAGATTGTCCGTCTTTGCACGACGACGCTATCTAACACACAAAGCGTTGCCATGGTGGACAAAAACCTCCGACTACTTTAATACCAAGAGAGGTTTCAGACAGGGCGTTGCAATGCCGTGCGATATTTTCAATCTTTTTTTGAGGGTCAAATCTATTTTTGAGGGTCAAACTGGTAACATCGTACTTATGGTGTGACTCACAGATTGTACTGCATTGGTTACGCAAGCACTCTGCAACTATATCGACATTCGTTGGATTTGACCACTTATTGTGTTTGGAGGTTCGTACAAAAACAATGTAACCCAGCAGACATCGTTTAAAAAGGTTGCACTACATCGGAATTGCAAACTTTGTTGAAGATCGAGCTTCAATGGCCTGCAATCAAGCTTGACGAAATTGATTTGGATGGAGTCAACAAAGAGATACGAAAGGCGTTCTTTAAGGTTACTTACTTAAATGACCGTCAACCGTCTCCCGGTCATTGCCGAATTTAGGAAGGCGGGCCAGCCTCCATAGTCTTGTGCGCGCTGGCGCCAGTCGTTTTGAGAGATCTCTCCATACTTGGTCATTCCAACGCGTGCCCGGTTGTCCTCTACTTCTTCGTCCACCAATCCGGTTTGGGCCCCCATGTAACCATGCGTGGTGGAGCTCTTTCATACATGCTAATGAGCTACCCAGCCCAGTGCAGCCGCTGGAATTTTATGCGCTGTACTATGTCAATCTCGTCGAAAAGCTCGTACAGCTCGCGGTTCATACGGGACCTAAACTCGTCGCCGGCTCTAATAGGACCGAAAATTCAGCGAATAATCTTCCTCTCGAAGACTCCCAACGCTGTCTCATCCGACTCAATCACGGTCCATGCCTCTGCGCCATACAATAGGACTGGGAGATTCAGCGTCTTATAGATCTTGATTTTGGTCTTCTGAGAGAGGGACTTACTTCTCATTTGCTTGCTTAGCCCATAAAAGCATCTGTTTCCAAGCGTGATTCTTCGCCTGATCTCCAGGCTGACGTTGTTGTTGCTGGTTATTTCGGATCCAAGATAGACGAAGTTTTCTACAACACTGAAGTTAAAATTCTCCATCGTCACAGACCGTCCAAGAAGCGATAATGGCGTGCAAGAAGGCACCAAGTACTTCGTCTTGTCCTCATTCACCGCTAGACCCATGAGCCGAGACTGTTTTTCAATCTCTGTGAACGACTTGCTGTCGTTCGCCTTGTCGCCTTGCATGCCGCTGAAATCGATGTCATCGGCGTTAGCAAGCATCACTTCCTTTTAGAAGATCGAGTAGAAGATTGAAAAATCGCACGACAAAACATCGCCCCGCCTAAAAAATTTCTTGGTATCAAAGTGGTCGGAGAGGTTTTTCCCCAACCTGACCACGCTTTATGTGTTAGATAGCGTCGTCATGCAAAGACGGACAATCTTTGCCGGGTTACCTAGTGCAGACAGGGCGTCGAAAAACTTCGATCGAATAGGCGTGTCGAAAGCGGCTTTAAAGTCGACAAATAGGTGGAGTGTGTCTTTGCTCAACTCACTGGTCGACCTTTTTGTCTGAAGCCACACTGATATAGTCCTCCGTATGTGAATCCGTATGTGGCTTCAGCCTATTACAAAATAACGCGACAGAATCTTATATCCGATGGAGAGAAGACTTATTCCGCGGTGTCATTTCTCTATCAGCGGAATTGTGTCGCCTCCGAGTAGGTTGGAAAAATGACTTCTCCATAATCTCAGCGATTCCTGTTCATCCGTTACCAGATTTCCATTGTCATCCTTACAGAAAGTTACTTCGGGCTTAAAACTTTTAGTCAGATGCTTGACCTTTTTAAAGAATTTTCGAGCTTCATTTCTGTCACGTAACATCTCAACATCCTCAAACTCCCGCTTTCTTGCTCCTTTTTCTTGCGTCTGAAACGGCGTTTCTCCTCTCTCCGTTTCTCTCGATATCGCTTTATAACAGCTCGCATTGCTCCCAACTGCAGAGTTCGCTGATAGGCGGCGTTCTTCTCTGCAGTAGCATTGCGACACTCCTCGTCGTACCAATAATTCTTCACAGGCTTTGTATAACCAATGAAATTATAAGCAGCCCCACCATGTATGTGTGTGAACTGCAACATTTTTCGAAGATTACGTTACGTGATCCTAAGGGGCTCTCAAAGTACCTTCAATCCGATCACGATGAAGCAAGGTGTGATGAGATCGAGCGCAGCTACAGCATTTATAGCTAGTCGAAAAATTGTTCATTTGATGTCCTCTCGCAAGTTAATTTATGCAAAGACTTAGCAGTAGTTTGTGATCAAGGCTGGAACAGAGCGTACACGCTGTACTAGCACAACTAAATGTATAGCTTGACGTGACCCATTCAAAGCAGAGTCAGCATTAGTTAGAGTATTAAGGAACTGGCATTAAAGTTCCAAAACCTTTTTGCAGTTATCCCAAGAACGTAATGCTTTGAAGTCAAGCGATTCATTCCATTCGGTCTTAGTTTGTGCTATGTATTCTATCTCATTCGCTTGTCGACTTAATCCTATACATTTATGTGTTTTTGTCTTTATCGTGACGAATTTCGTTTCATTGAGTTTCACATTATACAAATCAAGATATATGTATCAATTAACGACGAAATTAAATATTATACTTAGTAGGAAATATCAATGTAGTGCTGACTCTAACCGAGAAATTAATAACATGCCAACACAAGAGCTAGAAACAGCATGCCGACTTAGTCCCAACGCCTTAATCTAACATAAATCTTAAATAAGACAATCGGAACCACAAAACCTACTTGAAAAATTCAATGGGTCAAGGAAGGCTAATCTAACACTTTTGTGGCAAAGGATATGCCATTTACATTATATCAAACTGAGATATCGCTTAGTGGTCAATCGTTGTATCAAATCAATTGCCACTGCTGTCGCTGCACAAAAAAACGTACAGAATACACCCTATTTCGAATCACGTTTATTATTTATTAAGTTTATTTGTGTTTTCTTTCGTTATTACAGAAAATGGACATCAATGGTGATGGCGTTGTAACACTCGAAGAATTTTTGGAAGCGTGTCGAAATGATGAAGCAATCTCACGTTCAATGTCCGTCTTCGATACAGCATTCTGACCATATCCGACTGACAAAGGAGATGAATATACTGCACGTAAAATAACGCGGTCAAAAAAAGTTAATCACAACATATCGGGGGGTGGCATACCAAAGGCGCAACGGCAACGACAGACAACATCCAAGGAACGTAATAATAAATGGAAGTCCAATAATAATAATAATCATCATCACAATAGGAAAAAAAGTAAGCAACCACAGCAGCAACAACAACAACAACAACAATTGGAACATGGCCAGCAACAACAACATGTAAGCAGATGTCGCACAAAAAGTTGTGGTCGAACAAAAAAAGCACAAAAACTGCAAACCTTTAAAGGCGGCGCAAATGAAACTGATGGTGTATTGGAATTGCAACTTCATGATGATACCGATGACGATAATAATGACTTTGCATCAACGACAAGCAGCATAACAAGCACAGCAACAACAACAACAACTACAAATGGCAACGACAACGCAAGACTCGCTGATGCATACTGTCGCCATTGTCTGCGACCACAAGCTGAACTGGAGCTGCGCTATCTGCAAGCACAAGAGCGTTGCAAAGGGCGGCAGCAGCAGCAGGAGCAAGCAACGCATGGACATGGACACAAGCAACGCAAGCATCACCATCGTCATCAACATCATCACCATCATCATAATCATCACAATCACAATCATCAGCATCGCAGTAAAAGTCGCAAGCGTGGTACATCGACAACGGCGCATAATGAAACAGATACAACCGCTGCAGCATTAACTTCAGAGCTATGGAACAATCTGAATGCCGCTAATGAGCAGGCGATACGCTTTCGTTGCCCACAAGTGGGACCACAGGCCAGCCGTGATCTGCATATGCCGCTACCAATGCATTTTCATCATCCGCAGCATTTACAGCAATTACAACAGCAGCAGCAGCCGCAGCAACAGCAACAACGTCACCTGCGGCAGCACAAAAAGCAACAGCAAAAGCAGCAAAAGCAACAAAAGCAACAAATTGCATATCAGACACAGCACCAGCAGCAGCAGCAGCAACAATCATCAACGATTGCCATTAGCAAAACTGAATCAAAGCAACATAATCAAAAATCAAACCAAAATCAAATTACAAAAGCCACCGGAGGCACCACCGGAGTCGCCGTTGCTTATGCCACCGTTTTAGATGTATTAGAGCCAGCAGCAGCCGACCATCAAAAACATCATCAACAGCAGGAAATGCATGCAACTTTATTGACTATGCCGGCGGCAACATCATCGACTGCAACAACACAACCAACATGCAGCGGTGGTGGCGCCACCAACTGTAATAGTCGTCAGCAAAGTCCAGTACATCTAGCGAATACACTACAACAACAACAACAACAGCAACAACAATTAGCAGCAATTGTTGCCGCTGAAGAAGGTGTTGCTGTTGCTGTCGTTCCTCCGTTGAATGGTGAACAGCTGCCACCAACTACACCCGATTCACCATCATTGGTTACAGTCAGCACTTGGTATACAGTTGCCAAACAGGGTGTTTCCTGCTAATGTTCATCTAAACAAATTGTTTAAAATATTACAACAACAACAACAACAACGAACGATAACTAAATAATCAATTAAACAGTCAGTCAGCTGTTTTAGATTAATGCATACATTCAAAAAAAAAAAAAAAAAGATTACTTAATTAATTTTTTTTTTTTTATATTGACTAAATATTGATTTGGTAAGTTTCGGAATTTCTTAGCTATCGAATGTATGTTATGTAGAAAACAGTATTTTACATTTTCTACATGTATAAAGACGACACTTTTAAGCAAAAAAAAAAAAGAAAATTTGTAGCAAAAACTTTCAAAATTAGTGAAAACTAGAAAATATTTAAATTAAAATCAATTAATTAGTTTAAAAATTCGTATTTAATCTTATTTAAAAAAAATATATTGTTTTAACTTCATTTTGCGTCTTTTCTGTTTAAGTATAAACATTTTTCCCAGCTAAATTGTAAATAAATATTTTTTTTTTTTGTTATGAAAAAACCTTATGTATTCATTTTGTTCATGGCACATAATATATTTCGCCTACAATTGTCTAAATTTACAAAAATTATGAATGTTTCGAACACCAAAAATCTATACCCTATATCTTTATGAGTTATATTTTTTTTTTAAATTTTTTTGAGCTCGTCTATTACTAACTGTGAGTATATCAAAATCATTGTGGCATATTAAAATTGTCATGAGTGATAATTTCGGTTAACTATTATATTTCCACATGCTTGAAATAGTTTTCCAACGATTTGCCTCATACATTTTTTAACAGAGTTGCTACTAGCAGCTGTTAAACAGTTCAACAGTTGAACACTGTTATTTAACATTTGATTTATGTTTAGTAATTAGCTCACCAGTCAGTTAATAATGGTTTAATAAGCAGTTGATCACAATTAAATAATTATCACAGTTCAATAATCAGTTGATTACTTCTTAGTTCAAATATTAACTCTAAAACTATACAGAGTTGATCAACAATCAGTAATTAGTTAAGCTCAAGCAAGAAATCACTGTTGAACACTGTTCTGTAATTAATGTATCTAAATATAATTACTTGATTACTGTACAGTAATCAGTAATATTGCTCATTAGTAAACAATTGTTCGCTATACAAAATAATCAATTTACTATTCAGTAATAATCAGTTAGTAATCATAAATCAATTGATCACTTTTCAGTAATTACACGATTACTTATTATTAATTAATTGAGTCATCAGTTGATTACTATTTTGTAGTTCAGTAATAAAATTAATACTATTAAGCAAACAATTGAAATAACGCTTATAATTACTGAATCACTAATGAGTAATCTGTTGATCACTTTACGGTAATTAGTTGATGACTTTAATTGACTAATTAATTAAATATTAGTAACGACTTACTCACTATTGAGTAATTAGTTGATCACTAAACAATTAATTTTCAGTAATCAATCAGTTGACCAAAATTCAGTATATGTTGATCACTTGAAATAGTCAGTTAAATATCATAAATCAGTTGATCACTATTTAGTGATTTCTTAATTACTGCTTTGTAATCTCTGGGATCGCTATTTAGTAGTTCTTAAAGTCTTATATAATTCAGCTATCAGTTGATCACTATTAAATAAACAGTGGATCACTATTCAATAATCAGTTGATCACTATAAAGTCATCATTTTTTTTTCTTCTGACTGACTGAAACTAATCAATGCATTTTCAGTAATCAATCAGTTGACCAAAATTCAGTATATGTTGATCACTTGAAATAGTCAGTTAAATATCATAAATCAGTTGATCACTTTTTAGTGATTTCTTAAATAGTGCTTTGTAGTCTCTGGGATCGCTATTTAGTAGTTCTTAAAGTCTTATATAATTCAGCTATCAGTTGATCACTATTAAATAAACAGTGGATCACTATTCAATAATCAGTTGATCACTATAAAGTCATCATTTTTTTTTCTTCTGACTGACTGAAACTAATCAATGCATTTTCAGTAATCAATCAGTTGACCAAAATTCAGTATATGTTGATCACTTGAAATAGTCAGTTAAATATCATAAATCAGTTGATCACTTTTTAGTGATTTCTTAAATACTGCTTTGTAGTCTCTGGGATCGCTATTTAGTAGTTCTTAAAGTCTTATATAATTCAGCTATCAGTTGAACACTATTAAATAAACAGTGCATCACTATTCAATAATCAGTTGATCACTATAAAGTAATCATTTTGTAACTTCTCACAAATCATTTGATTTTTAGTATGCAGTGTATTAACAGTTGATTGCTTCAAACTAAACAATTTATCACTATTGAATAAACAGTGGACTTTTAGTAATCAGTGGATAACTGTTCATCAATCAGTTGATTACTTTACGGTAATATGTAGTAATCAATTGATTATTGTACTGTAATCAGTTGATAACTTCTTCTTACTAATCAATTAATCACAGTTCAGTTATCAGAGCGTTCAACCACTTATGATGTGCCCATTGTTTCCTACAATTCAAGAATGATGGAAATTATAAAACATAAAAAAAAAGATCCAAAGATCATAGTAAACCCATTTCATATAAATTAAACAACAGCTTAAAGCCCTGTTGTCGCATACAACAGAAACTGAAAACGAAACTGAATTCAGTACATTAGCAACTGAAACTGAAATTACGACTAAATTCTATAATTCATTCGTCGGTAGCAACTGAAACTGAATTCAGTACATCAACAACTGAAACTAAAATAAGTATTTTTGACTTGTTTCAGTACTGAAACACGGCAACCTCCTACTGAAATTTCAACTGAATAATTGTACAACAGAAACTAAAAATCAGTTTCAGTTTCGTTTCAGTTTCAGTTTCTATTTTATGTGACAGAAACTAAATTCAGTACATTAGCAACTGAAACTGAAACTAAAACTGAATTTTAGAATTCAGTCGTCCAGAGCAACTGAAACTGAATTCAGTACAACAGCAACTGAAAATGAAAAAAGTACTTTTGACTTCTTTCAGTACTAAATGACAGAAAAATACAAAATACAACCCTCAAAAAAAATATGAATTGATGAAAAATGACATTTAGTTTCAGTTCAGTTTCGGTCCTACTGAAATTTCAACTGAATAATTGTACAACAGAAACTGAAAATCAGTGTCAGTTTCGTTTCAGTTTCTGTTGTTGATGCGACAACAGGCCTTTACTACTTGTTGAAGCAACTTTCGCGAAACTAATCATGAATTCTTGCCATGCAAACCTACTTCATTTTCTCAGACTTTAAAAAATATTTATTGTTGTTGTTTATTTGGTAAAAAATTTACAACTTTCTGAGATTTTCTATGGAAAAAAAAATTTTGTAATTTTTGGTAAACGCCAAATTTAAACAATTTTACGTCAGTCCTAAGAAAATACTACATTAGTATCCAATTCGGAACACTAAAAGAGGTGACGACTCCTTATAGATAGTAAAGCCGATATAGATATGTCCTTCTGTCTGGCTATAAAAAAACAGAACTTTAAAGTCTTCTCTTTCATCTTCAGTTTGATAGAGTGTAATCAACCTCTTCCAAGCCATCTTTATGGGGTGTTAGAGTTCAGAGTTTTTGCAGGAAAATTCCAAACTTGTTTAAATTCTAATGAAATAATTTTTATAGGTCCATTTCGGAACATAAATTTGTGCTTCTTATTGAGATTTTTGTATACACGGCTTACGAAAAAATATTAATCAATTAGAGTTCAACAGAGCTCAACAAGAAAAAAATATGATATTCAACGAAACAGTGTAAACAGATTTAATAGATATTTGTTTACTGAATGCGAATTCATGGTCGGAATTCCGCCATTTATAAAAAAAACATTGTTATTCAGCTTATTTATTTTTTGATTTTTATTTTTCATGCTCAATACTTTGCGCGATGAGTACTATTCGATAAAAAAAAAATGTTGTATAGTATACATATAGATCAACGCCCTACCCCTCTCTCACACGCTATTCTTTATTTTTATTTTTTTTTTTGTATTATTTTATTAAAAATTTATAGCCTAACAACCAAGTATGCTGGCTCATTTCTTTTAGAAATCTTCAATGGAAAGATGTTAGGAGTATAGGTTAGGTTGAAACCTGAATCTGATTCAAGTTATTCGGCATAATGCGAGACTTGCTCTAAGACAAGAAAAAAAATATAATAAAATAAAAACCTAGCAAATTTTTAATTCAAAATTAATTAAAATATTTAGATTTTCTTTTTTTTATATTTATACTCGGAAAAAACAAAACATATGCGTGGGACCCTACTTCTACATACAAAAAAAAAACTCCACGACAATATATACATTGGATTTTAAAACAACTGTCTATACAAGTATATATATATACTATATATATATATATATGCATATACATGCTCATAGACACACAAAATATGCCTGTATATGGTAAGGTAAACAAGAGCAGGACCAAAGAAAGTCTTAACCAAACAAAAATTTTGGAGCTTATATGTTAAGCGTAACAAAAACTTTAAAACAAAATGCGCAAGAATTTGTTTTTTTTTTTTTTTATAAAGCAACTAAAAATTTTAATATAAGCAGTCTGTAATGGAAAAATTGTTATTTCAAACAAAATAAAAAAATGGCGCCGCTAGTTAAAATAAAACTCATATGGAAAGGTTTGAAGTTTACGATTATTCTTTTTTTTTTTTTTTTTAATTTTAATAAAAAAAATTGCGCAACTAATTTAATATACAAAAGTTGTTTGAAAGTCTACGGAATGCTTTACTTTACCAAAAAAAAAAAAAAAAAAAATTTTTAAAATAATAAATAAAAAAACATAATAAAAAAAACCATATATTATATAACTGTATGTATATATATATCATAAATATAATTCATTTTTTTTGTGTCAGAACAGAAGGAAACGAAAGCTTTACTCGAAAAACTATAATATTACAAACTAAAAAAAGAAAAATTTAAAGAAAAAAAAAAAATAATATATACAATAAAAAAATTTGAACTTAAGAAACCAAAAAAAAAAAAAAAAATTTTTAAAAACAAAGTTTACCATAAAAAAAAGAAATCTAAAACCTAAACGAATTGAATAATTTAATGAAATATATTTACACAAACTATTTATGTATTTAAGTGAAATGAAATTGTTTAATAGCGAAAAGCTCTTCATATTTTCTAAACAAAAAAATAAATAAATAATTAAACAAAAATGAAATATTTTTAGGCATACAAATCAAAGAATGAACAATGAATTAAAAAAACATTTTTTTTTATGTGAACCGTTGTCTGTTTTTCTCGTTGTTGCTATTAAAAACATGGTTAATACAAATAATACTATGTAAAAAAAAAAAAAAGTTTATAAACAAATTAACGAATTAATTAAAAAAATTGTTAGTAAATATTTAAAAAAAAAAAAAAAAAGAAAGATATGTCTACAATATTGAAAGAATTTAACTTTTGCATAAATCAAACTAAATGAAATGTTTTACTTTTTTTTTTTCACACGCACCAAGTGCGTGTCTTATAATAAAATATTAAATAATTTAATTGTTAAAATTTTGACGACTCTGGGATGTATGAGTTGGGCATAGTTTTGAGTGCACTGTGCTGGTTTGAACTATTAGCAGCAAAAATGAAAAATACTTCATGCCAAAAGAAAAAATGTAGCAGTTTGTTGCCTTAGTTGAGCGAATATTTTTTTTTTTTAATTTAAAAATATATATTTTTAATATATTTAATATATATATTTGTTTAACAAAAAAAAAAAAAAAAAAAAATTTAACAAATTTAAATTTTTTGCATTGCGGCAATTTTGAATTTTTTGGAAGCATTTCTTTCGACATATTTCTTCATAAACAGTTCATGAATTCTTTTCAACAAACTTTCGACACCAAACTCATTTAATACAAAAAAAAAGCCAGTGTCCCAACTTAGACAACATCACAAACTTTCGACAATAAACTAATTTAAAACAAGTAAGAAAATCACAGTCGGGCGTAACCGACTGTAAGAGGCCCTGTACCAGTGCAGGTCGCCTAACAAACACATTAAATGTTCCCCTAGCTTATGACCAAACACATGACCACTTCTCACTGCACGACTAAGTGCCTTTTAAAACATTTTTTTATGTATGAAACGAAAAGGGGGGTCGCTCAAATTCAATTGCATATAAAATCGTCATTTGTTATCCGATTTTGATGAACTTTTCGGATTTTGGCTAAAAAGGACGATATCTCTATACTGGCATACTTACTTTTTTTTGTGCCGAAGAAATTTTTACCCTTGGGGGTGATTTTATGGGGAAGGGGGGGGGAGGGGCAAGTTTTTAAAATAAACTTGTGAAATTCCGGAGCAGTCCTAGTCGAATGCAAAAAACACGAAGTCTCTATCTATTACCGTTTCCGAGATCCTTTCGTTCATACGGACGGCCAGACGGACGGACGGACAGACGGACAGACGGACAGACGGACATGTCTATATCGACTCCTCTATCGCTCCTGACCATAATGGGGGTAACTTTGGGGGGTCTCCGATTATTATTTCTACCTGTTACATACATTTGCACAAAACCAATAGGCTCTTGTACCTTCGGTACAGGGCCTAACAAAAAAAAAAAAAACTGTTTCAACTTAGACGACAACAAGACAAAGGTCATTTAGAACAAAAAAAAAAAACACTGTCCCAACTTAGACAACGCGACAAACTTTTCAGACAAAACTCACTTAAAACAACCAAAAAAACGTGACAAACTTCCGACAACAATCTCATTTAATACAAAAACAAAAAAAAAAACACTGTCCCAACTTGAACAACGCGACAAAATTTCGAAACCAATCTTAATTAAAAAAAATATGCACAGTGTCCCAACTTAGACAACGTGACAAACTTTTGCATTTAATACAAAAAAGGCAGTGTCCCAACTTAGACAACATTACAAACTTTCGACAATAAACTAATTTAAAACAACAAAAAAACTGGTGCAACATAGACAACAAGACAAAGGTCATTTAGAACAGTCGGACAAGGATCATTTAGAACAAAAAAAAAACACTGTCCCAACTTAGACAACGCGACAAACTTCCGACAACAACCTCATTTAATATAAAATTAAAAATACTGTCCCAACTTGGGCAACGCGACAAAATTTCGAATTCAATCTTAATTAAAATAAATAAACAGTGACAAACGTTATTTAGAAATAAAAAAACACTCTCCCAACTTAGATAATGTAACAAATTTTTTAGAAAAAATTCACCTAGAACAACAAAAAACACTGTCCTAACTTAGACAACTTGACAAACTTCCGACAACAATTTCATTTAATACAAAATTTTGAAAGCAATCTTAATTAAAAACAAATAAAAAAATTATAGTCGGGCGTAACCGACTGTAAGAGGCCCTGTACCTGTACAGGTCGCCTAGCAAACACATTAAATGTTTCCCGAGCTTATGACCAAACTTATGACCACTTCTCACTGCACGATAAGTGCCTTATAAAACATTTTTTTGTGTATGAAAACAAAAGGGAGGACGGAAGTTCAAATTCAATTGCTTATAAAATCGTCATTTATTATCCGATTTTGATGAACTTTTTGGATTTTGGCTTAAAGGGACATTATCTCTATACTGGCTTTTGTGGCGAAAAAGAAGAGTCCTAGTCAACTATAAAAAAAAATCGATTTTAATTCTTCATTGCAATTGCAAAATTCCGAAGTTCTGAGAATTTTTAAAAGAGTATTTGAGCAGGGTCTTTCAGAATTTAACGAAATATAAGCTGTAACACTTTTCCGCTTTTCAATATTTTTGGAATTTTTTTTAGCAACAAATGTCATAAAAAATTAAGTATTACTTAATAATTGACCCAACACAAAAAAAGAAAGATCACAGCAGACCTGTGTATTTGACTTCAAGGTATGCTGCTAAATATCTTTAATAGTTGTCATAGATCTACATATATCATTGCGCGAACTGTACTTCTATAAAATAATTCAGAAAGAATATAAAAAAAAGTCATAAAAATGTTGTATAAGTTGGTCTTATACAAAGGATGACACATTATGTATAATGACTAAATAATTCACTTTGCTTGCTTATTATCTCCCATAATAAATCATTTATTTTATACGCCTTAATTTACACAAACCCGCACCGTAAACTTTTAGAAATGTATCTGTTTCAATAATTCATTGATTTTTTATTAACTCGAAATCAAACTTCAGCGTTTGAAGTTAAAGTAGAAGGAAAAAGAAGAATAAAGGAGAAAAAATAAGATTGTTTGTGGCACAAACGATTTCAGACGTTTAAAACTTTAAAAGCTTCTGATTTCATTTATAACGAAGAAATTTATGCAAACAATTAAAAAATGATAGAAAAAAATTTGGTACTAGGTAAGCCTTGAGACTGTGCTGTACAAAACCATTCTCCTGTGACATATTTATTATTCAACCATTGTAGAATTTTTTTTTTTTTTTTTCGATTTTGTCATATGGCAACCCTGTCTTTATGGCAGAATGCAATTAGAGGTGAAGTCTCAAAAGCGCTTGTGATTGATTGATGGCTTTAATTGGATTTTTAAACTGTTTCAGTATATATTTCGAACTTTATTAGGTGCGAGTATTACCGCAAAATACAACTTGTTTTTAATAGACTGCAAAATACTCGAGTTATTTATGAACTTATCAGGCAGAAGATATTCAACTCCTTTTATGCTTTAGAGAACCATCATCGATAGACGGTTCTACTATAAGTTCACCATTGGACAAGTTCGTTAGCGACATAACTTCTTCATAAGCACTGCATAGAGTTGTTGTCTTGAAGAACATAAAGCAATTGGAGTTATTGCTCGTCAAGCTGCTTTTTAACAACTATTTAAACTGTTAGCAAGAAAGAAAAAGGGAAGATATAAAGGAAGAACTAGTTTTGAAGTGTTCCGGTATATGCATAGGCACCTCTCTACAAATTTTCGGTCACACACTTGACACTTTGATGTTGCTTAGAATTGTATTTCCAATTAAAAAACAAAAATTCCAAAATTAATTACATTTTCAAATACAGAAGAAGAAGAAGAATTTGTTTATAACTTTTACTTGTTTAGCTGTCGTGCAATATTTTGAACTTAGCTGCGAGTCAATGCTGAACGTCATCAAAGAGTTATCATATCTGAGACTACATCAATGGCTGCTTTTATAATATATGAACTGTTGTTGTTGTATGGTGTTTAGATGCTTCGTCAATACATTAGAAGCATCATGCTGAGAAATTTTTAATGGTGCTGTTTAAGAACTTCTTTACTTTTACGACTCAAATACAAAAGCTCAACAAATTCTACAAAAATAATATTCAGACATTTTCTATATGAGTTATTGCACATTTTTATAGCATACTTTTAGGCAAACACTTTTAAAAATTTCGCTGCTAAAAGCAATATATGTAACTCGAAAATAAATAATTCAATTTTTAAAATACAATTTAATTTAAAAACAACAATACATGTTTCGCTTTATACCTACTCAACTAAGCGTTAATAGTTTAAACAGCACAAATATTACTTTTAAAAGTGTTACACTTACTAGTTACATCCTTAGAGCTGTTGTGCCAATGTTTTATTATTTATTACTATTAAATGATGAAATTAAAAATCAATTAGAGTAAATAAAAATAAAAAAAAAAAATTAGAAATACGAAAACGAATAATGCAAAATGCATAAAAAAGAAAACTTAAATCAAGATTTAAATAATTGGACCATGGACGAAAATGTGAATTGGATGTCATTTTTATTATTATTATATTATTATTATTATTATTAGTAAAAATTGTAAGCACGCAAATGCGAAATAAAAAAGAAAAGAAAATAAGAAAGAAAAGAATTGTGAAATCAACTCAAAATGAGTAATGAAATTTAATGTATATACTACTATATACATTTCTATATTTAGCTGATAAAAAATTTATTGATTTGTGTATGTATTTGTGTAAGTATTTTGTAGATAATAAATTTAAAAAAAAAAAAAAACAAGTAAAAATAAAATATGAATTTAATAATGTATATGTATGTTTGTATGTATGTGTAAGTGTGTTTGTTTAAGCATTAGGAAAAAAAATATTTACGTACTAAATAAAAAATAAATTAAAAAATATTACTAAATAATGCAATAGACGAAAAAAATATATATGTATATATATAAAATATTTTGCTGTTTATTGTAAAACTTTTTTTGTTTTTTTTTTTTTGGCAGCTTAAATTTGTTTTCCATTTATTATTTAATTTTTTCAATTTATAGCAAATAAAAAAAACAAGAAATAAAGATAACTCAAACCAAAATTGTTGCATTTGAAGTATATACAAACATATAGAGTTGTAGTCTTCCAGAACAAAAAAAAAATATAAAACATTAAAAAAATAGAAAAAAAATTTTTTAACAATTAAAACTTTCATTTACTCTCTTGCGGGTATGTACGACTGCTAGCAAAATAAAGGCAGGAAGAAAGGATATTTTAGAAAAAAAAATCAATGCTGTCTAACTATTTCTTTGTGATGTGAAATTTCATACTTCCTTATATGCTACTTTTAGTACCCTAACTGTTATTTTTTTTTTTTCTTTTAATAACTATTTTAAACGTATTTCAAACAAAAATCAAACAACAACAAGAAAAAATTCAAATTCAAATAAAACTAAAACTAAAAACCTAAACTTAAAAAAAAAACAAACGAAAAAAAACAAAAACAAACTTTACCTGCCGTAGTGTATCTCTAGCAATTGTACCTAAGAAGCAAATCCCGAAAGCTTTCAACTTTTAACGCTTAACAGCGAAAAATTATAATTAAAATAAAAACTAAAAAAAAAAAAAAAAAAACAAATAAAACAACAACTAAATACTTTTAAACAAGTCCAAAATGATATATGTCAAATAGTAGATAAAGTATTTTTAGAAAACTGTTTCCCAGAACTTATTAAAATTCTTACTACTTAGCTTAAAACATAACAAAAAGTAAAAAAAAAAAAAAAACGAAAGAAAAAAAAACAAAATACTTTGAGTCTTCTTCTTCAACTAAAAACAGGCGTACTATTGGTTTCTTGTTTCCTACATACAAAATACAATACTAATAATTAATAATTGATTGAGAATGATGAAATAAATTAAAAACAAAAAAAAAAAACCTTTTAAACAAAACAAAATTAGTGAAAATTTACAAATATGAAGAAAAAAACAAACAGGTCAACTAATTAAAGACAACTTAAAGCAAAAACAAAGCAGTTAAAAAATAAAATTAAAACAAAATAAAAAAAAAAAACAAACTACCAAATGTATGCATTATACATAATAAATGTAAGTATTCATATATACCGGGTGCGGCAATTGAAGTGCGTACATTTTTACAGCAAGAAGATCAGAAAAACACGCGTTCTAATAAAAAAAAAAATTAAAAAACAAAAACAAATTTAAAATTGCTTTGTATGCGTGTTTATAATAGTTCTATAAACAAAATAACTGTTTTATGGTTTGTAGCTATTCTAGCTGTGGAAATCAATAGAAAAAAAAAATAATATTAAAATGTTTAAGTTTTAAGTTCAAATGCTATAAAGAGTATTTAGTGGGAGTTAATACATAGGAAGTGTAATGCACTTATAGCAAAGAAAAATAAAATAGAAAAAAAAAAATCAAAGTAACAAAGATCTTGAGCAGCAGCTTCGGTATGCTCCACAGTACACAGTGATTGGAAAAAAAAAAAAATTGGGCAAAATTATTAAATTTTTTGATTTAAAATCAGTTTTTATTTCCAATTATTTATGCTGCAGAAAGTTGCTGAAAATAAGGCTTGTAGCGCAGCTAATTAAATATAAATAACCAGAAAAAAAAAAATATAAAAATAAATGCCTTAACGATAAACGAAAAATTTAATTTATTTAAGGTACATAACTTCCAGATCAGCGCAGAAGTCGCTACAGCAAATTTCAGCTAAATAAATATCTCTCAAACTAAAAGAGTCATTGGCACAGCTATGAGGCAGCATGACTACATGACTAAATCGATGTCTCGCATCGAGCTGTACTAGTTTATATTAACTGATATTGCAGGACCCACAAAGTCGTCTGGAAATTTTTAGAAAATTTTATTGTTGCACTTTACATTTGTACCGAAGAGCGTCTTAAAGTTTCTGATTATTTATCACTTATAACAGGAGCCATTTTTCTTCAAATAATATGTAAATATATTCAGAAGCCCTTCACCCCTTTCAAACTGCATTACGTTACGTTCCAAAAAGACGCTAGGCACTGCCAATTTTTCTCTATCAGTCAATGAAAGTCATATCAAAATTGATTCAAAACAAGTAAGAAAATTACAGTCGGGCGTAAACGACTGTAAGAGGCCCTGTACCCAGTACAGGTTGCCTAACAAACACATTAAATGTTTTCCGAGCTTATGACCTAGCTTATGACCACTTCTCACTGCACGATAAGTGCCTTATAAAACATTTTTTTGTGTATGAAAAGAAAAGGGTGGATGGAAGTATAATAGGTCGTTCAAATTCAATTGCTTACAAAGCTATTTATTATACGATTTTGTTGAACTTTTTTTTTTTGTTTTTTGTGCCGAAGAAATTTTTAGCCTTGGGGTTGATTTTATGGGGAAGGGGGGAGGAGCCAAATTTTCAAAATAAACTTAAAAAATTCCGGAGAAGTCCTAGTCGAATACAAAAAAATTCCAAAATCCCTTCATTCATACGGACTGAGAGACTGACATGGCTATATCGACTCCTCTATCACTACTGACCATAATGGGGGTAACTTAACGGGCTCTCCCCAAATAGCTTTAAATGGCTTTCTTTTATTGTGATCATGATACTTGGAAACCGAAAATTTTGAACGTGGAGAAGTAGTTTTGAAACCAGTTTGGTCCACACAATTTGCTGGGCTAACTTTGCTCGCAAATATTCAAAATCGACTTTACTGATGATCGGAACTAATATTACACGCAGATACTTAACACCTCATCCTGCCGGTTCGAATCGGTTGGCCAACAGTAAAGGCATGCAAATAAAAGCTATTTGAAATTTTAGAAGCGAACTATTATTAAGAACTTGATATTGTAGTGTATTATAAACACAAAAAAAAACATCACACAAATATCTAGGGTTGTCTCCCATCCAGTTTTAAAATAGCTCACAGTTCCAAAAAATATCTACACATATATACATATACATTCTTGATCAAGATCAAAATTCCTATATGTCTTACTGTTTGTATGAAGATCGAAATTAAAGAGTATAAGAGTTAGCAGACTTTTGAATACTTAGACTCTTTTTAAGCATGAGCAGTCCCACCATAGAAGCCCTCCATAATCAACTGCACCACATTTTTAAGAGTTCCTTTTGTTTTTAAGCTAAATACAAAGTATTGTCTAGCTTACGCCAATACTAATAATATACTTCATACTGGTCCAAATCGGTGCATATAAATATGTACTCAAGGTGAAACAGAATATTTCTTAGTGGAGAAGAAACGGCTGCAATGATCTTTTTTATGCAAGAAGTGTTCCATGTAAAAATTTTCATTCAAAATGAATACAGAGTATTTCGATGTGGAACATAGAACACTGTGTAGTTCTTTCTTGTTAAAATTCAATAGAATCCTCCACAATGGTGCAAATCAGAACACTATAAGCGGTGCTTCTCATAGAAATCTGAGTCAAATGTGTTGCAGAGCATTTCGAAGAAAAACATAAACGGTTTGCAGTTTTCTTTCTTAGTAAAATTCAATAGAATCCACAACACTGGTCCAAGTTAAAGCAATATAAGAGGTGCTCTGCATACAAATCTTCCCTTCAAGAAGATACTAATTATTTCAATGTGGAGCATAGCAGACTGCGGAGTGCTTTCTTGTTTAAATTTAATAAAACCCTTCAAAACTGGTCCAAGTTAAAAAAAAAACCTTAAAAAAAAACCAATTTTCAATCTGGAGCATAGAAGATTGCGGGGCTCTTTCTGGTTTAAATTCAATTAAACCCTTCGAACTGGTGCAAGTTTAAGCAATTTAAGAGGTGTTCTGCATACACGTCTTCACTTAAAGAAGATACAAATTATTTCAATGTGAAGCATAGAAGACTGCGAGGTTCTTTCTTCAAGTTAGAGGTGTCGCATACAAATCTTCCCTTAAAAAAGATACAAAGTATTTCAATGTGGAGCATAGAAGATTGCGAAGTTCTTTCTTGTTTAAATTCAATAAAATCCCTCAAACTGGTTGAAGTTAGAGCGATGCTTCGCTCACAAATCTTCCCTCAAAGGGAATACAGAATATTTCGATGTAAGGTGCTCTGCATACAAATCTTCCCTTAAAAAAGATACAAATTATTTCAATGTGAAGCATAGCAGACTGCAGGGTTCTTGCTTGTTTAAATTCAATAAAATCCCTCAAACTGGTTCAAGTTAGAGCAATGCTTCGCTCACAAATCTTCCCTCAAAGGGAATACAGAATATTTCGATGTAAGGTGCTCTGCATACAAATCTTCCCTTAAAAAAGATACAAAGTATTTCAATGTGGAGCATAGAAGACTGCAGGGTTCTTGCTTGTTTAAATTCAATAAAATCCCTCAAACTGGTTCAAGTTAAAGCAATGTAAGAGCTGCTTCGCTTGCAAATCTTCCCTTTAAAAGGAATATACGATGTGGAACATAGTGCTTACAAGCAGTTTTACCAAAGCATTGAAATTATTGACATTGTATAAAATGTATAACTCTTTTTTAATATTATTTCTAAACAATTTTTCACAACATTTCCAAACTGACAGGCAAATTCCATAAACAGTTGTTTTGTCTATGAACTTAATGCAATTAATATATTGTATACCTTTATGTGGACTCGCACTATGTGTGAAAAGTAAATAAAAAATTAATTAATAATATAAAAACTAATAATAATAATAATATAAAAAAAAAAAACATAAAAACCCGCACAGCATCAACCGCAGCTGGTATATAAAATATTTGTAGTATTCGTATATTGAAACGATTATGAATGGCATCAAGACCAACCCGAATTATATCGTCAACCCACCCTAGTACAATAAAGAAATGTGAAATGAACAAAACTATATAAAAACTAATTAAAGAAAATTTTTCAAACAAAAAAAAAAGTGGCAGAACCTATTTTTCGCAAAAAACTAAACTATATATATTTGAAACTTAAAAACCCGTGTAAAAAAAGAAAAAGAAAATACGAAATCAAAAATTTTAAAGAGGTGCCACATTTTAATGGAGTATGTACTACTTAAAAGAAAAAAAAATACATTATATAATGTTCTAAGCGTTTGCTCATGCGAAGACGCCAGTTTAACAAAATAAAAATTGAATACAACTCAAAGCAGTATTAAATTAAAAAATAAATAAATAAAATAATTAAAAGAAAATAGGCGCTAGGGTCAAAATGTTTGACAGATCTTCGAATGGACTTAGTAGTATTGAATGGCATGATTTTGGGTTAGTATTATTATTGACAAGTACAGGCGCATAATAATAAAAATAACAACTAAATATATATATATATATGTGTAGGTAAATTGAACAAAAAAATAATTAAAGATAATAATTTGTAAATAATTTTTATTCGCGACCAAACCAAATAAAATTAAAACAAAATTACAAAAAAAACACACATATTCACGTGAATTATTCAAGAATATAAGCGTATGTGTTGTATAGGTGTGTAGATATGTATGTATGTATATGTAAATGTGTGTACTTAAAGTATTCAACAATATTATTAAAAAAAAAAAGAAAAAAAAAATATATAAGTATATAAAAAAAAAAAAAAAACCATTTTCAATCAAATGCCAATGAAGAATCTAAAGAAAAAAATTAATAAAAAAAAAAAACAGCAAAAAAATGATATTTACAAGATCAAATTATATCGTAAATATATAAAACTAAAAATCTCGTTTTAGAAGATTTTTTTTTTTATTTTTACAAAACCAAAAACTTGACAAAAAAAAACAAAATTATATAAAAGCGTAAAATCAATTGAACTTGAAATTAGTAAAACAGATAAAAAGATTTAAACTTCGGTTAAATCGAAGTTCTTTGAAACGCTTCGCAGAGGCTGATCTTATAAATTAAAAAAATAAACTCTATGCTGATCAAGTTTATTTATAAACTCTATGGCATTTGTTACAACTACATTTGTCTGCCTTATATATTATATAAAAATTGTATTTTTCAATGGACGATATCTCCATATACTTAGTAAATATATGGGATTACAATCTGATAACTGATCTTCACGGCACTCAGAAAGTATGCACAAGCTATGAGTTATATATACGTATACGTACTTACTTAAATGGCCGTCAACCGTCTTCCGGTCCGGTCGTCCTCTATTTCGTTTGGAAAACGATCCCGACATACTCTATATGTACGGGCACTGGCGTAGGATGTATTCCAGCAGAAGATTGAAAAAATCGCACGACAGAGCATCGCCCTGCCTGAAACCTCTCTTGGTATCAAAGTGGTCGGAGAGGTTTCTCCCTACCCTGACAACGCTTTGTGTGTTAGATAGCGTCGTCACGCAGACAGGGTGTCGAAAAACTTCGATCGTATCGGCTTGTCGGATAAATAGGTAGGTAGGGTTGGAAAACTAAAAAGGGGGTTCCCACACTTATCTGTTCCACAATTTTGTTGTTCTTGTTTATTCAACTAAAAACGCCGAATTTGATATATTATTCCATTCGGGTTCAAATCAGACCACAAAAAAATAGATCAAGTTGATATTGAAACGTTCGTCTGTCAGGCTATGAATAGCAAGAACTTGAAGACTATTAAAGATAGACCCTTCAATTCTGAATATTTAATGTCTCCACTTTACTCTTCAGATAGCATATGTTCAATGATGTTGCCAATCCCGCTGTAAGGGGTAGTACTCATTAAAAGTTGAACCTTCTTCTTCTCGAGTATTTGAATGAAAAAACATTTTTTTTTTTTTGGTTTATCTTATTTGAGTTCTAATGAAATTTTTTATACAAAGGCAACGTAGGCTCACTAGAAGAGCTAGCTCGAATACGAATCGGACCACTAAGTTGACCTTAGTTCGATACGAAAATCTATATGTATCTTAGACTAATCCCCATAAAATACGCTTTACGGCTATAAATAGCAATGGACAATGTAAAATGGAGGGTATAGGGTATTTCGAAGTCAAACGACTGCCACATTATTTCTTGTTCGAAATAGTTTCCATAATATCTTACACACATTGTCTAACTAATCTATTGCAATCTGTCATAACAGGCCCCTATCGAAACACCAGAAAAGATTTTAAAAAAATTTTACGAACTCAGTTCATAACTAGTTGAACTTCTTTGCATTAACAGTACACATGCACACATACAGATGTATATAGGTAATACACATTCAATTTAATCCTTAATCATGACAGAATTTTAAACATGGGTCCTAGCGAATCAGCAAAAAAAAAAAAAAAAAATTGTGAAGCGTTTTAAAGTTTATACAATAAAATCTCTTTCTTTTTCACTTTCTTTCTCTCTAACTTTTTGAAACTATACATTTCTCTTATTGTCCTAAATCTTTCAAATTACTAAAAAAAAAAAAAATTAAATAAATAAATTAACAAAATAAAATATATATTAAATCTATATCAAGCAAGAAGCATCCAAGATTTATTGTTGTTAGAGTAATAAATGTTAAACGAAAATGAAGCGAAAAGAATCAATAAAAAAAAAAACAACCAAACATTCTTTTAAAAATAGTTTTAGGATTTATAAATGAACTAAATGAAATTTTACCTAAAACTGTGTGTCAACCTTATCCACTTGCATGATGATAAATTGTGAAGAAATATTTTCGAAATGAAAATAAATTCAAAAATATTTAGAAAGCTGGAAATGGATTTACTTATTATTAGACTATTAAGAATGTGAAAATAATGCTGACGGAACGTGACGAAGGGTTCTTGATGATGATGTGAACGAAGTTATTGAATACATTGAGTAGATGTAATGTGAATCTAGCTGATCTATTTTTTTTTTTCGGTGTAAATTGAATATTTCAAAAAAACGAAATGTCAAAATGCATATTTCAATGAATGTATAGAAAATGAATGTATAAATAAAAAGTAAAAAAAAAATTGCAACAAATGCAAAAAAAAAACAAACAAAAACCAAAAAAAAAAAATATACGAGTATATAAATAATTTTTTTTTTTGTGGAGATTAAATAAATAAAAAACAAAAATAAACAGAAAACCAATTTCAAAATTTTATGCAGTTTTTTTTTTTTTTTTGTTTGTGAAGTAAGAAAACCCCCAAAGGTATGCTATACAATTCGACCAAAAAAAGAAATTAATATTTCATTAAATCTTCTCTGAAACAGCGAGTTGCTGGAGTTGGTTGAGGTCCAACCGTTGATGAAATCTTCTTAAGCAAGTTGAAATGTCTCAAAGAATCAATTTAATATACCCTTCCTAGCACACAGAGAGATTTTAATAAAGAGTTTAAGGTCTTGTATTAAAAATCAATGCTAGGAAAGTCATAAAAAGACATGAAAAATTCAACGTGTTTGCAGAGAGCATTGCATCGGATCACCTGCATGCATCAGCCAAATGCGGAACACGAATTCAGAGAAAGTATACGGACTCTCAATGAGACCCTTGCTTAGCACTAGGATATTTACTGTAACATGGAGTAAAACGAAGCCCTCGGAGGAATATTCTTTACACAGTCTAATTTGCTTGGATGAAGTTTTTAATATACCAATTAAATTCATACTGGAAGAGTTCAAAGTAGACAACAACAAAATAGTCTCACATCAATTTGACTTTCGAAATAAACATAAACAGAAAAAATGTTATCAAACACGGCTTCAATAATAATATTATATAATATTTACGCTGGACTGTAATGAGGTGACAGACACCGCACTTAATTAGGGGTGGGTGAAAAAATGACTTCACCTGGTACAAAGAAAAAGAAGCCTCGGATAGGACCCAATTATGACGACCTCCGCAAACGATATACAGACGACGACTTAAGAATATGCATCAGAAATGTCCACAAACTTAATAGGAATGGTGCAAATATCCAGCTGGATAAGTGTCCTCGAAAGACACAAGGCTGACATCACTGCAATTCAATACGATGGACATTTGCTACAACTGCCATGCGAGTAAGCACGTATTTAGATGCAACTTCGTGGTGAGTAGGAAACTACATGGCCTCGTCTCCAAACTCAGGAAGGAATCTTTGACCCAACCGTCGGAAAATTTAGCCTTCACAACACTACCTCTAATAATGGAGAGAGTCTAATCGATTTCGCCGCAGGTCGGAACATGGTACCAGATTTCAACACCACAACATCCACAAAGCCACATGGCTGAGAACAGATCAAATTAAAAGCAACCAAATTGATCATGTTTTGATTGACGGAAGGCACGCATCAAGCGTGTTGGACGTACGAACGTAACGTGCTCCCAACATTGACTCGAACCACTATCTTGTCGCAGCCTTGGCACGCACTAGGCTCAGCGTATTGCACGCCGCACGTTCCAACAAGCAACGAAAGCAAGACGTTTGCAAGCTGCAATCGGAACAGACCACCGCACCCTTTTTAAACACACTCTCCCGACTGCTCCGGGAAACCTCTCCGTCTTCTTAAGATATATGTGAGCAGTGGAAACATATCACCCGCTCAATGGATGTCATTGGTTATACAAAAGCTGTGAATAATTCTTGGTACGACGAGGAATGTCGCAATGCTACAGCAGAGAAGATCAGCGAACTCTGCAGTCTGGAGCAGCGCGAGCTGTTCGAGAGCGATATCGGGAGAAACGGAGAGAGGAGAAACGCCTTTTCAAATGTCAGAAAAAGGAACAAGAAAGGCGGGAGTTTGAGCATGTTGAGATGTTACGTAACAGAAATGAAGCCCGAAAATTCTATCATAAGGTCAAGCGTCTGACTGAAGGTTTTAAGCCCGGAGTAATGTTCTATAAGGATGACAATAGAAATCTGGTTACGGATGAATAGGAATCATTATTGTACCCTACTAGAACGCGATGAAGCGCACAATGACGCCGATACAGAAATGACACCGGAATCACCAGTTAATGATGGAACTATAGAAGAGCCATCCGACTATAACGAAGTCGATTCGGTTATTAAAAAGCTGAAAAATAACAAAGAGACAAGCTCTGATGGACTGCCAGCTGAGTTATTTAAGAGTTGGTTAGTAGCATGCAGCAACTTGTATGCAAGATATGATCCGATGAACGCATACCCAATGATTGGAATCTCAGTGTTCTCTGTCCTATCTTTAAGAAAGGAGACCCCGCTATTCGCTTCAACTATTGCTGAATAATTCTTTTTTCCATCGCGCGTATTTTGTAATAGGCTGAAGCCATATACGGATTCACTGATAGAACTATATCAGTGTGGCGTCAGACCAAAAAGTTTAACAAAAATCACACCACCTATTTATTTATTTATTTATTACAACTACATACAAACTAAACAGTGGCTTTAATCTAGACTACAGAAAACGACAGAAAGCATTGACCGTCAAGCAGATAGAGTCGGAAGATCAATAAGTTTCAATCGATCGATATATGAAGGGAGATGTATACCAGAAGCCCAATTAAGGTTTCTGAGCACAAATAACAGAAACTGTTTTTGAACAGAATTAAACCATGTGACGAATTAATCCAACAATGCTTCGTCGCTCACGTCAAGATTAGTGTACTCGATGTTACTGGAGGACGGCGAAGCACGAGTGCCACCGCGCAAAGGGCAAGCTCTCGCTCGCAACGATAATTCCTTCTTTAAGGACGAACGCAAACAGCGTTCCGTCGCTCACGTCAAGACCCGGCTGCTCCAAACTCACACACACAGCAGAAAGGCTGTAAGGCAAGAGTGTTTAAGATGAAGTCTTCTCCGATGATAACCTCCAGAACTGCAGCTTCCGCACAACATGAAGTTTAAGCGGTCCCGACCATATGATTGGCAAAACTTCCAACCTTTTGCCAGTATACAACAATTCCACAGCATGTTGTAGTGTAGGTTGTTTTGGGTTGTCCGTTCATGCCGATGTCTGGCGCGCTGTGAGCTCGACTTAACCAAATCAAGTGTCACACTCCGTGCCACACTCACTGGCAAAAGGAACGTAAGTGGGCTTCTTCCTTTGTGCAGACCACATTTGCTGGACCCTGGAGAGCTAAGCTGACAGCATCTCGATCTGTCTTCAGCACTGGTTTGTAGATAATCACAATTCGTCCAGGTCCAATTGTAGTACAGCTGCTTGCTGTGAACGATTTCAACCGCTGTGGTTCTAGAGGTCAGCCTCTGCGAAAATAGAAAAAAATTCCCTTTTCCTAAACAATAAATATGCGCGTTTTTGAATTTGCCTGCACATGAATAATATTAAAATAGGCCTGAGAAGTTTCTCCACAAACTATCTCATCGAAACCTAGTATAAAACTCTCAACTTGCTGCTTTTTCCCAAGTCGATCAATAAAACATTTGCTACTTATTTTTAACAAATTGAAAAATACTTAGGTTTAAAATGTTCAATTGGCCAATTAATTTTTGGTCGCACCGTGACCTAATAAATGAAATAATTTTTTTATCAGGGCTTTATACAACAACAGTTTTTGAAGCGAGTGCGTTGACCTGTCACTGCTGCTGCTGTGTTCTAACGAAAAGAACGATCATCCATTAGAATGAGGTGCCCAGCCCAGTGCAGCCGCTGGAATCTTATGCGTTGGACTATGTCAACCTCATCGAATAGCTCGTACAACTCGCGGTTTATACGGGACCTAAACTCGTCGCCGACTCTAATAGGACCGAAAATCCTGCGAAGAATCTTCCTTTCGAAGACTTTCAACGCTGTCTCATTCGACTCAATCATGGTCCATGCCTCTGCGCCATACAATAGGACCAGGAGAATCAGTGTCTTATAGATCTTTATTTTCGTCTTTCGAAAGAGGTCTTTACTTCTCATTTGCTTGCTCAGCCCAAAAAGCATCTGTTTGCAAGCGTGATTCTTCGCCTCATCTTCAGGCTGACGTTGTTGTTGCTGGTTATCTTGGATTCAAGATAGACGAAGTTTTCTACAACACTGAAGCTTAAATTCTCCATCGTCCAAGACGCGTTGACGGAGTGCAAGAAGACACCAAGTACTCTTGTTCTCGTTCACCGATATGGCTTCAACTTATTCCACAATACGCGCGAAAGAATCTTATATCCGATGGAAAGGAGTCTTATTCCGCGGTAGTTGACGCAAACAGCGGGGTCTCCTTTCTTAAAGATAGGACATAGAACACTGAGATTCCAGTCCTTGGGTATGCATTCATCGGAGCATATCTTGCATACAAGTTTGTTCATACTCCCAACCAACTCTTCGCCGTCGGTCTTAAATAACTCAGCTGGCAGCCCATCAGAGCCTGCCGCTTTGTTATTTTTCAGATTTTTAATAACTGAATTGGCCTTGTTATAGTCCGGTGGCTCTACAATAGTGCCATCATTAGCCATCATGGTGGTTCCGGTTTAATTTCTCTATCAGCGGAATTGTGCGCTTCATCGCCTCCTCTATAATCTCAGTGATTCCTGTTCATCCGTTACCATATTTCCATTTTCATCCTTACAGAAAGTTACTTTGGGTTTAAAACATTCAGTCAGACGCTTGACCTTTGCAGTAGCATTGCAACACTCCTCGTCGTACCAAAAATTCTTCACAGGTTTTGTACAACCAATGACATCCTGGGTGACATGTAAGCTCCACTTACATATATCTCGAGAAGACGGAGAGGTTTCCCGGAGCAGTCGGAAGAGTGTGTTTGAAAAGGCTACGGTGGTCTGTTCTGATTGCAGCTTGCCGACGTCTAGCTTTCGTTGCATGTTGGAACGTGCGGCGTGCACTATGCTGAGCCTAGTGCGTACCTTGGCTGTGACAAAATAGTGATCCGAGTCAATGTTGGGACCACGTAACGTTTGCACATCCAACATGCTCGATGGAATATGAGAGAAAATCAAAAGAGGACGCCGAAAAATTGACTAATTAAATCAATTCAGTTACTGAAAAACACATTTGAGAAAATATTTCTAAATATTCGCACATATGCAAACCGAAATATAAAGCAAAATCATTTTAAATGTACTCTGATGATGAATTGCTATTATTTCATGCGGCGTGAAAACAAATGCTCGAAAATTTTCAAAAAAACTGCTAATGGAAAGTACTTATAAACTAACAGATTCATAAGCCTCTTCAGTTTCACACTCTGTCTATAAATTAAACACCAAGCACTCGTTGCATGCAGCAGCACAAAAACTTAATTTTTGAACCAACAGTTTAGCGACATGGAACGAAATAAGAGATGCTTTTTGTCAATTGTCTCTGAAAATTGAAAAGATGAAAAGCAAAAGGATTTGGCAATAGCAACACCAACTAGAATCAGCCATGCAAATGAAGCAGCCGAGCCCAACCGAGGCGGATTGAAATCAAACTGAGCTGAGCAGGCATTTACACTGACAGGAACATCATCGTTTGGATTATTTATGTCAGCAACAGCAATAGTTGCATGCAGCAGCGGTAGCAGCGGCAACAGCAGGCGACAACAACTCAACCGCAATTATTAACAGCTGCCATCAGCAATTGCAGAGTGCAGCACAAAACCATGTTTGTGTGTACAATTATGTGTCGCAATATACAAGGATTCAAGGATACAAGCAAGTTTTAAGCGACAGGCTGCTACTGCTGCAACAGTGACAGCCGAAACTGTGGTTGAGCAAGCCAACTGCAGTCAAGTCAAATTTAAATGAAATGGCAATACACTCCTCCTACATGTACAGTGTAGCATGCGCAATTGGGTGCACCAGGGTGTTGAACAATTAGAAAGGCATACATTGATATTTATGTCTCTGTAGCTTGTTCGGTTTAGAATCTTAATGGTACACATTGAAATTTATGTCTTACGCCCAAAAGAAAAAGTGGAACAAAAAAGAAACTACGCTGCAGTCGATTATGTTCGACTTCGAGATACACTGTACAGCGATTGAACTTAAAATTTGTTTAGTAATTGCATTGGGCTTAATGTGGCATACAACAAATTTGTCCTCAGGATGGGAAAAGATTTGTATGGAGATTATGCCTTTTTAGTAGTCTAATATGGATATATAGGTATAGACCCTTCCCTTATCAGATGAATAGTACAACTACTGGACTCAAGCACAGTCGAGACTAGCCTACCTGACAAAAATATTATAGTCAAAACCACAAAAGGATGCCCACTATTAGAGCTTCTTACAGAAAATGGCATCGTATGCCAAGGCTATGCGGACGACATAGTTATTATCTGCAAAGGGAAACATGAAGACACACTATGTGATCAAATTAAGATGGGCATAAACATCACAAGATCATGGTGCTCCAAGGTAGGACTGAGTATTAACCCAGCTAAAACTACAATCGTTCCTTTATCTAAGAAGCATACTGAAGCCAATATGGGTGAATGGCACGCTGATAGAATTCTCCAAGGAGGTAAAATACCTGGGAGTAACATTAGACGAACGTACCACATGGTACGATGCATCTTCTTATCCAACAACAGGCTGACAGAGCCATTGCTAGGGTAGAAAGAATTAACATTGATAGGAAGACCTGTATTAGGAATCAAACACACGTTAATATGGAAGACGCCCACCCATTCCTGCAATACTCTAGCGACAACCTGGACACAATGAACAACTTCATCAGAAGATTTAAAGTAGGGCTCAGCACTAAAGAAGAATGGGGGAACATAACACTGAACTACAATATCAAACCAGGGGCAATTAGCTGGTATACAAATGGCTTCCTAATAGATGAAGGAAGTACTAACTACTTCGAATCACTAGGGAAATTCTCAAGTATCTTTCAGGCAGAAATATATGCAATAGAAAGATGTGCTCAACTCAATTTAAAAAGGTGGTACAAGAACCAAAACATCGCCATCTTCTCCGATAACCAGGCGGCTATTAGAGCAGTAAGCTCGCCTGTGATCAAATCTAAACTGGTCATGGAATGCATAGGTAAACTAAACAACCTAGGAAAATCCAACAAGATTACTCTGTACTGGGTACCCGGACATGCGGACATATCAGGAAACGAGCAAGCAGACGACTTGGCCAGGAGAGGGACTGCGTCCAGAGCCATTCTGTAGGCTCGGATCAGGAACAATGAGAATTCTGATAAAAGAGAAAGAAAATAAAGCGAGGGACTTTTTCTGGGAAAAGTGTGAAGGTTTAAAACAGAACAAAATTATATTTGAAATATTTACATAAAAATAATATATCGATTTTCGATAAGACATGCGAAAAAATTCCTTAATTTCCAGTTAATTTATTTAAAAAGTTTAACAAATGAATTTCTAGTTTACGCTGTACCAAGAAACTGTTTTTTAACAATTTTCACTAATTTTTCTTCCAACTCCATAAAAATTTTAAACTATTTTCAGTAAGATATGTCACTTATATGGCACCGTCTGCAGCGTTGTTTCTTGTTACTTAAATGCAGCATTTAAGTAACAAGAAACAACGCTGCAGTTAAAAATGCTCTAATACGAGATATCCTGTACTCTGGTTGAACGTTAATGTTTTGTCAGGGAATGAACGCTCAGATAGATGTTGGTATTTGCGTTCAACACCACTTATCTGAGTAGAGAAAAGGAGACAGTAAATATCTAAATTGGAAGGGTCTATCTTAGTCTCATAGTCTCTAAATTCTTGTTCAATTTAACTTTTCCTCGGGGCCAACTCTTTTGTTTGTCCAATTAAGAGCCAAATGGACGTTTCTAACTCAATTAACAACGACCATAACATTCCGTAAACAAAGAGCCATAAATAAAAATTTAATTTTTGAGTCTCACCATTTTGACGTATAATTTTTCAATTAAAATTAAAAAAAATATCGTAAAAGGATAACTCATAATATTAAATATCATTTAAATACCGACTTAAATAGTCAATAAAGCCATTCAAAATGCAATTTTTAATTATTTTGTGTGCAAGTTGCCATGATGTACCTCATTAGTTAAAGTATCTAGTTTCCAACGCATTTGCTGTGCCCTAATTAATTACTAAACGAAATTAAAAACTTTAAATTATAGCTGCTTAGTTAAATGCAAAAGTTAATATTTAAGAGTAAATGTTTTAAACAAATTTTGATTTTTTTTTGTAAATAGTTGAAATTTAAATAATTTTACAAATAATTTTTTGCTTCACTGTCTAAGAATTGCAGTAAACAAAAAAAAACAAACTCACCTGACGAAGAAGAAAGACTTTGTCTTTGCAAAGACAATACGGTTTTTTATTTTTCGTTTTACAGCTTTTGTTGCTGCGACCAAACACGAAAGAATTATATTGCAACAACAAATTAGATACGAAAATGCGCGCGATTTCATTTGAATTTCTTTGTTTTTTTTTTTTTTTTAATTTTTAATAAGCTTTGTTTATGCTTAGAAATGTGCCAATATAAGTAGTTATTTGATACCTTATTACTAGCTTAGATGGATCTGCAACAGATTTTCAGTCAGGGTCGGCCCTGACTTAAGCAGACGCATCATTTTTAACCGTAATTAAGAGAACCGAGTAACTCACAACTTTTTCAGTCCAAATCGGCTGTTCAGAGGACGTTTCTGAGCTGCTTGATTGTACTATTTTGGCCACTCCCAAGTGAATGGCAGTCAATAACTTTTCGCACTACTGCAAACTTCATCGATACTTCTTGATTGTTTCTCTTTGGGCATATATATACCAATCTAGATGATATATTTTATTAGAATAAGTGATACAACAAATTAAAAATTTCAAGCTAAACTAACACACGACAAAATGCTTTTTTCATAAAAATAAAACCAGTAAGGGAAACCGCTCTATATATGAGCCAACACTTCTAATAATCCAATATGGACCCAAATAGACTATATTATTAGAATTGAATTAAAAAACATTAAATTTGACGGTTTTAACTAAAATTGCAAGAAAAATAATTTTTTCATACAAAAACATTGAAACGGGGGACAAGGTACTACCCCTATTAGAGGTATACAAGTTACAAGAAAAGGAAATAAGAGATATAGTTCTACCTTTCAAAGTCTCTTTGTTCATAAGGACAGCCAGACAGACGAAAATGTCACCGACGTATTTTATATACATATACTGTCGTTCGGTCATGCCCGCATACAGAAAGGCGCAACAGCTTTTGTAGTGCTGTGAATGCCAGGTGCGTAGAGATTTCTCATCCCAACCCGGTCGCCCTCTATTGCGTCGTCCTCCAAACAAGTTTGGATCTCGCAAGTAAACCTCGCGTGCTGAAGCTCTTTCATCCATTCGAATGAAGTGCCCAGCCCAGTGCTGCCGCTGGAATTTTATGCGCTGGACTATGACAACCTCATTGAATAACTCGTACAGCTCGCAGTTCATACGGGAACTAAACTCGTCGCCGACTCTAATAGGATCAAAAATCCTACGGAGAATTTTTCTCTCACAGACTTTCAATGCCGTTTCATCTTATTCAATAACGTTGCATGCCTCTGCGCCATACAGTAGGACCGGCCGTATCAGCTTCTTATAGATCTTGACTTTCGTCTTTCGAGAGAGGGCTTTACTTCCTATTTGCTTGCTCAGCCAAAAAAAGCATCAGACTGACGTTGTTGTTGCTGGTTATCTCGGATCCAAGATAGACGAAGTTTTCTAAAACACTGAAGTTGAAATTCTCCATCATCACTGACCATCGAAGACGCGATGACGGAGTGCGAGAAGACACCAAGTACTTCGTCTTGTCCTCATTCACCGCTAGACCCATGAGCCGAGACTGTTTTACAATCTCCCCTTGCTGACTCGCCGTTCCTTGCGTGCCTATGATATCGATGTCATCGGCGTAAGAAAGCAGCAGCACTTCCTTTTGGAAGATCGAGCCCGACATACTCGGTATTCCATCAGAAGATTGCAAAAATCGCACGACATCACGTGCATCACCCTGCTTGAAACTTCTCTTGGCATCAAAGTGGTCGGAGAGGTTTTTCTCCACCCTGACTACGCTTTGTGTGTTATATAGCGTCGTCATGCAAAGAAGAACAATCTTTGCCGGGATACCTAGTGCAGACAGGGCGTCGAAAAACTTCGATCGTATCGGCATATCGAATGCAGATGTATAGTCGACAAATAGGTGGTGTATGGCTTTGTTGAACTCACGAATCTTTTCCAAGATTTGGCGTATTGTGAATACTTGATCAGTGAAGGACCTTTTCGGTCTAAAGCCACACTGATATTGTCCTATCAGTGAAGCCGTATACGGCATCAGCCAATTACACAATACGCGCGACAGAATCGTATATCCGATAGAATGAAGACTTATTCCGCGGTAGTTGGCGCAAGAAGCAAATATAAGCAATTCTGAATACTACCCCCTCTCCAGCTTGCAGCCACATAACAAAATACAACTTAAATTCAAATTAATATGTATGCCAGGACATTTCAATATTAAAGTAAATAAAACTGCAAACTTTAACGCCGCCAAAAGGTGAGCGAAATAGCTTACTTTGGCTTATTTGCAAAACACTTTTTTGATGTTTTTTGCGGCGTATAAAAAAAGTCGAGCAGCTCTTACTTGTTTGTGCCATAGAATTTTCAATGAATAATGAATCAATTATTTTATATGCGTAATAAACCAAAATATTAAACAGACCGTGAAATTTCCATAGCAAAAAAACTTTTTAATGGCGACTTTGTAGGAAAATCGTAAAAAGTTGCCAAAGCTGCAATTTAGCTGAAATTTAATTAAGAAAGTAGGAAATGCTAGAAACCCCTAGAAATTGTCGTAGCTTTAAAATTAGAAAATTTGCTCGAAAAACATTTTCTTTGTATGCTGACACAGAGAACAAACAGGAGCTGGATTTGTTTACTAGGCGCTTATTTGTTTGATGCAACTGCACGCGTCCTTGTGATTAACTTACCAGTAGAACAACTAAAGCAATTATGCCGAACGCAGTGTGTGTTTTTCTATCTCACTTCTACAACGTACTTGTGTATTGCTCTATCTCTTTCTAAGCATCTGCATATGCATTTATATTGAATTTCAAATTGTGTCCGTTTGCAAATCAAATTACAGTGAACTGCTCCAAGCCAACTAAGTATGTAGGAGCATATATGAATGCATTTTGGTTGTTGTTTGAACGCCCAACAAACTACTAAATATATATGTGTGTGAGCAGATACTCGTAGAATGCACAGATACGCACACACACACACACACACATACACACAATTTATACTAGTAGCACATTCAATGCGATTCGATACAGCGACAGCAATGGCGGCGGCGGCGACATTTTCGCATTTACACTCAAGGTTAACCGTTTGTTTTAAAGGAGGTGAGAAGTAAGGTCGGCTGCACTTTGCTGTGCTGAGTTGGCATTTGCATTAGAGATGATCGTGATTTTTAAAATTCAGTTGTAACAAAATGGCATGGCATATCACGAATAATCCAAGTAATATTTCGAAAAAAAAAAGTTATTCAATATTGTTAAATCGCTTCTCCAATTTATGTTTATGTTTAGAAAATAGAGTTTCGGAACTTTTACACATCGTCCAAGGGCTGCATCTCAAACTTCGTCTTAAATAACTTCTCCAACACTCTGTACTCTCTTACTTCTGTCACTGTCGATGCAATGGGAAATTTATTTACATTGGAATGCTATCCGCTCACAGCAATTTTCAAGTGAAAATTAGTTTTTAAAAATATTTCTTATGCAATAATACACAAAAAGACTTGAGGTATACGGTTCAACAAAATTCAACCAGATTTACCAAATATTTATATCAGAAAATATTTTCAACAACATACTTATATCGGAAGTTGGATTATTTTTCTAAAATAAAACTAGCCTAAGTTACTCCATATAACATTAACTATCTGTCAGCAAAAGTCACATCAAAATCGGTTCAGCCGTTTCTGAGATTAGCTGGTACAAAGAAATACTTCAATTTGTATGTGTATAGATACGATTTATATGTATACAATTTATATGCATAAATACGTTGGAGAAAGACCTGATTTTTAATACCAAGCTAAATTTTCCGGCATGTGCGTACTCCACAGGCCAGAGTATATGAAAGACGCAGCTCAACAGGTAAATATTTAAGTTTAATTTTCAATAAGTTCCTCTCGTTCAACTATTATATCGTGGCTACTGTGGCAATAATGCAGGGTAATATTGCGCCGGCGTCACTGCCTCTTGAACAATAGAAATAGACTTGTTTTGCAAAAAAAGCGCACAATTTGGAGAATGCGGAATGCAAATCTGTGGCAGTTTAGCTAAATCGTATTGCAAAATGGTGCGAATTATAGAAAACCAGGCACTAGGAAAAACTACAGGATGCCCGTGGTATATTCGAAACCTGTACAGAGACGTTACATCAATCGATTTGATTTAATTTTGTGGTCATCACTGAAGATATGACAATAATAAAAATTCAGTATGGCGACATGGTAGTTAGTAGTACCAGATTTCAACAACTTAACATCCACATGGGTACATGACTGAGTCCAGATCAAATAACACGCAACCAAATTGATCATGTTTTGATTGACGGAAGGCACGCTTCGAGCGGCTCAGCGTAGTGAACGCCGCACGTTCCAACATGCAACGAAAGCAAGCTGCAATCAGAATAGACCGCCGCAGCCTTTCCAACACACTCACCCGACTGCTCCGGGAAACCTCTCCGTCTTCACAAGATAAATGTGGGAAGTGGAAACATATCACCCGCTTCATGGATAGGGCTGCCAAGGCTTTCATTGGTTATACAAAACCTTTGAAGAATTCTTAGTACGAAGAGGAGTATCGCCATGCTACTGCAGAGAAGAACGCTTCCCATCAGCGAACTCTGCATTCGGGAGCAACGCGACCTGTTTAAGAGCGATATCGAGAGAAACGGAGAGAGGAGAAACGCAAGAAAGGCGGGAGTTTGAGGATATTAATATGTTACGGGATAGAAATGAAGCTCGAAAATTTTATCAAAACGTCAAGCGTCGGACTGAAGGTTTTAAGCCCGGAGTAACTTTCTGTAAGGATGAAAATGGAATATCTCCAACCTACTCGGAGGCGACGATGCGCACAATTCCGCCGATAAAGAAATGACACCAGAACCATCAGTTAATGATGACACTATTGTAGAGCCACCGGACAATAACAAGGTCGATTCAGTTATTAAAAAGCTTAAAAATAACGAAGCGGTAGGCTCTGATGGGCTGCCAGTTGAGTTATTTAAGACTGGCAGCGAAGAGTTGATTAGGAGTATGCCCCAACTTTTATGCAAGATACGGGCCGATGAACGCATTCCCAATGACTGGAATCTCAGGTTCTCTGTCCTATCTTCAAGAAAGGAGACCCCGCTGTTTGCGCCAACTACCGCTGAATAAGTCTCCTTTCCATTGGATATAAGACTCTGTCGAGCGTATTCTGTGATAGGACGATATCAGTGTGGCTTCAGACCAAAAAGGTCGACCAGTGACCAAATATTCATATTACTCCAAATCTTGGAAAAGACCCGTGAGTTGAGCGAAGACACTCCACCTATTTGTCGACTATAAAGCCGCTTTCGACACTCCGATACGATCGAAGTTTTTCGACGCCCTGTCAGAACTAGGTATCCCGGCAAAGATTGTTCGTCTTTGCATGACGACGCTATCCAACACACAAAGCGTTCTCAGGGTGGGGAAAACCTCTCCGACCCCTTTGATACCAAGAGAGGTTTCAGGCAGGGTGATGCGCTGTCGTACGATTTTTTCAATCTTCTGATGGAATACATCCTACGCCAGTGCCCGTACATACAGAGTATGTCGGGCTCGATCTTCCAAATGGAAGTGATGCTGCTCGCTTATGCCGATGACATCGATATGATCGGCACGCAGGAACGGCGAGTCAGCAAGGCGTTCTCAGAGATTGAAAAAAATTCTCAGCTCAGGGGTCTAGCGGTGAATAAGGACAAGACGAAGTACTTGGTGTCTTCTCGAACTCCGTCATCGCGTCTTGGACGGTTTGTGACGATGGAGAATATCAACTTCAGTGTTGTAGAAATCTTCATCTATCTTGGATCCGAGATAACCAGCAACAACAACGTCAGCCTGGAGATCAGGCGAAGAATCACGTTTGCAAAAATATGCTTTTTTGGACTGAGCAAGCAAATGAGAAGTAAAGCCCTCTCTCAAAAACGAAAAAAAAGATCTATAAGACGCTGATACTCCCGGGTCTATTGTATGGCGCAGAGGCATAATTGAGTCAGATGAAACAACGTTGCAAGTCTTCGAGAGGAAGATTCTTCGCAGGATCTTTGGTCCTATTAGAGTGGGCGACGAGTTTAGGTCCCGTATGAACCGCGAGCTGTACGATCTATTCGATGTGGTTGACATAGTCCAGCGCTTAAAATTCCACCGGCTGCACTGGGCTGGGCACCTCATTTGAATGGATGAAAAATCTCCAACACGCATGGTTTACATGGACGACCCAAACTTGATAGGTGCATCGCCGATAGAGAACGACCGGGCACGCGTTCGAATGACCAGATATGGAGAGATCCCTCCGTACTTGGCATTCAAAATGACTGACGCCAGCGCGCACAAAATTATAGAGGCTGGCGCGCCTTCCTAGACGCGGCCATTACCGGCAGACGGTTGACTGCCATATAAACAAGCAAGCAACGGCATGCAATCTAATTGTAAGAGGCTCCAACTTTCAAGTATTTACATTCTCTTCTCTCTTTGGCCAGATCCTTTTCAGTTTTAATAGCACAATTAGACTTAATTTTTTCAAATCGATTTCGTGTCATAGAATCCGCAGCTTCTGATAACCAAAACTTTTATGAACATGCCATTCGCCACATAGGAATATTGACTACACCCAGGTACAGTGAAATTTCAATTTCAACGTTTTATTTCCCACACATTACACGTAAGCTCACTTCCATTTTTTTGTAACGCGTAAATATTAGTTTTAGTACAGATTTTGTGTAGAATTTCTGCGTCGAAAAAAAATGTGTTACAGGTTCTTTGACTGCCGAACCACGAATTAAAATTTTTCATGAGTTATTGGCTTCAATTCGACTCGTATTAATTTTTCTCCATATCAAAATGTTCAGGTTGACCTTTTCAAAGATTTGTTGTTGCGTGGACAGTGATCGCTATGATTTCTATCCAGCAAACTATCCTTCAAAGATTCACATTTCGACTTCAAATAAAATCACGCACCTGCACATCTCTAACACAATTGCTGCAATTGCCACTGTTGCTATCTCTTTCGGTATTGTTGTCATTACGCGCATTTGCATTAATCGCATGGCTATGGGGAAAATGAGATTAGCGTTTAATGTCCTTAAGCCTTTGGCCACGTACCGAGTCAAGTGAGTAAACGAACAAAACATGTACGGATGCGCGCTAACAGAAATTTAATATGATAATTGTGAGTTATCAATGTCTAATTCTAATTAGAGTCATACGAAACGAAGAGCAAGACTACCAAACATTAACATTAAAGCATAAAAACCACAAAAATCTGCGTGCGTGCGTGTGTGTGTGTGTGTGTGTTTTAAAGCAAAGCATTAGCTTTAAAATGTACAAACGTAAAAAAATAACAGCAGCTGATTCGATTACGCACACAAAATACATAAACACACACAAACACATACGCAGAAGTCAATACGCGGCTTTGAAATGGAATCATGAAGTTCGAACAGGCTGAGCGCCATAAAGTGAAGAGTGTAGATGAAAAACAAAACACAAAAACGAAAAAAAAAAAAAAAAAAAAGATATACGAAAATGAAAGAAAATTGGAGAAAATAAGGATAATAAAATAGGCGCAGACATGTGTGCCAGCGCACCACCCCGCACGCATATGGGAACACATACATAGATATAGCCGCATATAAATCGCACATAACGCGCATACGTCCCGTGGTCGACTACATTTTCAATAATAAATAGTGGTGTTGAAACAGAAAAGGCAACAGACAAAATACAACAAGTGAAGAAAAGCGCAAAAAAAAAATAAAGAAAAACGTGGCGAGAAAACATTAAAAAATTTAAGAATGCTACAGTCGAGTTGTCCGACTGCATTATACACTGCACGAGTCAATTCGTTGCAGAAGAACACAAAACACATTTCTTCATAAGTATTAAGAATAAAAGTCAACATAATTAATTTGGCTACTATACTTGGACAAAAATTTACCAATATGGCGTTAATTATAATAGATAAAAATTAGGCTAATGAACTTTATTTTGAACCAGTGGAACCAGCTTACATTGCTACGCCCTCAACTTTATCTTCATTTTGTATAATTGCGACATTGCGGAGAATTTATATAAATAGATTTAGTTCGAGGCAATTTAAATTGATTACAGTTTATGTAGCACATATGGCAAACAGTTTGAGTAGCATTAGTCCTAAGCAATTTTAAAGCTTACAAATTTAATTTATATTAATATCTTTGGTCTTTGCAGGTCGAATTCAATGAAATAAATGCTAAATGTTACTTACAATTAGGCTTCGTATTTTTCAGCAATTCGAAATGCAAATTATCGTCTACGAAATTATATGTATAGACTGATGACTTACCTTTAATTGAGATAATCTAAACATGCTCTATAAATCTTCAAGGTAAGCCCAACATTTTTAATTGTGGAAATGAATGGGGACAGTATTATACGGCAGTTATCCCATTCTGTTATTCGACATATTAAGAGAAGCGTTCGCGCGTTCATTATAAACTACCTATCTAGAATAATAGATATTAATAATCTAACTTAAAAGCTTTATCTCTTATAGTCTCCAAGTTTTTATTATTCAAAGCCAGCCAGACAGATGGACGTGTCTATATCGACTTGACTTTTTGTTTATACAGACAGCCATACAGGTGGACAAGTGGCTTCTGATGCTGATCATGAGTCTGACGCACCACATTCTGTCTATTATATACATTTGCATAAACTTAAAGTTGAAAGCAAGCAACAGATGTACTCCTTTTGCAGGTGCTTTTATAGTTGTTACATTAATTCCATCATATCCTTTTGATTTTTTTTTTTTTTTTTTGCAAGTCAGCTTGAACTTCAGAGACTGTTACTGGTTGGTAGGGTGTAAGAAATGCACGTTAGACTTCCTCTTCGAAAACAGAACATTCTAATGAAAGTATTTAATTATTGCACAAGGTGTGAAGCAAATGCTTCAGCCTTTTCTTTGTTGCTGTGATACCATTCTATGAATGTATGTCCTTAACACAAACTCTAGAAATCGAATCCATGCATGTAGAGGGTTTACACATTCAAAATTCTTGAGTTGCAGTCGCTGGTTTTCAAAAGCTGATTTGACTTCACTCCACATCAATGCCCTCAACAAAAAACAAGAAAAAAAATATATAATATTGTGTTTGAATATCCAAACGACTCTTTCCATTTAAAGCCATTAAGTGGTTTCCAAAATAAATTCCATTTTCAAAAGCCGACAGAATTTAATTGATTTTGAAGTACTACTAAGCCAAATAACTTGATTATGTTTATCTATGCTGTTTATACAAACTTGAACATATTGACCAAACGAACCCCTAACTCACAATAAACTTGCAATGCTTCGTATTATATCAAGGACGACTTCCAGCATTTTAAGTATGCGGTCAGCTGTATACTTAATTACTTAAATGGTCGTAAACCGTCTTCCGGCCATGGCTGCATTTAGGAAGGTGTGCTAGCCTCCAGTCGTTTTGGATGTTAAGTACGGAGAGATCTCTCCAAACCTCATCATTCCAACGCGTACCCGGTCGTCCTCTATTTTTGCGTCCTTCAATCAAGGGCTCCAACTGTACAGTACAGCTGCTAGAATTTATGCGTTGGACTATGTCAACCTCATCGAATATCTCGTACAGCTCGCGGTCGCCGAATCTAATAGGACCGAAAGTTCTGCAAGAATCTTTCTCTCGAAGACTTCCTACGCTGTTTCATCTGACTCAATCACGGTACATGCCTCTGCGTCATACAATAGGACCAGAAGTATAAGCGTCTTATAGATCTTGATTTGCGTCTTTCTAGAGACGGCTTTACTTCTCATTTGCTTGCTCAGCCCAAAAAAAACTTCTGTTTGCAAGCGTGATTCTTCGCCAGATCTTCAGTCTGACGTTACTGTTGCTGGTTATCTCGGATCCAAGATAGACGAAGTTTTCTACAATATTGAAGTTGAAATTCTCAATCGTCACTGACCATCCAAGACGCGATGACGGAGTGCGACAAGACACCGAGTACTTCATCTTGTCCTCATTCACCGCTAGACCCATGAGCCGAGACTGTTTTTCAATCTCTGAGAACACCTTGCTGACTCGCCGTTCCAGCGTGCCGATGATATCGATGTCATCGGCGTAAGCAAGCAGCATCACTTCCTTTTGGAAGATTGAGCCTTACATACTCTGTATGTACGGGCACTAGCGTAGGATGTATTCCATCAGAAGTTCGACAAAAGTCGCACGACAGAGCATCGCCCAGCCTGAAACCTCTCTTAGTATCAAAGCGGTCGGAGAGGTTTTTCCCCCACCCTGATAACGTTTTGTATGCGAGATACCGTCGTCATGCAAAGCCGGACAATCTTAACCGGGATACCTAGTGCACACAGGGCGTCGAAAAATTTCGCTCGTCGAATGCGGCTTTATAATCGACAAATAGGTGGTGAGTGTCTTTGTTGAACTCACGGGTCTTTTCCAAGATTTGGCGTAATGTGAATATTTGGTCACTGGTCGACCTTTTTGGTCTGAAGCCACACTGATATCGTCCTATCAGTGAATCGGTATATGGCTTCAGCCTATTACACAATACGCGCGACAGAATTTTATATCCGATAGCAAGAAGACTTATTCCGCGGTAGTTGGCACAAACAGCGTGGTCTCCTTTCTTAAAGATAGGACAGAGAACACTGAGATTTCAGTCATTGGGTATGCGTTCATCGGACCATATCTTCCTTAAAAGTTGGACTTCGCCGCCGGTCTTAAATAACTCAGCTGGCAGCCCATCAGAGCCTGTCGCTTTGTTATTTTTCAGCTTTTTTATAACCGGATTTACCTCGTTATAGCCATCATTAACTGGTGGTTCCAGTGTTATTTCTCTATCGGCGGAATTGTGCGCTGCATCGCCCCAGAGTTGGTTAGAAATATAACTCCTTCATAATCTTAGTGATTCCTGTTGATTCCTAACCAGAATTCCATTTTCATCCTTACAGAAAGTTACTCCGGGCCTAGAACATTCAGTCAGACGCGTGACCTTTTGATAAAATTTTCGAGCTTAATTTTTTTCACGTAACATCTCAACATCCTCAAACTACCGCCTTTCTTTCTCCTTTTTCTTGCGTCTGAAAAGGCGTTTCTCCTCTCTCCGTTTCTCTCGATATCGCTCACTTACAGCTCGTGTTTCTCCCGAATGCAGAGTTCGTTGATAGCAAGCGTTCTTCTCTGCAGTAGCATTGCGACACTCCTCGTCGTACCAAGAATTCTTCACAGGTTTTGTATAACCAATGACATCCTTGGCAGTCCAATCCATATATGTTTCCACTGCTCACATATATCTTGAGAAGATGGAGAGATTTCCCGGAGCAGTCGGGAGAGTGTGTTTCTCGTTGCTTATTGCTTTTTCCAAAATTAAAGTCATTTCTTTTTTATTTTATTTGATATAACAAAAAAGATGTTGAATGGTCTTATTCTGGTGCAAGAACGGATGATAGCTTTCTTTTTAAGCAAGGCTCAGCAACATCATAGCTTAACTGCTTGTAACCTGCGTAGTCAAATAAAATTTCTATTATTGACGCAACCCAACGAGAGTGTTTTTGTTTGAAACGGAACTTTTGGTTTATTAATTGTTCAGATATATTTTGTTGTTCGATATTTTTCAAATTGTCGATTGTTGTTGTACAAAGTACACTTATCCTTTAAATAGCTCCTATGAGCAAGTGTTGCATGCAGACATCAGATCAGATCACTCTCTTAATTATTGAATATTACGTATACGACTTGTGGTGTAGCGGCATGATACAAATTAAATATGTACTAGAATGTGTGTCGAATGTGTAATATTTCTAAATTGTTCATTAATTATGAAACTTTGTAGAATTTTACTAATTATTTCACTGCTGTTGCCACAAACTTTAAAGCGTTACATAATTCCAAATAAGTGTCAAATACTGCACTCAAATTCAAATTGTAGCGTATAAAAACTGCTGATATAAGTACGTATGTGCTCACCATTCCATTGAGTCGCATTACCCCATGTGATGTGCGCACTGAAAGCTTCCAATCCCATACAATACAAACCCAGCCACCAACACCCAACACCTACTAAAGCCACTGTTGCCGCCGATACTGTTGACGATGCTATCGATGAACACCGAAAAGGCATTAAAAAGGCATATGGAGCACAATTTGCGTACAAAAATCGTGTAAATCTGTTTTGCAAAGTCAGAAGAAGAAAAAAAAAAAAAGAAGAAATAAACGAACCACACACATAAAATTTTTCATTTTGAATTGCTTGGTTTTTTTCTACTCTGAAATATTTTGGCGCCTTTTGCTTTTTGGTTTGCTGTCTGCTCGCAGCATGTTGACATGCTAAATAAACATTATTTCAGGTTTATTTATTTATTTTCATTTCTTTTTTTCTTTTTTATTTTATGCAAATGCGACATGTTTCACAGTTTCTAAAAGCAAATTGCAATGAAAAAATAATATATTAAAATGAATGAACCATAACAAATGCTGCTAAATAGGCTATAGACTTGATGTAATGCACAACAAGTATCTCTTATCCTATATAGTATAGTATAGCATAGTACCTATGTAAATATGTTTGCATGTAATACATGTGTAATTTGGCATGACTTCCTACATCCGCCAAACGCAATCGAGGGGAAAAGCTAAACTAAACTGAACTGAACAGAACTAAAATCAAATTGAAACGAATTCCATTTCAATTCGATTCGTTTGCGCGCAAACGCACTTCCTGTATAAGTAAATACTTGCGTGTAACAGAATAAACGTCAAATTTAGCAAAAAAAAAAATAAAACTATTTCAATAGAACACGGCGCTAAATGACTAAAAGATAGAAACAAAAAAAAAAATAGCAAACTAGTTTAAATGTTTTATTGATTTTTGTGAGTTTATAAAGCTTAAATTTTCAAAATTTGCTAACAGATCGCTTGAACAGAGAAAAAAAAATTGACTAAAAGTTGAATTGATGCTTTTTGTGTTCTACCGAAAAAGGACTATTCTACATTAATGTATCAGATATACTTTAAGAAAAGAATTATAGTTATTATACATATAATAATTTTTTTTATTCACTATGTGCGGTTGTATCCGATTTATGTTTGTAGTGGAAGCAGTGCCCCAAAGCTGCAGACCGTACATCCAAGTAGGCATAAAAACCGTCTTAGAGCCAGACCCCATTAAAGGGTTACTATATATCAGAAAAAACTACTTATTCTCAAAAGCCTTTAAAATGTATTGAACGACACATGGTGATGCCTAAATCCAAACTGGTGATGAGGAATGGTACTCTGGATGCCCAATAATAATATTTACTAAGAAATGAGAATGGAAGTCTGGTAACGGATGAACAGGAATCACTGAGATTATGGAGGAGTCATTTCTCCAACCTACTCGGCGATGAAGCGCACAATACCGCCGAAAGAGAAATGACACCGGAACCACCAGTTAATGATGGCACTATTGTAGAGCCACCGGACTATTACGAGGTCGATTCAGTTATTAAAAAGCTGAAAAATAACAAAGCGGCAGGCTCTGATGGGCTGCCAGCTGAGTTATTTAAGACCGGCGGCGAAGAGTTGGTTAGGAGTATGCACCAGCTTTTATGCAAGATATGGTCCGATGAACGCATACCCAATGACTGGAATCTCAGTGTTCTCTGTCCTATCTTTAAGAAAGGAGACCCCGCTGTTTGCGCCAACTACCGCGGAATAAGTCTCCTTTCCATCGGATATAAGACTTTGTCGGGCGTATTGTGTAATAGGCTGAAGCCATATACCGACTCACTGATAGGACGATATCAGTGTGGCTTCAGACCAAAAAGGTCGACCAGTGACCAAATATTCACATTACGCCAAATCTTGGAAAAGACCCGTGAGTTCAACAAAGACACTCACCACCTATTTGTCGATTACAAAGCCGCTTTCGACACGCCGATAAGAGCGAAGTTCTTCGACGCCCTGTCTGCACTAGGTATCCCGGCAAAGATTGTCCGTCTTTGCATGGCGACGCTATCTAACACACAAAGCGTTGTCAGGGTGGGGAAAAACCTCTCCGACCCCTTTGATACCAAGAGAGGTTTCAGGCAGGGCGATGCTCTATCGTGCGATTTTTTCAATCTCCTGATGGAATACATCCTACGCCAATGCCCGTACATACAGAGTATGTCGGGCTCGATCTTCCAAAAGGAAGTGATGCTGCTCGCTTACGCCGATGACATCGATATCATCGGTACGCAGGAAAGGCGAGTCAGCAAGGCGTTCTCGGAGATTGAAAAACAGTCTCGGCTCATGGGTCTAGCGGTGAACGAGGACAAGACGAAGTACTTGGTGTCTTCTCGCACTCCGTCATCGCGTCTTGGACGGTCAGTGACGATGGAGAATTTCAACTTCAGTGTTGTAGAAAACTTCGTCTATCTTGGATTCGAGATAACCAGCAGCAACAACGTCAGCCTGGAAACAGATGTTTTTTTGGGCTGAGCAAGCAAATGAGAAGTAAAGCCCTCTCTCGACGGACGAAAATAAAGATATATAAGACGCTGATACTCCCGGTCCTACTGTATGGCGCAGAGGCATGGACCGTGATTGAGTCGGATGAGACAGCGTTGGAAGTCTTCGAGAGGAAGATTCTTCGCAGGATCTTTGGTCCTATTAGAGTCGGCGACGAGTTTAGGTCCCGCATGAACCGCGAGCTGTACGAGCTATTCAATGAGGTTGACATAGTCCAGCGCATAAAATTCCAGCGGCTGCACTGGGCTGGGCACCTCATTCGAATGGACGAAGGAGCTCCAGCACGCATGGTTTACATGGGGGGCCCAAACTTGATTGGTGGACGCCGACATAGAGGACGACCGGGCACTCGATGGAATGACCAGGTATGGAGAGATCTCTCCGTACTTGGCATTCAGAACGACTAGCGCCAGCGCGCACAGGATTATGGAGGCTGGCGCGCTTTCCTGGACGCGGCCATGACCGGTAGACGGTTGACGGCCTTTTAAGTAAGTAAGTAAGAAATATTCTTTCGAACATTTTAGAGATAGTCGGTAGCAAACTTATTGGTATGTAAAAGGCAACAAAGTTTTCCGGCTTGCCAGAGTTCGGTATCATTGCAATGACAGCGCCTTTCCACTGCGAGGGGAAGTGTTGGTTGCGAACCATGGTATTAAAAATTAATACTAAGAACATTATTGCTTTGCCACTTTACCATCTATTCCAACATATGCTGCGGCTTGGTTTTTATTTAGTAGTTAATAGGCTTAGTAGAAATAGGTTTAATAGGGCTCAGTGTTGTTAAAGGTTCTTCTAAGAAACTTCTCGTGTCTCGTACATTTCTCGATTCAACGACATCAAAAGGTGTCAAACTCAGCAGCAAATGCTTCAGCCTTCTCCTTGTCTACCGCTTTCCACAAGTTAAAAACAACTTTTTTTTTGGATCTGCATTTCTGAGAAGGTCATCAAAAAATTCGCCTTAGACATTAACTATTTCAACTCAGTAGCCGCTCTGCAACAGACTAAACGATCACGTTTATTCCGGCTTCACATGTAACGACGACGTAATCTGCGCTTTGGCCTAACTAAATCCATGACCTAAGCATTTGAAATTGGTTGGGTTGGATCAGCTAGGTAGCGTGATGGCTTATACTGTGTGGCAAGGTGAGCAGCTTCATAAAAGTTGCACGTGAGTACCTCGACTGCATCGTCAACGTTCTCAGAAGAAGAAAGTTCCATGTTGAGGTTAAGCTGGTTGGTTCCTTAAATATTGGAACTTTAGCGTATGCTGGCAACAAGTGATCTGAGTTTAAATCGTTTGAGTCCGAGATAATCAGATGGCTAGACTGAATGCCAGCGTATACAGCAAAGTCCAATGCATCAGAGAGGCGGTTCCTATCATATCGGGTAATATGTTGGGTCCCCAGTTTGCCAGAACAAGCCAAGTTGTTATTGAGTAACACATCAAACAGCGCACGAGCTTTCGGATTTGAAGGTCAGCAACCCCATAGACGGTTGTTAGCATTCCAGTCAATTGCAGCTTGGGACCAAATTTATCAAAAAAGTTAAACTGCATCTCGGAAAGTAAATACCTCGGAGGACAGATGGCAATTGGTGGAGACTTTGATGAAAGTTGCTTGCATTTTATCAGTACGCACAGGATCTAGCGTATAGTGTTTGAGCGCCGACCGCATACGGTTCTCATCAGGATTATAGGCAATGTGTATGTCGTACGCTAGAAGTTTATAATGCGAACGTAAGCAGAGATAATGATGTCGATGTGTTGTTGTTGGATGATTACTTCAAGCTCATTTGCTTGGCTTTTTAGTCCATTGGCATTCCAGATGACAATACGCAGAATTATTTCTTACTTTTTTGAGACTGTGTTGAATTCATTTCCAAAAGCTTGAAAGGAGCCGAATTCTCAAATTCCTTATAAGGAGTTTTGTCGGGGACACCCGATAACGATTCAACGATTCATTTCACTCTCCTATTCTGCGTCATCATTAGTAGAGAGATGCGCAAACGAACGAGAGAATTTCAAGTATTTCGAAGAAAAGCCATTGGAAAAAGATAAAGGAAAAGCAAAAAAGATTTGATAAAACAGCCGATAAAGACTTTAGAATCACTGTTAGTGAAACATACAAACCTCATAGATAGCTTCGTGTCCGAATTAAAAAAAGAAGCAGGAGGCCTACAACAGATTTAACAAGAAGTTTTCATTTCTAAGCAAAATGTGTGAGTTGTTTCCTTTGATCCTGATGGAAAAATGAGTCCAAATGATATAGAAACATTTTCAATGCCACCTGTCTTCTGAAATAATTTTAATAAATCCAGATTCTAGATCATTGATAAGCCTACATTCCAGCGAAAACAGGATTTTTCGTATAAATTTATACAAACTTATATATTTAGACTTCTACGCCAACGGGTGAGAGAAGTATTTCTTGCTTTAAGCAGGTTACCTACTGTTTACGGTCTACTTCAAGTCGAAAGAAGCCAAACGCCTTAGTTTATACTTAGCAACGCTTACCGAAATTGAAGTTGGTTGAAGATTTCACAGAATTGCAGCTCTCGACGTTAATGTGAGCATCAAACATTTTAAACAGGAAAGCTGCCAGCTTTATTTTTTACAATTCTTGTTAAATAAGCAAAAATTTGTGCGTTACTAAAGAAGGCATCGCATGAACATTGCAATTGAGCGAACTGTTTAAAAAGGGTAAGCAGCGAGCACTAGTTCCAAAAATCAAAGAAAAAAATAAAAATACAAACAAAAAAGTTAATTTGTTTGTTCGAATCTTTATCTTAACTTTATGTGAACACATTAAAAACTATTTGCGAGCTATAAAGTGTCATAAGTGAAAACAGAATCAGTATGCAAGCAATTCATACAAGCAACAGCATAATTAAGATCGATTGCACCAACACCGTGCAGATATAAACCTTAATAACTCAGAGGATGTTTGTATGTTTTGTTGTAGACGTGAGCCTAGCATTGATATGCCTGGACAAATGCCTCTTCTGTTGGTGAATGTTGCATATTTGCTGCTGTTGATGCCTTTGTTCCACTTGGAAGCCCATTCAGTAAAGCTGTTAATGTACTCCTGTAACGCACTTGCCGCAGTACTGATCAGTGGACTCCGATTTAGCACGGCCGTGGTGTCTGCGTATGAGCACGTCGACCGTCTCTACTTTAGTTACACTTGCAGGTGTTGGCATGTCCGCAGTGTATATTGTGTAGAAAGTAGGACCTAGGACACAGCCTCCAGCGCATATTGGTTTTCTTGCCGTCTACAACAACACAAAAAGATCGACCGTTCAAAAAGCTGCTAACTATCTGTGAGATCTGCGGTGTTAGTTAATTCATTAACTTACACCGCAGGCCAGCGTACCACACAATGTCGAATGCTTGCTGGATGTTCATGAACACCGCCACAGCATACGCTTTTTGTTTCATGGCTCCCAGGGCAAAGTTGCACACACGGTGCAGCTGTTCCGGGGTTCCATGACAATCCTGAAATTCAAACTGCCCTCTAATATTTTTGCCAATGCAGGGTGCAGACTGATAGGCCTATTCGCAACAGCATAAGTTAGCTGCTTTTCCGGCTTGAGAATCGTCGTGATCAACGCAGACCTCCAGTTTTTAAGACAGTGCCCTAATCTAAAGCTGCTATTAAAGATCAACGCTATAATACAGCATGGCTTTTAATGGCAACAGCTTAATAGTGCGGTTGTCTAAGCATTCATCACCCGGCGACTTTTTGGGCTTCAGATTCATAATTTACAGTACAGCTTCTTGCATTTAATAAGGTGTATCAGCTTAATGGCTGAAATCTGTCCTCTATATTGCTAGCGACAATCTCGGCTTTCTGCTGACTGGTATAACACCATCCTCGTCTTGGGTCCTTTAATGTGTTTTTCGCAGTAACTTGTCTCCTGAAGCGGCTTGTTACATTCCAAAGCGAGTGATTGGAGTCTGTGTTGTCCAGCAAAGCATTTATTTTCTGTTGTCTGCTTCTCGCGAGAACCTTTTGGAGTCGATTTGCCAGTCTTTTTTATATTCGCCACACGTGAATGTCTCCTGTCCTACCGTACTCTTTTCTTACCCTTCTTTTCAGACAAAAGAGATCGGCAGCAATGGTAGGCAACTGTGTTCCGTGTTGTTGGTTTAAAATTAATGGGGGCAACTATTGCTGCTGCGTATTTTATGTTGTTCGTGAGCAGTGAAACTGCGTCTTCAATATCCTCGGGACCATGTTTCGGTTTATTCTGCTGTCCAGTTCCGCTCTGAAGACTTCAACAGAAGAGACAGGTGGGAGCAGCCGTTCTCTGCGGAGTTTGTATTGAGTCGAGTGGTGCAGGGTAGACAGTATTGGTAAATGATCAGATGTAAGATCAAAAAGCCTATCAACTGAAAGTGTATTCAAATCAATACTGTTGACTAAAAAAAAATCCAACGCTGTCGGCGTGAGCTGAGTTTTGTACGAATAGAACGTTGGGTCGCCGGTGGCAAGAACTAGACAAGTGCTACTGACTTATTCTTCTTGCAATCGCTTGCCTCGTGTGTACGTTCTGGTGTTGTTGTCCCACCATGGATGTTTGGCGTTGAAGTCGCCGCCGGCTATGAATCTGAAGCCCAGAGAGTTAAACAGGTTTACAAAGCCTTTATTTGTCCATGGCTCATTTGGAGGCAGGTATTATAGAATAAATTCTCAAAAAAAAAAAAAAGAAGGCTTGATAAAATTCCAACCCTTCAAGTGTTGATTTTAATGAACTATGAGGAACCTTCTTGTCAAATGTGAAGTTTGTAGCATTTATACCTATTTCAAAACTTATATCATCAGTGACTGTATTAAAGTAGTAAACTATTTTCTTATTTGTTTTATTTTTGCATGTTTATATATTTTTTTGCATTTATTATTTTTCCATCATTTATTTTTTGCACAAGAACAACATTTCTCAAATTGTTTAAATTGAATCGCAACCAAAATGTATGTTCGATGCGCAACTGATAGCAATTTTAAAATTTATTTATATAAAAGTTAAACGCTTTGTATAAAAATTCATACATAACATGAAATATTATACGTAACTTATGCGCAGCAAAGCATTTCATTCATATTTACAGCCATATAAGCCGGGAAATGTGTCGGTACTTAAGTGGCAAACTTCAATGTCATATAGAATTCCGCACAAGTGCTGCTACAAATGTGGCAAGTGGTAAGTGGTAAGTGGCCAAGGTAACACAATGACAACGCAGTGATAAATTACAAAAACGTACTTAAAGAAGAATAAACCGTGAAGCTTTCCAATTGGATTTTATTGCATTTCCTAAACGTGATGACACCACAAACAACGAACAAACTCAAACTGAAACTCCATGTGAAAGTTACAGCCGTGTATTGAAAAGGGGCAAATGGCAGTTATCAATCGACAACTGTGGCAACCCGTCACGCTCACGCACAGTGTTCGATATGTCTGCGCTTGGCGCGGATTGCGCGCATCAAAAACGTCCGAAAACGCTCAAAAACGCTAAGCGAATGAGTGCGCACCTGGCGTATGAGTGATGGCCAAAGGCGGCTATGTAACATGCCCCCGGATCCGCTACACAGAAATCATTGTAAAAGTGAACGAATGGTTTGATGGACGACCGAACGAACGAGGGAACAAACGAATACAAATACTCTTACTATATGTAGGAGCAAACTAAGTTCTGCTGTGCTTCATCCCATTCACTCACTCACTCACTCACTCACTTACTCACTCACACACACAGCGTACGTGCTCAACACGATGAATTGCTTTTTCAATTTTTCAATTTATTTTGCATTTCAGAACTAGCAACAACAAAAGCTAGCACATCGTTGACGTTGAAGATGACGAGCTCGGCGTCCCGATGATGACGGAGCGAAAATACAAAATGAGGAAAGTGCAAAAAAAAAAAAAAAGAAAAAAAAAGCCATTCAACAAATACAATGTAAATCAAGTGTTCCGATGGAAAGTAAAAAAATCGGATAGTAAAAATTATTTAGTCTCATAAAGTCTGGCTGTATAGCTAATACCCTGCAGTGTAGTGTACATTTAAATAATTATTTCGTTTACTGAGAGTGTTTAGATTAGATTAGATTAGATTATTTATTAAACTATTTTAATACAAACATGTTTTGTGCTTTTAAAAATACTTAAATTAAGATTTCAGGCAAAAAACCTTCTATTCTACTTAGATATTAATGAGAAAAAATTATAATTGGGGGAAATATATATGTATACGAAAACCCAGTAGAATTTAATATGTTAAAATAAAAACTTAAACTAAATTGTTAAGACACGACGTCATTATTATGAGAAACTGTGGACAATCGACATCTGTTCTCAAATAATAGGTTGGAACATATTTCGCGCTCCTTTTTTTCAATTAGGTGTATCTCGTTAAGTATTTGTCATACAAAGGACATACCTTACGGCGTTTGAAAGGTTTGAGTGTCTAATACTACGCACTTTTGACAGCATTGCGCTTGAACAATTCAGTTGTGAGCTACAGCGCGTCGAAGGCAGAAATTCGACTTATTTTACAGCTTTACTTCCTGAAAGGCCAACAAATTTGAAAAGTTTTCGAGGCCGATACTTGTTCAATTCGCGTAGCAAAAAAATGTGGAGGTAGTGGAAGATGCACCACGCTCCGGAAGACGTGTCGTCGAAGAAATTCGATAAAATTAAGAAAGAGATCGAGATAGACCGCCATAGTAGCAGCCGTACCATCGCTGAATATCAGTCATATGATCGTTTAAAGGCATTTGGAGAAGCTTGGCTAAACAAAAAAACTAGATGTTTAGGTGCCACACGAATGGACACCAAAAAAACATCATGGACCGAATTTCCATCTGCGAATCGCTGCTGAATGACGCGCCAGAAGCTCCGGAATAGGAGGTCCTTATGCATCCACCTTATAGTCCGAACCTGGTACCATCGGATAACCATCTCTTTCTGTCAATGTCGTACGATTTATTTTCTTATTTAAATGACCATCTTCCGGTCATGGCTGCATTTAAGAAGACGCACCAGCCTCCATAGTCCTGTGCGCGCTGGCGCCAGTCGTTTTGAATGCCAAGTACGGAAACATCTCTCCATACCTGATCATTCAATTGATTGCCCGGTCGTACTCTATTTTGGCGTCCACCAATCAAGTTTGGGCCCCCCAAGCAAACCATGCTTGCTGAAGCTCTTTCATCAATTCGAATGAGGTGACCAGCACAGTGCAGCCGCTGGAATTTTATGCGCTGGACTATGTCAACCTCATCGAATAGTTCGTACAGCTCGTGGTTTATACAGGACCGACCGGAAATCGTGCGAAGAATCTTCCTCTCAAAGACTTTCAACGCAGTCTCATACGACTCAATCACGGTCCATGTCTCTGCGCCAAACAATTGGACCGGGTGTATCAGCGTCTTATAGATATTTATTTTCGTCTTTCTAGAGAGGGTTTTACTTCTCATTTGCTTGCTCAGCGATATCAAAAGCAACTGTTTGCAAGCGTGATTCTTCGCCTGATCTCCAGGCTAACGTTGTTGTTTTCGTTCATCTCGGATCCAAGATAGACAAAGTTTTCTACAACACTGAAGTTGAAATTCTCCATCGTCACTGACCGTCCAAGACGCGATGACGGCGTGCGAGAAGACACCAAGTACTTCGTCTTGCCCTCATTCACCGCTTGACCCATGAGCTGAGAACGCCTTGCTGCCTTGCCGTTCTTGTTACCGTTGACTTCAGTATCATCCGCGTACGAGAGCAGCATCACTTTCTTTTGGAAAATCGAGCGGGACATGTTCTCTATGTACAGGCACTCTTGGGTTCAAAGCGTTCGAAGAGGTTCTTTCTTACCCTGTCAAGTTGGTTTGTGTAACTCACGGTTCTTCACGCGCATCAGAATCTTATATCCAATGGGAAGCAGACTTCTTCTGCAGTATTTTTCGCAAACAGCGGGGTCTCCTTTCTTAAAGATAGGACATAGAACACTGAGATTCCAGTCATTGGGTATGCATTAAACGGAGCATATATTGCATACAAGTTGGCGCATACTCTTAGCCAAGCCATTGCCGTCGGTTTTGAATAACTCAGCTGGCAGCCCATCAGAGTCTGCCGCTTTGTTATTTTTTAGCTTTTAAATAAACGAATCCACCTCGTTATAATCCAGGATCTCTACAATAATACTTCGGGTGTCATTTCTCTATCGGTGGTATTGTGCGCTTCCTCGCCTCCCGGCAGTAGTTAGGCACGTACCGATACTTTCTTGGCAGGGTTCATATTCAAACGATAATCTTAATCGTTTATTGGTATCGATATTTTCACTACCGATACTTTAAACGATAATTATCTATAAAGTAAAAATATCGATACTGCTGATAGTGTTATCGATATTGTTCCAGCTCTACAGTACAAAGGTTACTAACAAGTTTTAACGTAATCCAAGATCGTCAAATGTGCTTTCAAAGAATAACTAATTTTAAAACAGTAAATAAACAAAATATTTTTTATTAAATTCGAATAATTATTTGTAACGAACCTCAAACAATAGCAATTTATAAAACAAAAACAAAAATTATCATCCATCAAGCATGCTTCATTTTGTCATGATAGGTCGGAAGATGTTGTTGCCGTTGCATTCAATGCATCTTCATCCTCATCGATCAGCGAAACTTGCGCGCCAAACATGCGCTCAACGCCGAATGTTACGCGTACCTGTTCCAGCAGCTTGCGATTATAACCACGTGACAGCAATTCCAGTTCCGTCTGTGCAATCACATTCCTTATATAGTTGAAAACATTTCTGCGGTCGTTTATCTGCTTAACGACAAATTTATGACGGTAACGGTTCTTGGCCTTTTTTATTTTATGATTGTAACGCGATTTACGACAAGAATCAGCACGCAGACGTAGCATCCCCTCGCTAGATACACCGGTAAACAGTGCCTCATCATCATCATCCTCATCATCGACTACCTGCTTCGATGCAGCTGCAGCGCGGCGTTCGACCTTAACCGGATTAGCCTGCAGCATTTGTTCAACGTAACGTTGCTCTTCTCTGGCAAAATGATCGCGGATCTTCTGCATATCACATTTGACCATTTCGTCTACATGTTCTGGTTTTGTATCCAGTTGCCAGGACACTTGCTTGGCACTGGCGCTCAACTGATAGAACTTCATGACTGCTGGCGCTACTGACAAGTGTGCGCTGGCATTTAATAATAGAAATTCACCAGTTCCGTCACCAAACCCCATGTCATTGAAGGCATCATGTGTTTCATTTAAATCCATTTTGTTGATCCGTTTGACTGATGAAAGATTAGCTCAATGCTGCTTCGTTAAGCGTTCAACGGTTTCTGAATATCTAAACTGTTTAACGCTCGCTATTTATAGCCCAGTGCTAATGGCTGTCCGCTGGCAGATGTTTATGACATTTTTATGACATTGTTTTCGTGGGGTACATTAGGATATCTATCTATCTATCTCGCTCAGCGTTACCTGCCTATCATAAAATAATTTGATCTGGGGTAAAAACCAATCAAATCATGATTTATGATTATCAAAATTTGAGCCGTAGTTACAATGGGTCATTAAGTTGAATGGTTCAAATGGTTGATTTGTCGCGGCAGTAATTAAAAAAGCTTTTCCTACAAAAATCGGCAGATATGGCATAACTTTTTAAGGCAAGTTAATATCCTTCATTTCAAATGAATTATTGCAGTAATAAAAAAAGTTCTAAAACTCAAAATTGAGCTTTCGAATAGGTCTTTTATTTCGATTTTATGTAAAATTTTTTTTTTTTTTCTTTACACCAAAAATTGTATTTTGTCAAAATTTTTAGTTTTTTTTTAATTTTATATTTTGTTCTGATTAAATTGTTTCACGGATGACGTCTGTGTGACGTACAGAGCATCCTGCGAATACGAAGCAACTGACGGCATCCAAGAATACGCCGCAATGTTCGCGCTATGGGCGAGGCGCTGGAACATTAGCATAAGCCGCCACAAGTCGGCCAATGTCTGCTTCACGCTAAGACGCAACACGCCGCCGGCAGTATTTATAGAAGAGGTGCCCGTACAGCGGACTTGGTATCATCCTGGACCGCAGGCTTACATTTGCTGCCCACATTACAGCTATAAAGTCTGGCTCCTCAATGCGTGCAGTAAGTTGCCATTTAGGAACAAAGTTACTATCTACAAACAGATCATTGCGCCGATCTGGAAATATGGCTGTCCAATCTGGGGTATAGCGAGTGACAGCCAAATCAATAGACTACAAGCTACCGAAAATATAGTCACTAGACAAATCACTGGTTGTTAATGGTTTATTCGAAACACTCTGCTGCACAAAGACTTAAATTTGGCCACAGTCTGGGAGCAGATAAATTTCCACAAGACTTAAAAGGCAACGATTTGTCAAGGTTCCCACCACTGCAACGACTTAAAAGGCACCAGCCAAGAGACCTTATTCTGCGCGCCCCCAGAGCCAGGTCAATCAGATAAAGGCGGATACACTCGCCCTCACCGAACACCCAATAAAATGTACATACGTAATATTAAATTAAAAATAACATTAATTTTAATTTTAATCTTTGTAGGGTATATGAAGCCTTTTTATTTTGCTATAATTAAAAAACACTATGCACTCTACACGTAAAAATGTTGCTGTGAGCAAGCTTAGCAACAGTCACAGCAACATATTGCACAGCAAAGCTTATAAACTTTTCTAATAAACATTATTGCTAACACTTTAAACTTTCTTGCACTTATAATTCGCAAGTAGTTTTAATTTATGTATTTCGTTATTTCTTTAGTTAATTGGTAACAAATTACCAAAATTAAATATGTTCTTATTTTTGGTTAAAATATTATTTTTATTGGTGTCTCTACTGGCATACAATGCTGCTACCTGCAGAAGCTTAGGCAAGGACTGTGCATGTGCGCGCCTGCATCTGTGCAATCAACAGCAGTTTATTACTTTTGTTTCAAAATATCACAGGCAAGAAATTCTATCAATTTATGAATGGAAAATCAATAATTATTATTATTGCACTAACTTTATTTGGTCTCATAAATGTGCGAAGTATTTTATAATTGAGTAAGGGTGCAGGTAACGTCGAAGTTTTATGACCGTTGCGACTTTTTTTTTTTTTTTTGTATTTCATTCTTGATGTCAAGAATTACCAAAGAGGAACCCAATAAAACTATTTTTACAGTTAACTGTGACAATGACAATAAATATGATCTCAAAGGTGACGATAAATCAATTATAGAAGTGCTAAAAAAATGTTGTCATAAAAATGGTGGTCCAAAATTTTATATAATATATGCCTATCTGCCATATATTATTTTATTTTATTTATTTCACTTCAGATATCATTTGAATCTCGTTGAGTGCAGTCGCACGCGCGAAAAGAAAAATCACCGTCAATTTTTAATAATTAACAAACAACACCTATTGTTCAATGCTATCGCTGTCAGGAATTTGGCCATACGAAGCGATATTGTAAAAAACCTTTTCGTTGTGTAAGGTGTGGCCTCAGACATCCAACAGCTGAGTGCAAAAAATCTTCTGATTATCCATCACAGTGCGTTCATTGCCTTCAAAGCCATACAGCGAGCTATAAGGACTGCATAGTGTACCAGGAATTAGTCAAAAAAAAAAAAAAAAAAAAAACCAAACTCCAGCAACATCCTTCCAAAAACTGATTATGTACCACCAAAACGCCAAAATTTGAATGATGCAAAGTTCATAGATGCAAACTACCCTATGTCTTATGCTGAAGCAGTACAATCGAACGAAGTGAATCAAGACAAAAGTTTGATAATGAAAATTGAATCAATGTGCTTACAAATAATTTACTTAACATGATGTCCATGCTTATGTCCAAATTATGCAAGTAAATTTACGATAAACTTTCTGGAATGCAAACGGCCTGGGTAACAATTAGCTTGAAGTCGAAAACTATCTGCATCTTAAAATAGGCATTCTGTGGCAATTTCTGTGACTCACTTCACATCTAAATCATTCTTTAAAATAAGAGGATATGATCTTATAATAGCTAAACAACCTGACGATAGAGCTCATGCTGGTAGCGCTATTCTGATCAAATCAAACATAAAGTATGAAGAAATGAAGTCTATCAGGACAACATCAATGCAAGCAGCAATAATTAAAATCAAGTGTGCGACAGGAGATTTTGTCATTGCTGCAGTCTACCTTCCTCCATGATACAGTTTGCTTAAAGAAGACTTTAAAAACTTTTTTGAAAAACTTGGCCAGAAGTTTATAGCTGGAGGAGACTTGAATGCAAAGCATCCAGGCTTATTAATCCGAAAGGTTGAGAGCTATACAAATGCATAACTGAGTGCTATCTTAACACATTATCCACCGGCAGTCCAACATATTGGCACACTGATCCACAAAAAATTTCTGATCTTTTAGATTTTTACGTTTATAAAGGGTTGCCAGCAAATATTTTTGATATAGCCACTTGCGATGATCTGAGTTCGGACCATCCTGCAATACTAATTAATCTGAGTGTAGCCGCAAAAACATACTCAAAAAATCTTAACATTTTTACAAAAAATACAGATATAAAGTCTTTACAACTTTGGCTTGATTTAAACATTAAACTAAATTATTATCCAAACTCAAGCAACGAAATTGAAGAATTGATTCACGAAGCAGCTTACCTTGCTACAACAAGTAAACCCTGTGCGTCGAACTTCAGTACACATTTCAATCGTAAAATTCCTGTTGAATTACGGCAGCTTATCTCCAAAAAGCGGATACTTAGGAAATATGGCAGCATACCAGATATCCAGCGGACAAAAGTAACCTTTACAGAGCAGTAAAGGAACTAAAGTCGAAGCTTTGCGAATCATTCTTTAAAGCATCTGAAAAATATGGCTCCTTAAAAATATGATGAGTACAATCTGTGGAAGGCAACATGTTACATTAAACGTCCAGTAAAGTGAAATGTGTCTAATAAAAATATTAATAACATATGGTGCAGAAGTAATGAAACCACTTAGAGGCAACTTTTGAACCATTTGACTATAACTCAATGGAGAATAAGAACGAAGTTTTGCAATTCCTTGATAGTCCCTGTCAAATGGACTTCCCACTAAGACATTCTTCAAGTCTCAAAATCTCCTGGGTATGACAATATAAATGCAGCTGCCATTTAAGCACTTAGTAAGAAATCAATCACATTTCTTGCATTGTATCTACAACTCGATGTTACGTCTCAATCTTTTCCCAGCACAGTAGAAATGTGCAGAGATTGTATTAGTTCCAAAGCCTAATAAACCGGAAAACATTATAATTTCTTATAGTCATATAAGCCTCTTAGCGATATTCGAGAAAATATTATTGACAGTGCTTATACCCCAAAGTAGTGTATTAGGATCAGTGCTATACACGTTATACACTGCAGACATGCCAATAAATAAAAGTGTTACTGTGGCAACTTATGCTGACGACACTGCTATCCTAGCTACATCATATATTGCTGCTGATGCTTCAAACATTCTGCAAGATCAGATAAACATAATGAAAGATTGGCTTAGCAAATGGAATATAAAGGTTAATGCAATCAAGTCATCACACATAACATGCACAACAAGAAGATATAATTGTCCGAGTGTATCGATAAACAACTCAGTTGTACCCGTTACCAATTGTGTTAACTATCTGTGAGTGCACTTAGACCGTCGTTTGACATATAAACCGCATACTAAAGCGAAGCTCAATCAGCTCAAGCACAAAACTAAATGAATGTATTGGCTGATCCAGACTAAGCTTGAAAAACAAAATACTTGAAGCCTGTATGGACATATGCAAGTAATTCCAACGTGGAGATTATGCAGAGAAATCAATCTAAGACATTAAGATTGATATGTAAAGCACCGTGGTTCGTTACTAATAAAACGGGTAAAAAACCCTTTGAAAACTTAAAGATAAACTTAATTTAACTTACCGCTAGGTGGCTAAGCCAGATCATTAATATGAGGATATATTGACTCGTGACATTTAGAAGAAAAATTTTACGATACTCACGATATAGACATTTGACCTAGGAAAAATAAAAATGTCAAAAGTCCCCGACGATCCTACATGTGCAAAAAATTTTATTCAAGGTCAAAAGTACAAAATTAAGGTTTTTTCCATTTTTCTCGAAAACAGTAAGTTTTATCGTGACAATAGGTCTAACAAAAGTTGTAGATCATACAATTCTCTACAAAAATGGTTCGGTCACTTCTGCTCTTACGATTCACCATTCTTGAAATATCGCAGTTTTAATAATTAGAAAATTCGTATTATATGCACTAAAATGCAGCCTGTACACGTCATCGGACGCTTCTTATAAATGAAAATAAGAAACTATTGGTTTGTGTTACTTACACAATAAGACTTGTATAAATTGAATGAGTATTTTAAAATAAAAGACTAACTAAAAGTGAATTTCCCTTCGACGCTAGCCTCGAGTAACGTCTGCTAGCTACGTCATTGTTCGAGTGTGGAGCTCACTTGAATCGCGTTGAAGAATAGCTTCCTTATCTTCATGCGTCAGGACATTTTAATTATGCCAAGTCTGCGCACTTATAACTACAAGATATGATGCAATTAGAGAGCTTGATGAATCCAAGTGTTTATCAAAGATTTATCGAAGGATTTTTCACTGTTAGACGTTCTGATAAATTAAATTGTCGACGGATATAGTGATTAAACAATCAATGATGAAGTGTATGAAAACAGATGGAGGTGTTGCTCGAGGGAGAAGTACACAAAAAAGTGTCATTATTAAATGAGATTATGGCATGCATACGATGAATACTGTGTGTGAAGGATTGGAAGATCTCGCTAATGTTATAATGGACACAACAGACCAGCATGTGTATGCAAGCGATACTCGTGTAAAGAGAGATTTTGAAGATATTAATAAACTTGTGGAGTGGCTCTCATCACATGAACCAATCCCTGTGATTCCAAAAATTATGTCCATTGCCAGCGTAGTCGTCGGCGATGATAAAATTAATTGTCATAATGCTCGTGCAGTTGGACTCACTTCTATAAGCAAAATAATATTAAATTAAAACGCGCTGATAGAGTATACTTCCTCTATTAAGTGCAAGTAGCGTCATAAAAGTATGCACATGATGAAAAGATGCCAATAGACCCAGTATTATTATTTCAACGCATAAGCATTACTAAGCCATTTGAAGATGAGCTTGAAACATTTTTCGCATATGAATTAGCTCTTTACACATTAACACTCTTTGATGAAGTGGGAATGCCTAAAACTATGAAATTGATAACACAAATGCTATCTACATCATGGAGGGTATCTATTACATCGTGTTGTGTGGGATCGAGATAAAATATTTCATATTATTTTTAAAAAATATGTTCGTTATGTACAAAGACATTCTGGTATAAACATAACATTTGATGCTTATACTAATCATACGAAAAATATTAAAGCTGCAAAACAACGTCGTCGGACTACAAAAACATCTTCATCTGTTGATATAGTTTTTGATCGATCTATGAAAGTTCCAACGAACCAACAAAAATTTCTTGCAAATACTCACAATAATTCTCGCTTCATTTCAATATTATGTGAAGAATTTACAGCTGCTGGTATTCCAACAAAACAAGCTGATAATGTTGCTGATGTCCTTATAATTGAAACAGCAATAGAACAATGGAGAAGCTCAAATACAAGCTCAAATACAAGATGTTGCCCGAACTCCAAATGATAAAATTATTTACTTTTTGAAACCAGGTAAAGCTCAAGTTCAATCAACAATATATTCATCACAAAGTCTGACTGCATATCCGAAATGTCAAGCAATGGACTTTTGACATTTTTTTTAAGATAGTTAGACAACAAGTATAGTTATTATAGCATAGTATATATACATATATAGTATAGGCTTATAGGTATCTATGCATTATGTTTGTTGGATCGAGCCACTTCAGTCTCCTGCGTGTTGAGCTTTCTATTGTAGGCAGTTGTCTCATTTCTTGGTTTGTTTGAATTAGCAATCGGTTTGTGTACTTAGTGCTGGAGTATCTCATCGTTCCCTCAATTGTACGTACACTAAGGTCACGATGTATATCTGTGTTGGTAATATACCAATCAGCATTAGATATTAAACTTAAGATTTTAGACTGCGTCCTTTGTATAAGTTGCCAGTTGGTTTTGCTTGCAGTAACCCATATCTCGATGCCATACTTCCATATTGGCATAATTATTGCTTTATAAATTTTAAGTTTTTTGTCCAGCGATAATTTGTATTTTGTCCCAAGTAGCCAGTTTAATTGTTTAAATTTGTGTCTTACTTCATTTCGTTTGTTTTTTATGTGTGGTTTCCATGTCAGCTTAGAGTCTATTGTTATGCCTAAGTATTTTGCATAGGGTTTAATTTTTATGTTGTTGTTTTTTATTTTAATGTGTTAACATTTTGTTCTTCTGTTGGTGTAAATTACTTGGACTGTTATTTCCTGGTTTACTTCTATGCCCCATTTTTGAAACCTGTCAATTGTTTGGTTTAGAATTTCTTGGAGTGTGTTTGTTGCATCCTTTTCGTCACAATTAGAGGATAATAATACGGTATCGTCTGCAAATGTTGCTATCATACAATCATTGCTTGTGGGTGTCGGCAAGTCTGCGGTATATATGAGATATAGCAATGGGCCCAGTACGCTGCCTTGAGGTACGCCTGCTGTCATTTTTAATACGTCAGCATATCCATCTTCATATTTTACGTAAAAGTGTCTGTCGCAAATATAGCTTTCCACGAGTTTAAACATTTTGTGCGGTACACATCCTTGTAATTTGTTTAATAAGCCGCTGTGCCATACTTTATCAAATGCTTTGGCAATGTCCAAGTAGACGGCTACACAGTATTTCATTCTGTCAAAATGTTTTCTTCTAAACCCAAATTGATGGCCAGGAATAATTTGCTGTTGTGTCAGGATCGGCTCTATTCTATTATATAATATTTGTTCAAATATTTTAGATAACAAAGGCAATAAACTTATTGGTCTGTATGAGCTAGTATTTGTTGCGTCTTTATTGGGTTTAGGTATGGGATTTATTTGTGCGACTTTCCACACGGCAGGAAAATATGTTTGCCTAATTGCCGCATTGTAAATATTTCTGTTATAACTAATTGCTATATCTGGTAGCTCTTTAAGGGGTTTGCCTGATACAAGATCATATTCAGGCGCCTTTTTATCCTTTAGGGTCTTGATTTGTTTCTTTACTTCTGGTACCGTAGACAATCTTATTGCACAAGGAGAAGTGTTTGATAAATTCGGTAATTCAATGTTTTGATTATCCATATCATTAGTAAAAATTAACTCGAGATATTTTGCCAATGTATCTGCTTTTTCTTTATTACTTTTTGCCCAACTGCCAAGTTTTCAGTTTTAAGTTGTTTAGTTTTTTCGTAGCTTTCCATAGTGAAAAATTCGAAGAGCTATTTGCATCTAAGTTTGAAAGGTAATATTCAAACTTTTTGTCTTTTTTATCTCTTAGCAGGATTTTTAGTTTAACGGTGGCTTTGTTTAGTTTGGCCTTGTCTTGTGGGTGTTTTGTCATTTGATATATTTTTCGCAACTTTATTTTTTCCGCAATTTTTTGTTTAATATTTGCAGGAATAGCTTCTATCTGTGTCTTTTGTAGGATCGGCATGGAGTCTGTTGCTGCGAGTATTATTAAGTCGGAATCGACTTGGGTATTTGTTCCAAGCGGTATACTTGTCACAATATGTTCTTCAATTATTCGTCGAAACATGTTCCAGTCAGTTTTTTTGTTATAAATGTTTTGGTTTTCCTTGGTCTCTGGATTTGAATTGTATGTTATTACAATGGGAGAGTGGTCCGAAGTTAAGTCAAGGCAAGATTAAATGTTCAATTTGTTGAGGGATACATTTTTCGTTATACAAAAGTCAATAAGGTCTGGTTGTTTTTTGATGTCAGAGGGCCAGTTTGTTGGTTCTCCTGTACTAATATAGTCGCAATTATTTTCTCTCATTGCATCTAGGAGTGGTCGACCTTTGGCATTTGTTAATCTTGACCCCCATACTAAGTTTTTTGCGTTATAGTTTTCTCCTGCTAAAAATCGTTTTCCTAAGGATCTGAGTTTTAGTGTTATTGTGCCTGGGAGGGCAGTATACAGCTGATACTGTAATTGGTCCGATAGAGTCATAAATCTGTATTGATGTGGCTTGAATATGTTCTTCTTTATATCCATTAAGTTCTGTACATTTTAATGAATTTCTTATTATCACCGCAGTTCCCCCATGTGCCCTATTATCAGGATGGTGGGTATTGTATATATGGTAATTTGGAATATGTAGGTAACTTTAATCAGTAAAATGTGTTTCTGATACTTGTCAAGAGTGATGCCCAAATATTTGATATCGGCTGTGCGGGCGTAGATGTCTTTGCGTTTTTTTGGGTAAAAAATATGGCTTTTGTCTTTTTTGGGTTTGCCAAAATTCTCCACTTGTAGAAATACGAGTCTACAGAATCGTATGCTACTTGAAAGTTACTATTTATTTCTGCAGAAAGCGACCCGGCGCAGAGGATAGCTGTGTCATCCGCAAAGATCGACGTGGTGCAGTAGGGTAATGCTGAAAAGTCGGCTGTATATATATTATACAGTATAGGCGAAAGGCAGAATATTTACAGTCGTTGACGAAGCTTTTTCTAAATGGACGACAAAGGATCGGTTTTCTAGGAAACTTTGAAGTATCTTTATGACAGTTGGGGGAAAAATTAAAGCACAACATTTTATGGATTAAGCCATCGTGCCACACAGATTCGGCAAGGCGGCTCTAATGCCTAAAAGTACCATACCATTTGATTTGGACCTAGACAAATTGTTTTTAATAATTTTTTTAATTCTAATTAGCGGCTGCACTGAGTTGTATTCTCTGCGAAAGCCAAACTGTTGACATTGAAGGATGCTGTTATTTTCAATGAAATGCGTTAATTTGTGCTTAATTACTTTTTCCAATATTTTGCTGACTGACGACAGCAGACTGATGGGCCTGTAAGAGGAGAGCAGTTCAGCAGGCTTGTTTTTTTTTCGCAATGGGGACAACTTTTGCAGATTTCCAAGATGGGGGAAAGTAGCAGAGCTCTAAGCATTTTTTTACTACACAAGTAAGAAACCTTACTCCTTCCGGAGGGAGTGCTTTTAGATATATATTATCAATTCTGTCGATTCCAGTAGCCTTTTTCTTCTTTAGCTTTTCAATCATCTCTTTTATGACGTTGGTAGTAACAAAGTAGTCAGTTTGGGGACTAACTGAAGCTTCCGCTAATGTACATAATGAGGCTTCAACGGCAGCTTTAGTTGTTGAGTCACTGAAGCCTGCTGTTAAGCTGTGGTTTAAACTAAAAGATTGAGCCAGCGCCTCAGCTTTCTCTTCGTCAGTAGCATAACGATTGTTGTTGGAGATTAAGGTTGGAAAGTTTCCAAAAGGGAGAAGAACCTTTATCTAAGGATGAGAGAGCGATATTCCAGGACTTATTGCGAAAGTCTAGCATCGCTTTGGCTATTAATTTATTTAGCCACTTGAAGAGAATGAGGTCAGACTGGTGCCTATACCTTATCTAGCGATACGTTAAAAAAACGAGAGAATCTTACCCAATTTGCTCTTTTCATATCGTAGCGAACAAAAGAGTCGGTGAAAGGCTGATCATCATTGGCTTCTAGTAGCACTGGAAGGTGTGCTGAACTTAGAGTGTTTATTACTCGCGGATTTGCTAAATGCTGTGGATGATTAGTTAGGAATATATCAAGGGTTGATGGTTGTCCATGACTTCCTGCTGGAATATAGTTGTGCTCTGGGTGCTACATTAAGTAAAAATTGTCGCAGTCTACTTTGGCTTTTAGCAGTTCTCCCCACGAGTTGGCTCTGAGACAGCCCCACGACTGATGACGGCAATTGAAGTCACCCCCTAAGATGTATCTTCCACTGAGCCTAGTTAGCTTGTGGTTATTAGCCAGGAAAAGTGGTTTTCTTCTGGGATTTTCTCGGCCCTCTGGGAAATAACAAGTGTACACCGATGTCTGCGTGCCATATCTATTGAAAATATTAGTTTCAATAAGGTTTGTGTTTGGAAGAGGTAGCAGAGAATGGGGAATTGTTTTTTTTTTTTTTTTAATGTTTCAGAGAATAGGCCAATGTCAATATTCTTGTCGCAAAGAAAATGACTTTGTTCCTCCTCTTTGTTATAAATACCCCTGGTATTCCACGCTATGATTGCTAATTTATCTAATATTAAGAAAGAAATTTAAATGCAATTGTTCTGACTTTGTCTTACAATTACTTAAGTTGTTAATTAGCTCGAAAGTAAGAGTTTTAAGTTCCTCCAATGAAAAGAGGTCAGTACTACTTGATGCCTGTGGTTTTGCCTAGGTTGACTTTTTCGGTTCTGCTGACTGCCCATTGAGATTAGGAAAAGTAGTAAAGCAGTTTAGCTGTGGCGCCTGTAAGGAATTCCCGACGATCCTTGCTTTTGGTTTGCTTTTTTTCCGCACCTTCATGTAGTTAATTCTGCCCGGACACTCCTTGCTTTGTGGGTGCCGTGACAGTTGGCACACTTGACGAGTAGTTTGTCTTGACAGTCGATTGTTTTGTGGTTTCCCGCGCAGTTCATACAATATGCTTTAACCTTACAGTGGGTCGAACCGTGCCCGAAGATCTGGCAGTTATAGCACTTAGTAATAGAGTTACTCCTTCGCTTTTGGTAGTCCCATTTGGTAGTTCCTAATATGGTCGTTGACTGAGTACTTTCTCTGCAGCTCATTGAGACTGATAGACTTGTTTGCAAAGTAAACCACATACAGCGAGTGGACACTATTGTTTGATCTATTTCTTTTGATGAGAACCATGCTGATAAGCTGGTTCTTAACAACCTCTGCCTGCATATCGTCGAGGCCTGAAGAAGAACTCATATTTACCGCTTTGTAGGTGAGTGCTGACCAGAGCAAAGTCTTTATCGTTCACACAATGTTCTTTGACTCCCATAGAAGTTTTTCTGATGGAATAATCTTGGATATTTAATAAATTACAAATTGAATGCAATTTTTCTATACCAAATATATTTTGACGATGAGTAACTGTGCAAAAGTCGACACTGATAACTCTTTTGTGGCAATGGATTGCCTATAAACCCAAGAAAAAACTTCAAAGAACCGAAACATAATTGCGACGTGATGAAAGATGCTTCGGAAGCCACACTGGCGACTATAAAGCAATTCATAGAAAAGAGTGCGGTATGCAGTATGTTGACCTTAACATACAACGTTTGAGCTTCCTCATGATGGCTTTATACATATATCCATTCGTACTTGATTATACAAAAATATTTACCAAAAATAAAAGATACGATTTGAGCAGCAAAGAACGTTACGTTGCATCCAGTCGGACTTTTGTCAGCTGAAACAAGACAAAATTTGCGAATAAACCAATTAATTAATAAATAAATTAAAAATTTTATACACAAAAACAAAAACAGTTTTTTTTTTGGAAACATTTATTAGCATTTGATATCAAACAAAATATTTTTGATAAATCGAGCCAACTATGTGCAAACATTTATATCTATTATTCGATTAATATGCATAAAATTCAAATCAAACTGTTTCCATCGAAAATTGCAAATTTTGTTTGCAGTTTAATAAGCATCGAAGCTTCGAATACTAAGTAAACACACAGTTGTACTTGCGAAGTATCTGAGAGCTGGCAGCAGGTAACGAAATCTTTCATGCATATTATTATCGATACTGACAGCGCGACAGCAAATCGGTCTGTCTGTCGGTCGGTCCGTCGGTCGGTCCGTCGGGCGGTCGGTGTAAACAACACAAGTTAGAAAATCATAAAATAAACAATCGGTCTTTATCTATAGAATGAAATGAATTTGTGCATGTTTGTGCTTGCTTGTCTGTGCGGGTACTACAACTTGTATTTACAAGCATTCTTCGGCGGTTGCAAAAAAGAAAGAAAAAAAGAAGAAATATGTAAAGTCAACACATGCCTGGCATAGCTACATATTATAATAGCAACAGCGTATTGTATCTGTTTCATGCATCGATTTTTATCTTGAATGTTGAATATATTTTTTATATAATGTGCTGAATGTGCTATATCACGCGTCATGAGATAACAGAGCAGCTGAAGTACGAGTAGTAGCTTTAAAATGTTATAAATATAATTCGTCCTCACCAATTCGTGTGTCTAGACTGAATAATATAAGAAATTTATATCTTTTTTGTGGCGTTTAATCGAACGAAATATGCTCGTTGAAACTTTACGAAATTTTGTATTTAAATAAATGTCATATTTGCATTATTATAGGCGACATCAAATCGTAATTTAGTTTAAATTTTGTATGACAAAGTATCTTCTACATATTTACAAGCCATAATTCATTTACTAAAATATATAATAATGACCTATTAGAACAAATTGTTAGATTCATTGAGTTTTGGTCGATAGTTTCAGTGGAACTTTATTGAGTTCTTAAGTAAGATGCAACTACGAGTCAACACAAAAAAAAAAAAAAGATGTGGACAATAAACGAAATTGAAGACGAGCCAAAGCTCTTTTCAAAAATAGTTTTAAAAGACAGCAAAGTAGAAGCTTTCAATATATGCACACCGACAATACACTACACTGACAAGAAAACTGTTTGATAGCAAGTGAGAAACATAGAGTCGAGCTTAACCGAAAGTAAGAGGCCCTGTAACAGTGCAGGTCGCCCTTCGAATTTCCCAACCTATTAAAGATCTAAATCCTTTTCTAACAAACATTAGATTAAATGTTTCCCTAGCTTATGCAACATGCAGTGCAAAAGGAAATCAATAGCAAAAATTGTACTGACGAAAAGTATTTTGCTATTTTGTATAGAGGACGGAAGCATACTAATTTTAATGGCCGTCAACCGTCCTCCATTCAAGGCCGCATTTAGGAAGGCCCGCCAGCCTCCATATTCTTGTGCGCGCTTGCGCCAGTCGTTTTGAATACCAAGTACGGAGCGATCTCTCCATATCTGGTCATTCCAACGCGTGCACGGTCGTTCTCTATCGGCGTGCAAGTTTGCGTCGCCCATGTAAACCATGCGTGCTGGAGCTTTTTCATCCATTTTTCATGCAGCCACTGGAATTTTATGCGCTGGGCTATGTCAACCTCATCGAATAGCTCGTACAGCTCGCGGTTCATATGGGAACTAAACTCCTCGCCGACTCTAATAGGACCGAAAATTCTGCGGAGAATCTTTCTCTCAAAGACTTCCAATGCCGTTTCAACTGATTCAATCACAGTCTATGCCTCTGCGCCATACAATAGGACCGGGAGTATCAGCGTCTTATAAATCTTGATTTTCGTCTTGCGAGAGACGGCTTTACTTCTCATTTGCTTGCTCAGCGCAAAATAGCATCAGAGCCTGCCGCTTTGTTATTTTTCAACTTTTTAATAACCGAATTGAGCTCGTTAAAGTATTCAACAAATCTCTCAAAGGCCTTTGAAAATTCAAGCATTCAAGCCTTAGCACTTATAACTTTTTGCAGCCGTTTGACCGAAGTTTGGTTATAATCCAACCGAATATCCTTCCAGAGTGCTCCTATCTCAGAAATACTATTCACGCGCGTCCTTTTTAAAATCGTAATTTTTGCTTCATATAAGCCCATAGACTTTCAATTATATTTAAGTCTGGATTTGTGGTCAGCGTGTTAATCCAAATTTAATTAAAAATATTTTAAATTATTTTGTTTCTACGATCAACTTGTACACAGAAGGAAAAGCCTGATCGTTTATAACTTTAAACATTGATAGAAAAATATTTTAATTACTAATATTGAGGATGTTTTGGTACAGCTCCATCAATCGATTAATTTTTTGTTTAGGTTTTTACTGTATATTTGGGGTAAAAGAAGGCGAGACAGATGCTATAAAGTATATATTTTCTTGTTCTGCATTCAAATATAAAGACATATACGTCTGTCCATCCGTTTGACTGCGCGTGTGAGCAATGAAAACTTGAATACTACGATAGATAGAGTCTTTAAGTTTGCAGATTTAAATTCTCATATACCTCCTTCGAAAAACTTGTATAGAATAAACGTGACAACACTCCTTCCCTAAGTAAGGATTATAACTAAACATACAAGGCTCTACCATCTGCTAAGCTTTAGTGGTTGACGTCAAAAAAAGTCGGTCAGATCGATTACATTATCGTGCAACAAATGCCAACTTTCTTCTTTGCGATATTCTGGTCGAATACGGCGGATACGACAGAGCAAACGGAGCATAAAACCAAAATAAAATGGCACATTAATTGTTTGGCCCGGTACAACGAACTCTTGCTGAATAATGTCCTTCGAATCGTAGAAAGACATCAACATTGTCTTTACTTTCGACTTTTCAAAACGTGATTTTTTGAGTTTTGGCTCACCGGGCGGCTTCCATTCGGCACTTTGACGTTTGGTTTCAGGGTCGTATTGAAAACACCACATCTCGTCAACAGTAACAATGTTGAAAAGGAAGTTTTGATCCTTTTTGTCATCTTTAATTATGTCTTTCGAATGTTGAATACGAAGCGCCTTTTCCTCGTCTTTCAATTGATGCGGAACAAATCGTGCACACACTTTCCTGAAGCCCAAATGATTTCGGTCAACTGGAACTTTTACCGAAAATCTTTTCTACTCTTTTCACCAGAAAATTCACTGAAAAAAATGTTCGGGAAATTTTGAGACACACCTGGTATATATACATATACATATTACGTATCTCGGAAACGGCTATAACGATTTGGATGAAATTTTGTATTTCGAATAAGTTTGGCTTTTTAAGATTATCTTTATTTTTTGTAAAAACGCAATTTTAATTTAAAATTAATTTTAAAAATTTGTATGTCGCATGTTGACAATTTTATACAGGGCCGTCTGTGTTGTTGTTGTTGTTGTTGTTGTTGTTACAGCGCCATCTGTGTTGTACAATGTGTTGGCGAGTTGATGATCGTGCGCGTCTATTGTGAATCGAGCTATCGAGGTTATCGAACTGTTATCGAAGTCGCTTTTTCGGTTCAAAACCGATGTCTAATATGGCTGCCACACGAATATGTTCGGCATACATGATCGAACATGATCGAAAGAGCGACTTTGACAACGGGTCGATGTAGCTGAAGGAGAAACTTCGATATTTTGATTCACAAAATAAAAGGTTTATTCCACAAAACTTCAAACTTTCGAATTATGTATTCCATTTTTAATTCCAGTATTGGTGGGTACTCCGTCGCAGCATACTCCTATCAAGCTATAAAGCGTTAAATTGGTTTCCTTAAAGAACTCCCATAATTGGATTTGTTTGGTATTGAAGTCATCAGCATCAACTTTTATGTGACCCAAGAACTTGCCTTGCGGTTCCTTAAGAATCACAATATGAGACTCCTTTTGTACTCTCGGATGATAATTTCTATTAATTTTTTTTTCCTGTCAGAGCGTCATTTTTTCTGCCATCAAAAAAAAAGCTTGTAAAGCTGAATCATTTTGCTGCAAACGGCGAACGGACTCCCCGTATTTCATTTCTTAACGACCGTAATAAGTGCCTCCCCATTATCATCAGTAAACCCAATGTCTTTAATTTTAAGCATATATATTTTAAATTTCAGACCTATGCCTCACTACTTTAAAAAGCTGTGAAATTCTCTTGCGATTCTGGTGGACAAATTGACCCGCCCTAATGTTCATAAAGTACCACCTTTCTGTGTTTTTTTTTTTTTTTTTTGAAAGACAAGCATTTTAATGTTGTTTCATTTAGCTTAATATGACATATTTGATATATGTTACGAGGGCGGTTTAATACGTCCGCGATTTTTTTAAACAAAATACAATTTTTTTTTTTTGGCAATTAGGCACTTTTATTCCCAACATAGTCTCCTTGGAGCTCAATACATTTAGTCCAGCGCTTATTCCTTTTTTTTTTTTATTCCTTCCAAATAATAGGTTTTCTCAAAGTCCTCTAAATAGTTATGTGTTTCTTTGATGAGCTGTTCATTTGACCCAAATCTCTAACTGCCCCGCCATATCTTCAAGTTTGGAGTCAAGAAATAGTCACTGCAGGCTAAATCTGGAGAATATGCAGAAGTTTACAGCCCAATTTATGGATTTTGGTCCATGCAGCACTATTTTCTTCGCGGTCATTTCTGCTACATGTCAATGTTGAATCTGTTCAAAAGCTCTGCAAAATATTCACCGGTAATCGTCCCGTGCAACCTAAAAAACTGTTGCCTTGACCTTCCGACAGATCCATCTTAGCATTCTTTGGTGCACGTTCACTCGGCGGGAATACCGTTGGTTTAAATCTGTTATGCTACCTCACGACCTTACATTCTCCGATCGTCCAACATAATTTCATAGATTTTATTGACGATTTCTGTTGTGACAACCTCTTTTACGCGAGCTAAACGTTCGGGATCTCAGTGAATCACTTTTTAGGCCCTGTACCGAAGGTACAAGAGCCTATTGGGTTTGTGCAAATGTATGTAACAGGTAGAAATAATGGTCGGAGACCCCCCAAAGTTACCCCCATTATGGTCAGGAGTGATAGAGGAGTCGATATAGCCATGTCCGTCTGTCCGTCTGTCCGTCTGTCCGTCCGTCCGTCCGTCCGTCCGTATGAACGAAAGGATCTCGGAAACGGTAATAGATAGAGACTTCGTGTTTTTTGCATTCGTCTAGGACTGCTCCGGAATTTCACAAGTTTATTTTGAAATTTTGCCCCTCCCCCCCTTCCCCATAAAATCACCCCCAAGGAGAAATATTTCTTCGGCACAAGAAAAATTGAGTATGCCAGTATAAAGTTAACGTCCCTCTTAGTCAAAATCCAAAAAGTTCATCAAAATCGGATAATAAATAACGATTTTATAACCAATTGAAGTTGAATGACCCCCCTTTCCTTTTCATTCATATTCGAGCAGTGAGAAGTGGTCATGTGTTTGGTCATATGCTCGGGAAACGTTTAATGTGTTTGTTAGGAGACCTGAACTGGTACAGGGCCTCTTACAGTCGGTTACGCCTGACTGTATTTTCTTACTTGTTAGCCATTGAAATTGACTCCATATCATTTATGACATCTTTTCTTGGTTTCGCTTTTTTGACTTTTGGTAAAATTCTTTACATGGCGCAGCTTGCTCAAAATTTAAAAGTACTCTATACATAGCTGGCAGTTGTTGGCTCATATCCATTGATTTTTTTTTTTTGTTTTGCTAAGAAAATTTTCTAAACTGCTTTGAAAACGAATATACTTCGAACTAAAGGTTATATAGGGTACAACGTAAGTGGCATTGTAGCAAAGAGGCGTGTAGCATGTGCATGTCCGATTGTCTGTGCAGATTTTTGTCAAATGCAACCCAATTAGTACGAGAACAAAGTGGACCATGAACAAAGATAGACAAGCGTAAGCACACACATACATATGTACTTTAACATATACATATATACGTACATATATATATATATATACATATATATATATTGTACAAACGCATGAATGCATGCACGCGCCAAATATTCTGCGCTGCGAGTGTATGCCAAGCGGTATTGCCTGGTCGCATAGGGTCGAGCCGTGTTTGGTTTGTTCTGTTCTGTTCTGTTCTGGTCTGGTTGGAGTGCAATTATAATGTGGTTACAGCACATGCAGATACATCGATACACATGTATGTGTGTACTATCTACATATGTATGCTACAACATATACAACACATAAACTTACTTGTACAAATACACAAATACAAACTTGGCGACCAGACTTGCAACCGCTGCTCTTTTAGTCCTGTATTTATGACCGATGCTGCTACTGCTGTTGTTATTGGCCTTGTATATCTGTTGTATATACGTACATACGTACACAAGTGTGTGTGTGTGTGTGTGTGTGTATGAGAACGTATATTGTAGTTTACCAAAACTCAATTACAACTTTCTCGGGTTAACCTCGAAATTACAAGAAAACTCACTTAATTGTTTAATACATATATAAACCCATACATATATGCATATATGTATATATATATATATGAGCAGACGTACGTATTTTTGGTATGAAGGCACGCACGCTCCAGAACAGTGGATCATGCTCCATGTATGCGTCCGAAAGTATGTGTGGTAATCGTTAATTAAATCACGTTATTACGGAAATTAGGTTATTGACAGCGCAAAGTGGTCCTCAGCACTGCCCAGCACAGATACGTGGCTAATTGCTCAATGCGGCAGCAAATATTTAACAACCACATATATATGCTATAAAGATTTATTCTTATATTATTCTTCAATACTTTCAGAGCTGCTTAAATAAACTTAAACTATGTCATAAAGAATAATCCTAAATTGTTTGAAATATAAAAATATTGCAATATTGCCATAGATTTTTAAGCTATCAGAATTCGACAATATTCCTTGTATGCTGCTAAAAAATATCTCCATAAACTTACTTACTTACTTAAATGGCCGTCAACCGTCTACCGGTCATGGCGGTCAGCCTCCATAGTCCTGTGCGCTTTGGCGCCAGTCATTTTGAATGCCAAGTACAGAGCGATCTCTCCATACCTGGTCATTCCAACGCGTGCCCGGTCGTCCTCTATCGGTGTCCACCTATCAAGTTTGGGTTGCCCATATAAACCACGTGTGTTGGAGTTCTTTCATTCATTCGAATGAGGTGACCACCCCAGTGCAGCCGCTGGATTTTATGCGCTGGACTATGTCAATCTAATCGAATAGCTCGTACAGCTCGCGGTTCATATGAGAACTAAACTCGTCGCCGACTCTAATAGAACCGAAAATTCTGCGGAGAATCTTTCTCTCAAAGACTTCCAATGCCGTTTCAACTGATTCAATCACAGTCTATGCCTCTGCGCCATATAATAGGACCGAAAGTATCTGCGTCTCATAGATCTTGATTTTCGTCTTTCGAGAGAGGGCTTGAATTTTCATTTGCTTGCTCAGCCCAAAAAAGCATCTGTTTGCAAGCGTGATTCTTCGCCTGATCTCCAGGCTGACGTTGTTGTTGCTGGTTATCTCGGATCCAAGATAGACGAAGTTTTTTACAACATTGAAGTTGAAGTTCTTCATCGTCACTAACCGTCTAAGACGCCATGAAGACGTGCGAGAAGACACCAAGTACTTTGACTTGTCCTCATTCACCGCTAGACTCCTGAGCCGAGACTGTTTCTCAATCTCTGAGAACGCCTTGCTGACATCTTGCATGATGATATCAATGTCAACGGCGTAAGCAAGCAGCATCACTTCCTTTTGAAAGATCAAGCCCGACATATTCTGTATGTACGGTCACGGGCGTAGGATGTACTCCAGCAGAGATTTAAATAATAGCACGACAGAGCATCACCCTACCTGAAACCTCTCTTGGTATCAAAGGGGTCGGAGAGGTTTTTCCCCACCCTGAGAACGCTTTGTGTCATGTAAAGACGAACAATCTTTGCCGGGATACATAGTGCAGACAGGGCGTCGAAAAACTTCGATCGTATCGGCGTGTCGAATGCGGCTTTACAGTCGACAAATAGGTGGTGAGTGTCTTTGTTTAACTCACGGGTCTTTTCCAAGATTTGGCGTAATGTGAATATTTGGTCACTGGTCGACCTTTTTGGTCTGAAGCCACACTGATATGGTCCTATCAGTGAATCCATATATGGCTTCAACCTATTACACAATACGCGCGACAGAATTCTATAGCCGATGGAAAGAAGACTTATTCCGTGGTAGTTGGCGCAAACAGAGGGGTCTCCTTTTTCAAAGTTTCGGCAGAGAACACTGAGATTCCAGTCATTGCGTATGCATTCATCGGACCATATCTTGCATAAAAGTTGGTGCATACTTCTAACCAACTCTTCGCCACCGGCCTTAAATAACTCAGCTAGCAACCCATCAGAGCCTGCCGCTTTGTTATTTTTCAGCGTTTTAATAACTGAATCGACCTCATTATACTCCGGGACCTCTACAATAGTGCCATAATTAACTGGTGGTTACGGTGTCATTTTTTTATCGGCGGAATTGTGCGCTTCATCGCCTCCGAGTAGGTTTCTGTTGCTCCGTTACCAGATTTCAATTGTCATCCTTACAGAAAGTTACTCGGGGTTTAAAACCCTCCTTAAAAGGCATAAGAAAACAAGTAAGAAAACCACAGTCAGGCGTAACCGACTGTAAGAGGCCCTGTACCAGTACAGGTCGCCTAACAAACACATTAAATATTCCCCTAGCTTATGACCAAACACATGACCACTTCTCACTGCACGAATAAGTGCCTTTTAAAACATTTTTTTATGTATGAAACGAAAAGGGGGGTCGTTCAAATTCAATTGCTTATAAAATCGTCATTTATTATCCGATTTTGATGAACTTTTTAGATTTTCGCTTAGAAGGACGATATCTCTATACTGGCCGAAGAATTTCAAGCCTTGGTGGTGATTTTACGGGGAAGATTTTAAAATAAACTTGTAAAATTTCGGAGCAGTACTAGTCGAATGCAAAAAACACGAAGTCTCTATATATTACCGTTTCCGAGATCCTTTCGTTCATACGGAAGGCCAGACGGACAGACGGACATGTCTATATCGACTCCTCTATCGCTCCTGACCATAATGGGGGCAACTTTGGGGAGTCTCCGACCATTTTTTCTACCTGTTACATACATTTGCACAAAACCAATAGGCTCTTGTACCTTCGGTACAGGGCCTAATTAATTGAGTTATACAATAATATTTTTAAAAGAACTATCATTCCTCTACAATAGAAATTTTTTGAACAAAACTTATTAATTCTTTTTGGAAAGTTACCCATACAAGTTTATATAGCATAAGATAAGCTTGAAGAATTTTCTATTCATGGAATTTCACAGAATCATTAATTAGAATAATTATTTTAAATTGTTTAAAAGTTATGGAGTTTTCAGTAAGACTCAAATTTGAAAACTCGAAGATTCTGCATCTTGAAATTGAAATGTTGAAATTTCTGAAACAGGATCAGCTAGAATGAGATACGGTTTCTGGAAGGACGGAGCGCCCACAAAAAGTGGGACATTGTCACTTTTTGTCGTTATTTTCTTTGCAAACTGAACTTTGCTTATGGCCCCTGACCATAATGGGGGTAAGTCGATAAAATCAAGGAAATGATCGAGATAGTCCGCCATAGAAGCAGCCGTTCCATCGCCCGGGAATATCAGTCATATGACCGTCCAAAGGCATTTGAAGAAGCTTGGCTACATACAAAGAATCGAAATTTGGACCGAATTTTCATCTGCAAATCGCAACCAAATCGACCCGTTACTAAAGGGAAACGACCAACCCGATTGACGGTCAGGAAGGTTTTGCTGTGTGTTTGGTGGGATTGGCAGGAAATCATCTACTAAAAGCTGCTCCCCTATGGCCAAACGCTCAATTCAACTGGACCGCTTGTGGGCAGCAATCAGCCAGAAGTGGCCATCTTTGACCAATAGGAGAGGAATTGTTTTCCATCAGGATAACGCCAGACCACACACTTCGATTGTGACGCGCCAGAATCTCCGGGATAGAAGGTCCTTATGTATTCACCTTATATTCCTGACCTATCACCATTGGATTCCCATCTCTTTCTATCAATGTCGAACGATTTAGCTGGCGAGAAATTGGCCTCAATAGATTCTTGCGAAAATCGACTGTTCCACTTTTTTGCCAATAGGGAAGGAATCTCGCTGCCATATTATGGATCAAAACGGCGCTTATTTGAACTAAATCCGATGATTGTACGCAATTTTATAAAGATTTGAAATAACGACGAAAATACGAACGACTTTTTGTTCCAAACAATAACTTTTGTATGGTAATGGCTAATGGGAAATGGTAATGGGTAATGGTAATGGGTAATGAGTAATGAGTAATGGGTAATGGTAATGGGTAATGGTAATTGATAATGGTAATTGGCAATGGGTAATGGTAAGCTCCATTGGACAAGTGTAAGCAGTTTGACTCTACTGGTCGTGGGCGAAGTTGGCGCGGTTCCGCTACATATTGTGACGTGGTCTAATAAAAGACAAATACAAAGGCTTGCGTAGCAGAGCACTCGGAGTCAAAAAATCGCAGCATACCATAATAAATTAAAATTGTAAAATTAGACTTGAAAAATGTCATTCTCGGCGATACCTCAACTTCGCAAAGGTATGACAAAGAGGGGGCTTAGCAACGCAAGTCAGGTCCGCTAGTATATTATGTGAAGTTCACAAATAGTCATCTCTTGTCCACTTTTTTGTTCTGTGTCGCCGAAACTATTTAGCCCAGTGATGTGAACAATGATGAAGTGTTAAACTTTCTAGAGTTCCCTCTAGAGTCTCCCGATTCCACACACACACTGCTGTTGCTGAAGTAGAAGACGAAATTAAACTAATTAAAAAAAACAAAATCTCCAATCTTCCTCCCAAATGTGTGCGCCTTTACAACACTATACTGAGATTGCATTACTATTCATCTCAATGGTTATGATACCAAAACCAAATAAACCAGAAAATAAAACTTCATCATATCGTCCTATTAGCTTGCTGGAAAGCTTTTCTAAAGTATTTCAGAGAATACTTTTAAGAAGAATTTTACCAATCCTGAACAAACTCGCCATTATATTAAAACATCAGTTTGGGTTTAGAAGACACCACGGTACACCTGAGCTATGTCAATACAATAATTGATGCTTTTGAGGAGAAACAATATTAATAGAGTTTGACATCCTGGTATTCTCTACAAAATAAAACAACTGCTTCCTACGCCATATTTTCTTCCGCTGAGGTCCTACCTTACTGATCGCTGAAGTGGATCATCTGCCCTTTTGTAGAACATTTGATAAAAATTTCAATGAATTTCTATATTCCATCGCATATTCTATTAAAACATCAAACTTTTTGCAATCAAACACCAACACAGATAAGCTTGCAATTTTAGCATAATATCTCCATTTAGTTAACTCCAATTTAACTTTAAAACTTGATGACTTCTAGCAACGATTTGAACAGAGAACATATATGTACATACACACACATATACCAACATCAAACTCACTAATACACACACACTTATTCAACTCTTGTGTTAAGTTCGATGCGATATATCCAATTGCATTTGCTAACGTATCGAAATGAACTTGACTTGTTCATTCATTCACTGTCCATTCGATTCGCATTCATTCGGCATGTTGCACACCTCATCCAAGTGCCACTTTGAATTCTTTTGACCTCATCTGCTTATTTTGCTTTGCATCGTTATGTATCGTATCGCAGCTTGAATCTCGCACTCAAAATCTATGGCATCCATGGCAGCCATTAGTACTCAGCTGGTGTTGTACCACACTACTACGGCTACGACTAGTTTACAAAATGGCCACCTTTTTTCGCATGCGAGTCACGTTTCTGGCGGAAAATTGAGAGCTAACGGCAAAGTGCATATTAGGCGGATATATTTTTACTTTACTGGGCTATTTTGAAAACGCAGAATGGGCATCGCCATGCATGGAGAAATCGAAAAATCGAGCAATCCTTAACTGCTGGCACTTTTTCTGCTGAAAAGATCAATCGAACCATAATTCGTTATGTTGCCATTGCTAGATAACGAAGGCAAATGGCAAATGAAAATCAGTAGAGACAGCACAGTAGTACGAGGAGTATGTATCTGTAAGTACGCTGACCGAAAATATATTGTAATGTGTCGACACAACTGTATACAATGAACTTGAATGGTGCAAATGTAGCGCAAGCAAAGTGCTGCCAGCAACAATAAGTTGTGTAATTAAATTTATAGCATTTTTTATCTGGATATATGTATATATATATACATACATATTTAAAAGCCAAAAAGCTTGTAAACTAGGCTGAGAGAAGCTAATAACTCCTGCCACATGCATTTGTGAACTTAAAACTTAATCACTTAAGTAAGCCACTAAAACAAATCGTTCTAAGTCCCAAGAAAGCCATCACCAGCTACCTCAACAGCTTTTACAGTTCAGCTACCGAAGCGCCGGTGTCTTCATATATATACATATATACAAGTATATACCCTACAAACAGAAATTTTTTTAAGTAGTGTAGAATGCGTTTGTTGTAATGCCGATGTAGAATTGGAAGACCTCATAAAGTTTGTAATCAACTAAATTGGCACCCATCAACTTTGAGCCCCCATGTACACCATGCGTGCTGCAGCTCTGTCATACATTCGCATGAGGTGACCAGTGCAGCCAATCTAATTTTATGCGCTGAACTATGTCAACCTCATCGTCATACAGCTCACAGTTTATACGGGAACTAAACTCGTCGCCGACTCTAATAAGACCGGAAATCGTGCGGAGAATCTTTCTCTCAAAGACTTCGAATGCCGTTTCATCTGATTCAATAGCGGTGCATGCCTCTACGTCATACAGTAGGACCGGGAGTATCAGCGTCTTATAGATCTTGATTTTTGTCTTTCGAGAGAGGGCCTACTTCTTTTGCTTGCTCAGCCCAAAAAAGCTTCTGTTTGCAATGTGATCTCCAGGCTGGCGTTGTTGTTTCTATAACACTGAAGGTGAAATTCTTCATCATCACTGACCGTCCAAGACGCGATGACGAAGCGCAAGAAGACACCAAGTACTTCGTCTTGTCCTCATTCACCGCTAGACCCATAAGCCGAGACTGTTTTTCAATCTCTGAGAATGCCTGGCTGACTCGCCGTTCCTGCGTGCCGATGATATCAATGTCATCGGCGTAAGCGAACAGTATTAATTCCTTTTGGATGTATTCCTTTGAATGTATTCCAATAAAACATTGCAAGAATCGCACGACAGTGCATCACCCTGCATGAAACTTATCTTGGCATCAAAGGGATCGGAGAGATTTTTTCTCAACCTGACAACTCTTTGTGTGTTAGATAGCGTCGTCATGCAAAGACGGACAATATTTTCTGGGATAACTAGTGCAGACAGTGCGTAGAAAAACTTCGATCGTATCGGCGTGTCGAATGCTGCTTTTTAGTCTACAAATAGTTGGTGTGTGTCTTTGTTAATCTCAAGTATCTTTTCCAAGATTTGTCATAATGTGAATATTTGGTCACTGGTCGACCTTTTTGGTCTGAAGCCACACTGATATGGTCCTATCAGTGAGTCCATATATGGCTTCAGCCTATTACACAATACGCGCGACAGAATTCTATAGCCGATGGAGAGAAGACTAATTCTGCGGTAGTTGACGCAAACAGCGGGGCCTTCTTTCTTAAAGATAGGACATAGAACACTGAGATTCCAGTCATTGGGTATGCGTTCATCGGACCATATCTTGCATAAAAGTTTGTGCATACTCCTCACCAACTCTTCGCCGGCGGTCTTAAATAACTCAGCCGGCAGCCCATTAGAACCTGCCGCTTTGTTATATTTAAGCTGTTTAATAACTGAATCGAACTCGTTATAGTCCGGTGGTTCTACAATAGTGCCATCATTTACTGGTGGTTCCGGTGTCATTTTTTTATCGGCGAAATTCTGCGATTCATCGCCTCCGAGTAGGTTAGAGAAATGACTCCTCCATAATCTCAGTGATTCCTGTTCATCCGTTATCAAATTTCCATTGTCATCCTTACAGAAAGATATTCCGGGTTTAAAACCTTCGATCAGACGCTTGACCTTTTGATAAAATTTTCGAGCTTTATTTCTGTCACATAACATCTCAACATACTCAAACTTTCGCCTTTCTTGCTCTCTCCGTTTCTCACGATATCGCTCTCTTACAGCTCGCGTTGCTACCGATTGCAGAGCTCGCTGATAGCAAACGTTCTTCTCTCCAGTTGCATTGCGACGCTCCTCGTCATACCAAGAATTCTTCACAGGTTTTGTATAACCAATGACATCCTTGGCAGCCCAATCCATTGAGCGGATGATATGTTTCCACTGCTCACATATATCTCGAGAAGACGGAGAGGTTTCCAAGAGCAGTCGGGACAGTGTGTTTGAAAAGGCTGCGGCGTTCTGTTCTATTTGCAGCTTGCCGAGTCAATATTGGGACCACGTAACGTTCGCACTTCCAACATGCTCGATGCGTGCCTTCCGTCAATCAAAACATGATCAATTTGGTTGCGTGTAATTTGATCTGGACTCAGCCATGTGGCCTTGTGGATGTTGAAGGTAGTGTCGTGAAGGCTAAATTTTCCGAGTTTTGGGCCAAAGATTCCTTCCTTACCAATTTTGGCGTTGAAATCGCCAAGCACGATTTTGACATTTTGTTTGGGACAGCGCTTGTACAGACGTTCCAAGTGTTCATAGAACTCATCTTTATCATCGTCGTCTTACTCTTCCGTCGGGGCGTGTGCACAAATCAGGATTATATCAAAATATTTACCCTTGATGCGAATCGCGGCTAGGCTTTCGTCAACAGGCGTAAACGAGGCGACGTAGTTTCCTACTCACCACGAAACACATCCAAATTCGTGCTTACTCGCATGGCAGCTATAGTAGATGTCATAGGATGCCTTTTTAGAGCAACCCTGTCCTATCCTTCGGATTTCGTGGATTGCAGTGATGTCAGCCTTGCATCTTTTGAAGACATCAACCAGCTGGATATTTGCACCATCCCTATTAATGGTGAGGACATACGAGGTGCATTTCCTAAAATTGTGGTCCTTATATCATTAGCGGGATTCGTCATCATAGGGTTCTATCCGAGGCTTCCTTATGGTTTTTATTGGATGTTAATTTTTTAGAGTGGCGGGTCCCAAGTCCAGTGCACCAACCCTTGATTAAGGGAGTGTTTTTTTGCATTCTCACATTAGCTCACCTCTGAACGGGTGTTCAGAGGCTACCCAGGAGACACGTGTCCTAAAGGACGTGGGAGTTGCTTGGACCGTTTGTAACAAGAATCATTGTTGGCCATTCCCAAGTGAATGGCAGTCAACAACTTTTCTCACAATGTGAACTTGAGCAAACGCATCCCAATCTCCTAGATTCAAGAATATCTGCATCAAATTTGATCAATAATATGATTTGAGATTTGATGTGATAAGAAAACCATACAGTTTAATCGATTTGAGCCCATAATTGTGTCTCGCTGAGAAGTATAATATCTAACCTTTGTAGCTGTACGAACAGCTCTACTTCGTGGAGTTTATTGAATGCACCTATAATGTTTAAACCAGAGCCTGCAAAAGTTGCCAAACGAAATTTTTCTGCGCAGTCTGCTCACTCAAAAGACCGAAAAAAAACTTTGTACTCATGATTTTGAGCTATTGGGAATATATCAAGCAATAATTTTTGCAGAACTAGTTAGGACGTGAAGTTAATGTTGAACTAATTCTTCTACTCCTGCACTGCCTTAGTAAAAGAAGTATGAAGTAAGAAAATTAGTATATCTCGGTTTGTAAGCACAGTAGATATTAGAGGAAATTCTATATATTTTGGCTCACATCAAATTCGAATCATCACATAACATGATCCACTTGTCATCATATCTGGCAAGATTTTTTGTACAGTATCTTTTGCTGAATCTACGTTGTATGATAATTTAATGATATATAAGACGTCTTGAACGATTTTATCAATAAAAACAATCAATTGCATGGACTGCCATCCACACTCTTGCTCAACAGACTTATTATCAAATAGTTTGCTCACTCACAAGAAATATACAAAATAAAATCACTGCTCGCCTTTAAAGCTAAGAACTAAATTTAACAAAGCATTCGCGAAATTCCACACAATCCCTAGATAGACATTTCAACTCAATCCCAACGGCTTAGATTCAGTGGTAGTAGCAGTCCACGTAGTAGAGGCACCGAGTACAGAAACTCAGTGAGAACTAGTAAAAAGTTGCGAAATATTTTATCTGCTTGTAGAAACAAAACAAAAACAAAAACAAAAAAAGAAGCAAAATAATAATAAAAGATAGAAATAAAATGGACAGAAGTTTGTGTGACTTTTCGGAGTGATTACTTTTGGGCCGCAATATGTTCGTCGCCACATTTCAGAAATATTTCAGTAGAGGACATTCATACATACACATGCAGATAAACAAACCGTTTCAAATTATATCATTTAAACTTTATGTAGTTGTTAGGAACTGCGGTGTTACAGTCGGCCAGCTGCAGCTAAAATGAAATTTCCGTCCATTTATTTCAATGTGGATGCCGTATGACGACGACGACGAGTAGTTCAGAGTGTACCATGGAGTAGCAAAGCATAGGCTACATTGCTAGGTTCGACATAATTCGCCAGGCTGCTGTTTTTCAATGTAAGTAAGGAAGGTGTTGCCCTCGTTGAGGCAATGTTGTTTGTTGTGTTGTACAGCAGTAGCAAGAGCAAGAGCAACAGCAGCAGCAACAGCAACAGTAGCTGTAGATTGTTTGACCAACTGTACTGTGCGTCCCTCTGAATTGCTGACTGTTTGCCTATCTGTGTATCTACTCGTATCTTTTCATTTGTGTCTGTGGAGTCGGTGGTCGGACTGAATGTTGTTGATAGAGAAATGAGCACTACAGAGCAGTATGCCAGCAAATGGACTATACTTGTATTTATACAGCAGTCAAAATGTTGCACATCAACTAAATTGCACTGCTCGAACGTGACACTCACAAATAATCGTTCACTCGTTCACTCTGTGGCTGGTGAACAGCATTGACCAAATTTTGACCAACACAGAGCATGAATATGGCCAACAAAATATGAATGCGTTCATGTTTCGTAACGAAAATTCGAGTGCGAGGTATATGTATATATGATATAACAAAAAGTTTGATGGGAACGCCTGATGGCAGAAATATTTACAAACGCTTAAATTAATATTTAATTTTTTTTTTAAATAAACAAGCAAATATTCTAAAAAGTGAATAATTATTTATTTTAAGTCAATTTATATAAATGAGAAGAAGGAACGGTGCAGTCATATGTGCGAAAATTGAAGATCTCTTGTATTCATATTGAATCTTAAGATTTTATTTCAATCTGATTGGGATGAGTGTAAAAGGTGAGTTAAGGGTGAGGAAGTTCTTAGAAGTTAGAATTTATAAAAACGAAGATTGTATGATTGTATTTCTTGATCAACTGTCACTTGTAACTGATCCAAATCCATTTCCGGGCCTGTTTGTCCCACAGAACTCGAATCGTAATGCGCAGAACATCATCAGCTAATCGAATTGTAAACACGCTCCAAGGATATTATAACTATTGGGAGATTGAGACTCGTTCACATTGTGAGAAAAGTGGTTGACTGTCATTCACATGGGAATGGCCAACAATGATTCTTGTTACAAACGGTCCAAGCAACTCACACGTCCTTCAGGACACGTATCTCCTGGGTAGCCTCTGAACACTCGTTCAGAGGTGAGCTAACGTAAGAAGGCGAAGGGGCTCCCTCTTTCTTTAATAAGGGGTTGGTGCGCTAGGCTTGGAACCCGCCACTTTAAAAAAATAAACCTCCAATGAATACGAATAAGAATCCTCAGAAGGAACACTATGATGACGACCCCCGCAAACGATATAAGGATCACGATTTAAGGATATGCACCTGAAATGTCCGCACCCTTAATTGGGAAGGTGCAAATATCTAGCTGGTTGATGTACTCGAAAGATGTAAGGCTGACATCACCGAAATCCGATGGATAGGAAAGGGTTGCTCTAAAAAAGCATCCAGTGACATCTACTACAGCAGCCATGCAAGAATTTGGATGTGGTTTCGAGGTGAGTAGGAACCTACGTAGCCTCGTTTCCAGGATCACGCCTGTTGACGAGCGTATAGCCGCGATACGCATCAAGACTAAATATTTTAATATAAGCCTGATTTGTCGACACGCCCCGACGGAAGAGAAATTCGACGATGCTAAAGATGAGTTCTATGAACACTTGGAACGTCTGTAAGAGTGCTGTCCCAAACACGATGTCAAAATCGTCAAGATTGGGAAGGAAGGAATCTTTAGCCCAACCGTCGGAAAATTTAGCTTTCACGACACTACCTCCAATAATGGAGAGAGGCTAATCGATTTCGCAGCAGGTTGGAACATGGTACCAGATTTGGATGTGCGAACGTTACGTGCTCCCAACATTGACTTGGATCACCATCTTGTCGCAGCCAAGGTACGCACTAGACTCAGCGTAGTGCACGCCGCACGACCCAACATGCAATGAAAGCTAGACGTCGGCAAACTGCAATCAGAACAGACCGCCAAATCCTTTTAAAACACACTCTCCCGACTGCTCCGGGAAACCTCTCCGTCTTCTCGAGATATATGTGAGCAGTGGAAACATATCACCCGCTCCATGGAAAGGGCTGCCAAGCAGGTCATTGGTTATACAAAACCTGTGAAGAATTCTTGGTACGACAAGGAGTGTCGCAATGCTTTCTTTCCATCGGATATAAGATTCTGTCGCGCGTATTGTGTAATAGACTTAAGCCATATACGGATTCACTGATAGGACTATATCAGTGCGGCTTCAGACCAAAAAGGTCAACCAGTGACTAAATATTCACATTACGCCAAATATTGGAAAATACCCGTGAGTTAAACAAAGACACTCACCACCTATTTGTCGGCTATAAAGCCGCATTCGCCACGCCGATACGATTGGAGTTTTTCAACGCCTTGTCTGCTCTAGGTATCCTGGCAAAGATTGTCCGTCTTTGCATGGCGACGCTATCTAACACACAAAGTGTTGTCAGGGTGGGGAAAACCTCTCCGACCCCTCTGATACCATGAGAGGGTTCAGGCAGGGCTATGCTCTGTAGTTCGATTTTTTCAATCTTCTGATGGAATACATCCTACGCCATACAGAGTATGTCGGGCTCGATCTTCCAAAAGGAAGTAATGAAGAAATGTTGATATCGATATCATCGGCACGCAGGAATGGCGAATCAGCAAGGCGTTCTCAGAGATTGAAAAACAGTCTCGGCTCATGGGTCTACCGGTGAATGAGGACAAGACGAAGTTCTTGGTGTCTTCTCGCACTCCGTCATCGCGTCTTGGACGGTCAGTGCCAAGCGGACGCCGAAATAGAGGAGTTCTGGCTCGAGTTGTATAATAATTTAATTTGTTAGAATATTTCATAAATTCACTAAAAGTTGGCTAAAAAGTACACAATTTTTTATTTTAACAAATTTTGGTAATTTCGATGCTTTGATATATGGTGCACAGAATAGAGTCAAAAGCTATTAAAGAACCGACTTATCAAATCAAAATCCTTGAAAAACCTTGTCTGTCTGTCTGCTTCAGTGCCATCAAAGTTATATTGTCGTTTTTTTTCTATTATGGTGTTGGACCAGATGCCTTGCTGTCCAAAATTTTACATACGTTTAATTTTATGTTCCAGGTAAGGATTTAAATGTCAATTTTCTGTAGGCAGTACTAATATTTTTTTTAACTTCAACACATTTTGATTTCTCACTTTGAACAGTCGAAACACATAATTTATTTGGACACCATAAATGGAGCTACTAATTGACCCATCCATACGTATTTGGGTGTTTGTACCCATTGTGCTGATAACTTTCTTTGTCGATTATTTGAGACATTTTATTACGATTTTACTGACAAACGCAAGCAAGCCAACACTGCTGCAAGTACAGGACAGGTAAGAAGGAACCAAACCAATTTTTCATATAAGCATTTGATTTGTTAGTTTATACAAATAATCCAGTCAAGTCATAATGCGTGCACGTCTGCTGCGTGCAAGCGGACGCTATCTGCCGTGGCAGTCGAACTATATGCGTTGGCACTATTTTACCGATGTGGAGACCGGTTATTTCAAGGTCGAGGTACGTGATAAACCCGGTCAAAATGTTTCGGCGACCATCTGCGATATGGCGATCAGCAATCTGATTAATGTTATACCGATGGTCATTGTGGGTGGCTGGATAAACTGGATGTTTTCGGGATTTGTCACAACCCGTGTACCGTTTCCGCTGACGCTGCCGTTTAAGCCAATGCTGCAACGTGGCATCGAAATAACGGCGCTCGACACATCATGGGTCTCTTCGGCTTCGTGGTATTTCTTAAATGTTTTTGGTTTACGTTTGATCTATGCGCTGGTGTTGGGCCAACATTCGCTATATGATCGTGTGCATCGCGAAGCGCATACTATAACCGTATCTGCACACAATTTGACACAGGATACGAGAGCCACCTTTAAATCCGAGTGGGAGACTATGCGCATCACAATGCACTACGATGAGCTACGTTTGGTGGTCACTGAACTGACGAATTTTGCCGTTGAAACAATGCCGGATATGGGGGGCAATGATGTTTTTGAGAATGCAATGAGCACCGACAGCGATGAGCAAGATGAGCAAGAAAGTGGCACTGAAGCGTTTTATGATTTAAATTAAATATTTGAGAGCTAATAACAAGGAAAATTTATTTTATGATTAGTAGTCCATAAAATATGTTGAAAATAAATTTATTTAACAATTTTTGTTGCAATTAATTAACATCTTAACTTACAAACTAGTAAAAGTCGGTGATAATTGCAAAATGTACTAAAATAAAGTGAGAATTATTGAATAAATATTTCAAGTAGGCTTTTCATATTATGAAGAAACTTTCAAACATATTTTCAAACAATTTAAATAGCACGGTAGAGTTTTTGAAGACGTGGTCCAAATGGGTTCCAAGTAAAAATAATCGTACACATTTTTTTTATTATTATTTATTATTTGCTATTCTCAAAATATAAATAGTTACCCTCTTATATCCTTTTACAGAGTAACTCCTAAAACTATGCAACATCGTCCCCGTTTTCGTTACTCCTTTTTTTTTTTTTTTTCATTTAAGTGTCTTACCCTAACGGACCTACAAAGTTTTACTCAAATTAAGCGCTTTACAAACTTTTCTACGCATGAGGCAAGTTAACTGAAGAAGAAATAATTCTAAAATTTCTATTTTTTGAAGATTGAAGTTTCGCAAGAAGTGAAAATAATTTTGTTCAGTGTACAGCCTTCAGCGTATTGGTGTGTGCACTTCCACTTCAATTGTTTTTGGCATCACTGATGTCAAGCAATGTTAGGTGCAAATGCAATTATCTTTCAAAAGAAGAAAAAAAACAAAAGGATAATAGTGAAGGCTAGTTTACTGCGCTTATTAAACGCGGTAGCATGCAGCTCAGCATGTCTCAAAAGCCCAGCATAATTTCAAAAAGGATTTGATTTCTTTTCGCAGCATGACAATTCCTAATTAAATCAGCAAAAGGCACAAACAATACAAATCAGAAAGAACAAAAGCAAATTGAATCCAAATTAATGCAAGGAAAAACGTAATACATGAAGGAAGATGAATATAAAGGAAGCTTTTAGGCTTTCAGTTGGAAGAGACTTGCAGCTTAATAAAAATTTAATAGTATATTAAATATATTAAAACTTAAAAGTATTTCGTCTCGCGACCCCAATAGCATGTATACCAAATTTCATCTCTTTACCTCAAAAAGATGCAAAGATATGAAGAATTAGGTTTATCGCTTATATGCAATAAATATTTATCATCCTTAACTCCTTCCGAAAAAACTGGAAAAATGTTGATCACGAGAGCATACAGTGTTATAAAGAAAATCTAGCATGCCCTAATGTTTCAGAAATTAAGGAACTATTGGATTTTTACCGATCTGAATTAACTAACTACCGTGAATTAATAGCGTTTTGAATATTTCTCGGCGAGGATAGAGAGAAGAAATTTAAAATTCGGCCTACTGGTGCGATGCACCAAACACGATGGATGGCGAGAGCAATTTATTCATTAAAAATAATTTAACTTAGCTCTCAATTCTGTAGTTGGAACAAAGACAAGGGAGCTCTATTAGACGTGTGCCCACGCAAAGCCGTGGCTGCATGGCACTTTAGCGGTATAGGCATCATTCCAGAATTTATGATGTTTGAAGACCATGAACATTGAAGGAAGAATCATATAAAAAAACATTTGTTTTCTTTTATCATTTTGCTTAGATAACTTATTTCTATCTTTTTCAATTTCAGAGAAACGCATTGATTATTTAGTTTCAATCAAAAGCAAGACCGTATACAATCGACTCAAAATTTATGACAGTTTCCTCAACGAGTGTCCTGCTTCATGGTCGAGTAATACCTCGTTTCAGCTACTGGTTTAAATTGTCGCAGGTATGGCGAGAACCGGAGTAGCCACAGCCAAGTTTGGAGTAGAAGGTTTGTTGTATGTGGAAATAGTCAATGAAAGCTTAGGCTTTGGGGAGTTCCTCGTCCTTCTCTTAGAAGAGGTATTCAATAACTATTTTTCCTGCAGCTGAAAGATTTAAAAATCCATCCCAAGTTTATTTCATAAAAACGCAGATCTTATTTTTCACCGAACTGCAAGCTTTGCAGGTCCAGCTTAAGTCCTTGCATTGTTTTGCGGCATTAAAAGCGCGACCTGTTAGACTAAAACATTAAGAATTTGACATATTGTCGCACAGTTAGCCCAAAAAGAAATCTGTATCTATTTTCTGTTAATTTTTCGTTAGATACAGATCTGCCTGTGCTCGGTCGTCTCTAATTCGGCGTCCTCTATCAAGTTTGGGCCCCCATGTAAACCATGCGTGCTGGAGCTCTTTCATCCATTCGAATGAGGTCCAGTTCAGCTGCTGGAATTTTATGCGCTGGACTATGTCAACCTCGTTGCAAAGCTCGTACAGCTCGCGTTTCATACGAGACCTAAACTCGTCGCCGTCTCTAATAAGACCGAAAATCCAGTGAAGAATCTTTCACTCGAAGACTTCCAACGCTGTGTCATCTGACTCAATCACGGTCCATGCCTGTGAGCCATACAATAGGACCGGGAGTATCAGCGTCTATAGATCTTGATTTTTTTCTTTCGAGAGAGGGCTTTACTTCTCATTTCCTTGCTCAGCCCAAAAAAGCATCTGTTTGCAAGTGTGATTCTTCGCCTGATCTCCAGGCTGACGTTATTGTTGCTGGTTATCTCGGCTCCAAGATAGACGAAGATTTCTACAACAATAAAGTTGAAATTCTCCATCGTTACTGACCGTCCAAGACGCGATGATGGAGTGCGAGAAGAGACTGAGACTGTTTTTCAATCTCCGAGAACGCCTTGCTGACTCTCCGTTCCTGCGTGCCGATGTCATCAGCGTACGCGAGCAGCATTACTTCCTTTTGGAAGATCGAGCCAGACATATTCTGTATGTACGGGCACTGGCGTAGGATGTATTCCATCAACAGATTGAAAGAATCGCACAACAGAGCATCGCCCTGCCTGAAAAAGTGATTGGAGAGATTTTTCCCCACCCTGACAACGCTTTGTGTGTGTGATAGCGTCGTCCTGCAAAGACGGACAATCTTTGCCGGGGTACCTAGTGCAAAAAAGGCGTCAAAAAACTTCGATCGTATCGGCGTGTCGAGAGCGGATTTATAGTCGACAAATAGGTGTTGTGTGTCTTTGCTCAACTCACGGGTCTTTTCCAAGATTTGGCGTAATGTGAATATTTGGTCACTGGTCGACCTTTCTGGTCTTAAGCCACACTGATATCGTCCTATCAGTGAATCGGTATATGGCTTCAGCCTATTACAGAATACGCGCGACAGAATCTTATATCCAATGGAAAGAAGATTTATTCCGCGGTAGTCGGCGCAAACAGCGGGATCTCCTTTCTTAAAGATACGACAGAGAACAATGAGATTCCAATCATTGGATATATGTTCATCGTACCATATCTTGCATAGAAATTGGTGCATACTCCTAACCAATTCTTTACCGCAGTTCAGAGCATGCCGCTTTTTTATCCTTCAGCTTTTTAATAACTGAATCGACCTCGTTATAGTCCGGTGGCTCTACAATAGTGCCATCACTAACTGGTGGTTCCGCTGTCATTTCTCTATCCGCAGCTTTGTGCGCTTCAACGCCTCCGAGTAGTTTAGAAAAATGACTTCTTCATAATCTGAGTGATTCCTGTTCATCCGTAACCCGATTTCCATTTTCATGCTTACAGAAAGTTACAGATCTACTTAGTGGGTTTTAAAAGAGTTTTAAAGTTTTGCGTTTGCAAATAAATATAAATTTCTGCCAATTTCATTATCATTTTCACTAAATTTAATACACCCTAAGCTACGAGGGCACTGCAACACAGCCAGACTACAAAACACTTTCTAAATCATTTTCTATATTTTTAATTAACTTTGTGCTCGTATCAGCTCTATGTAAATTCCCTTGGGTCATAATACGATACAAAGTCATTTTATTTGTGCTTAATTCTGATATACATTTTATTGAACTGAAATGCACCCACAAAATGTTCAAAATTGATTAAATCTTGTCACAGACACACACACACACACACAGTCAGAAAACCAATAGCACCAAACAAACAAGCAATTCTCTATTTGTATCTGCTCCAACTACTCGACTGACTACTAAATTAAATATGAAAGCACTTGCCTTCATACAAATCTCTTAACTATATTAAAAGTTTCATTCGAAGCAATGCTGCTGCTGTTTGATTTTTACTATTTTACTCGCTTAGTCGATTGCAGAAAATTCCTATGCTAGGCTATTAGTTAGCTGTTTTATTTGCACATATCGTCCGGCGATGACGACGATGACGGTGGCGACGGTGACGGTGACGGCGACGGTGTTGACGACTTGAACAACAACTACAACGACTGTGCTGACCTAAAGCAATTTATTCAGGAAAACGATGACCAGAAACATAAAAGCACCAGCAACAAGGACAACAGAAACCTAAAAAATAAAAAAAAATAAAATGGAATGGAATAAGTTTTGGGAGAGCCCCGAAAGAGTATGCCAAAGATTAACAACAGAGCAGCACACAAAAAGGGAAAAATGCCAGCGGACAAAAAGTCATTTGGATTTATTGAAGTAAAAATTTTGAGCCCACATGATGCTGTTATGAACTCAAGCAAGCAAAAAGACAACGAACGGCACGATTCCCTTCGATTCCCTGCTTCGATTTGAATCCATTCGTTTCCATTCGATTCGATTCCGTTCGATTCGTTGCGGTTCGATGCCATTCGCAGTGAAATCGATACGGAAACAATATAAGCAACTAGCTACGAGGGTAAGTCAATAAGCTCTAACCAAACAATGGACCATAAATAATGTAGTACATTTTTTTTTATTTTTGTAAATTTAAAAAATTAAATCGGAACAAACTAATTTGCTTTGCTAATATAAACATTTAAACTGCAGCTTAGGCAGGAAAATTCACAAAGTTGACACTTAAAATAAATAATTGTTTACATTTATAACCGACCATTGTATGTGCAATCAATTTAAAATTGTTTAATTTAAAATTAATCAGCTTATTTGCTCAGAAATATATGAATATCTAATGCCTAATATATAAATATATATATTAGGCAGTACACTTAAGAAATACTTGTAAGTTTTGCGAAGTCTATGTGAAAAGGTGAAGCATTAAACAGAGCCTTAAACAACAGCCGCAGATCATGTATGTCTTTTGAAGTTTCAATTTGAATAGGATTCAGCCAAATTATTTATTTTTATTTTAAGTATCACCCCATGGGAAAGATTGATCATAGTATTGATTCATTCAAAGGATGACAATGAAAATCTGGTATCGGATGAAGTGGAATCATTGAGATTATGGAGGAGTCATTTTTCTAACCTACTCGAAGGCGTTGAAGCGCCGCCGATACAGAAATTACACCGGAACCACCAGTAAATGATGACACTATTGTAGAACCACCGGACTATAACGAGTTCGATTCAGTTATTAAAATGCTGAAAAATAACAAAGCGGTGGGCTCTGATGGGCTGCCAGCTGAGTTATTCAAGACCGGCGCCGAAGAGTCCGATGGTTCGATGAATGCATACCCAATGATTGGAGTCTCAGAGTTCTCTGTCCTATCTCTAAGAAAGGAGACCCCGCGGTTTGAGCAAACTACCGCAGAATAAGTCTTCTTTCCATTGGATATAAGATTCTATCGCGCGTATTGTGTAATAGACAGAAGCCGTATACGAATTCACTGATAGGACGATATCAGTGTGTCTTCAGACCAAAAAATTGACCAGAAACCCAATATTCACATTACGCCAAATCTTGGAAAAGACCCGAAGTTTTTCGACGCCCTGTCTGCACTAGGTATCCCGGCAAAGAATGTCCGGCTTTGCATGGCAACAAAGCGTTGTCAGGGTGGGGAAAAACCTCTCCGACCCCTTTGATACCAAGAGAGGTTTCAGGCAGGGCAATGCTCTGTAGTGCGATTTTTTCAATCTTCTGATGGAATACATCCTACGCCAGTGCCCATACGTACAGAGTATGTCGGGCTTGATCTTCCAAAAGGAATTGATGCTACTCGCTTACGCCGATGACATCGATATCGTCAGCAACGCGTTGACAGAGATTGAAAACAGTCTCGGCTCATGGGTCTAGCGGTGAATGAGGACAAGACGAAGTACTTGGTGTCTTCTCGCACTCCGTCATCGCGTCTTGGACGGTCAGTGACGATGGAGAATTTCAACTTCAGTGTTGTAGAAAACTTCGTCTATCTTGGATTCGAGATAACCAGCAGCAACAACGTCAGCCTGGAGATCAGGCGAAGAATCACGCTTGCAAGCAGATGCGTTTTTGGGCTGAGCAAGCAAATGAGAAGTAAAACTTTCTCTCGAAAGACGAAAATAAAGAACTATAAGACGCTGATACTCCCGGTCCTATTGTATGGCGCAGATGCATGGAACGTGATTGAGTCAGATGAAACAGCGTTGGAAGTCTTCGAGAGGAAGATTCTTCACTGGATTTTCGGTCCTATTATAATGGATGAAAGAGCGCCAGCACGCATGGTTTACATGGGTGACCCAAACTTGATAGGTGTGCGCCGATAGAGAACGACCGGGCACGCGTTGGAATGACCAGGTATGGAGAGATCTCTCAGTACTTGGCATTCAAAACGACTGGCGCTAGCGCGCCCAAGATTATGGAGGCTGGCGCGTCTTCCTGTGATAAGTGCCTAGAGACACTTTTGTACATTTAACCAAAAACGTACAAAATTTCAAGCACTTTTATACGTCGCTGCTTTCGATGGTCTCTCTGCGTGCTAAAGGTATTACACAGTGCTAGAAAATCGTATGCCCAATTGCAAGCAGCCAAAAGAATGCACCGTCAACAAAAAGCCTTGGGGTTTTTTGACTGAAGCCGTTCGTTTGTTGTCGACTTATGAGGATGTTAGGGTGAAGGGTGTAAGGCTAAAAAACAGGAAAGGCTACTCGTTAGAACAGTAAATCCAAGCGACATATAGAACTTGATTGCACGCAATTATTTGGAATATATAAGACTTATGGGCCGCCATCATATCAAAACTATAATTCGGGATGACGCGACTCGAATTTTTTACCACTTGAATGATATGGCAGCAACAAACGCTTATATTGTATACAGGCGTATAAAAAAGAGAACGCGAGCAAGTAGAAATTGTTTGAACTTCGTGATTTTCGTGAAGCAAAACCTTTTCCGGTCTTCCAATCATCGAGCGATTTTCAAAAGGACGGACAATACAGTCACCATACTCTCAGACAGAGCGAACAATGCAGTCTCCACTCTCTCAAACTAGGCGAAAAATCTAAGCATCCAATATACGGTTTGACTAGCTAAACCATTTTCCATATTGGTTGGGTCAAGACAGTGGAAGAAGATGCAAGCACTGTAAAAAATTGTTCTTCGGAATAACATCAAAAGAAGTAACATTCAACTTCATAATTTGGAAAGCGTGCCTTGAGGCAAGTTTGTATCTTCAAAACACAATTTTTTAATTTATTATAAAATACTTTTTTCTAAATCAAACATTTTTTTTTTTTTTTTTGTTAAATCTTAATAATTTCATGAACTACCCTCGTAGTATGAATGCAAAAAAAAAAAACAAAAATTAACTTTGTGAGTGTCTGTGGGTCAAAGGAAAGACAATACTTTCGTCGGTTTAACCATTTGGTGCTTACCACTTTGGCCCCCAACAAAACAGTTGGGATTAGAATCACGCACAATCGCACACACAAAATAACAAGAAGAACAAGAAAAAAGGAAGAAACTCCAGCTTCGGCTTCGATTTTGGCTTTGAGTTAGCAACATATGCCGCTATTAATCGAACAAAGCCATTTTTGGCGCTGATTGAAGGAATGATAAAATAAATTAATGGTCACCGCTAGCAACATGCCAACTCGGTATATGAACTCTCTTCTACAATATATAAACTGTGGAGGTGAAATTGAGGATGTGTTTGCGGTTGAGCGAAACCTTGAAACTTTTTATAGAACCATGTGAACTATGAGCATCTATTTATGCCTGCATTAAATATAAACATTTTCGTAAATTTAGAAATACTCGTCAACTAATGCCTAACGTGAGAACATAATAAATCAAACATACATAAAGGCAGTCCAAAGAAAGAAAACAAACTTTGCATCACTTCGAAAGCAATTTATATGAAATCTGCAATAAATGCTAAATAAGGTCAGACATAAAAAAAAATATATACAATATATCTCAACTAAATAAAGAATTGGCAAACTGAAAGAAGAGGAGGTGGCTACTAAAATATGTTGGCAGGATGTAGCTTATAATGGTCAAACAAAATATTTTAAAATAACATAAATAATAAATATCCTGATGAGCATATTTAAAAGTATTCGATTATATTGCGAATTGTTAGAAGAAAGCAAAGCTACAGTATGTTCCTGAGTTGATTAAGGCATCATAATAAAGCCTTCAGGCACTTTTTCATCAATTTAACTGACGTGAACAGCCCAGTGCTGCACTGCACTATGTCAACCTCATCGAATAGCTCTTACAGCTCACGGTTCATATGGCAACTAAACTCCTTGCCGACTCTAATAGAACCAAAAATGATACAGTGAACCTTTCTCTTAAACACTCTCAACACCGTTTTATCTGATTCAATCACGGTACATGCCTCTGCGCCATACAGTAGGACTGGGAGTATAAGTCTTGCAGATCTTGATTTTCATCTTTCGAGAAAGAGCTTTACGTCTAACTTGCTTGCTTAATCCAAAAAAACATCTATTTACAGGCGTGATTCTTCGCCTGATCTTCAGGCTGATCTTGTTGTTGCTAGTTATTTCGGATCTAAGATCGACGAAATTTTCTACAACATTCAAATTGAAATTCTTTATTGTCACAGACCGTCCAAGATGCCATGACGGCGTGCGAGAAGACGCCAAGTACTTCCTTTTATTCTTTTTTTACCGCTAGATCCGTGAGCCGAGACTGTTCCTGCGTGCCGATGATATCGATGTCATCGGCGTAAGCAAGCAGCATCACTTCCTTTTGAAAGATCGAGCCCGACATTACTGTGTATCTACGGGCGCAGGCGTAGGATGTATTCCATCAGAAGATTGAATCGCACGACAGAGCATAACCCTGCCTGAAACTTCGCTTAGTATCAAAAGAGTCGGAGAGGTTTTTCCTTACCCTGACAACGCTTTGTGTATTAGATTGCGTCGTCATACAAAGACGAACGATCTTTGTCCGGAATACCTAGTGCAGATAGGGCGTCGAAAAACTTCGATCGTATCGGTGTGTGGAGAGCGGATTTATAGTCGACAAATAGGTGGAGTGTCTTTGCTCAACTCATGGGTCTTTGCCAAGATTTGGCGCAATGTGAATATTTGGTCACTGGTCGACCTTTTTGGTCTGAAGCCACACTGATATAGTCCTATCAGTGAATCCGTATATGGCTTAAGTCTATTACACAATACGCGCGACAGAATCTTATATCCGATGGAAAGAAAGCATTGCGACACTCCTCGTAGTACCAAGAATTCTTCACAGGTTTTATATAACCAATGACTTGCTTGGCAGCCCTATCCATGGAGCGGGTGATATGTTCAGATATGCTTACATATATCTCGAGAAGACGGAGAGGTTTCCCAGAGCTGTCGGGATAGTGTGTTTGAACAGGCTGCGGCTGTCTGTTCTGATTGCAGCTTGCCGACGTCTAGCTTTCGTCGCATGTTGGAACGTGCGGCGTGCACTACGCTGAGCCTAGTGCGTACCTTGGCTGCGACATGATAGTGCTCCGAGTCAATCTTGGAACGACGTAACGTTCGCACGTCCAACACACTCAAAGCGTGTCATACGTCAATTAAAATATGATCAATTTGGTTGCGTGTTATTTGATCAGGACACAGCCATGTGGCCTTGTGGATGTTGAGGTGTTGTAATCTGGTACCATGTTCCGGCCCGATTTTGACATATTTAGGACAGCGCTCGTACAGACGTTCCAAGCACTCATAGAACTCATCTTTAGCATCTTCGTCTTTCTCTTTCGACGGGGCGTGTATACAAATCAGGCTTTTCTTAAAATATTTAGCCTTGATGCGTATCGTTGCTAGACGCTCGTCAACAGGCGTAAACCTGGAGACAAGGCGGCGTAGTTTCCTACACACCACGAAACCACATCCAAATTCGTGCTTATTCGCATGTCAGCTGTAGTAAATGTTGCAGGATGCATTTTTAGAGCAACCCTGTTGTATCCATCGGATTTCTTGGATTGCGGTGATATCAGCCTTACATCTTTCGAGGACATCAACCAGCTGTTTATTTGCACCATCCCAATTAAGCGTGCGAACATTCCTTAAATCGTGATCCTTATATCGTTTGCGGGCGTCGTCATCATAGTGTTCTTTCCGAGGCTTCCTATTCGTATTCATTGGGGGTTTGCTTTTTTAAAGTGGCGGGTCCCAAGCCCAGCGCCTAACCCCTTATTAAGGAGGGGGGCCCCTTTCGCCTTTTTAGCTCACCTCTGAACAGCTGTTCAGAAGCTACCCAGAAGATACGTGGACCGTTTGTAACAAGAATCATTGCTGGCCATTCCCAAGTGAATGGCAGTCAACAACTTTACCACTTGCTGTGACAATTAACAAGTCACAAGTGCAAACATTTGAAAAAAAAGTTTGTTCTTTTGAGGCGACAGCTTATTAAATGTTCAATTGTAACTAGCTACAAGTAAAGTTCACTCAATTGGCGCTCCAAAAATTTATATAACTAACGAAAATCACGCAACCGCAAATAATGACAACAGCTGGGCGTGCTGTAGATAAATTTTTTATAATTTTTATATGTAATCCTTTACTATCTAACACACAAATAATTAGTTGAAGCAGCAATTCAAGTCCATTTGTCTGTGTGCGCCTTCAGCTTGAGTACAACATTCAAAGTGGAAACAATTGCGAACTACATTTTATTACATTTCATTTTTGCATTTTTTCCCTTTTGTTTGTATTGGCAATTTGTTATTTCTTGTCTTTCAATATAATTGTATTCAATGTAGCATAACTCACTTCAATTGCTCTCGTCCTCGTCCTCGTCTTCGTGCGCAACTTCAAGTCAAGAAAAGTAAAAGCCACATTTCCGGCCATAGACTACAAAATGATTAAGGGCTAAAATACAAAAGAAATGGAAAGCCGCAGTTCAAGTGACCAAAACTAAATGAACTAACCTACACAGTTGAGTAATCTAAGGATACATATACATTCGGATATCCACTTAAAGATATAGATAAACACTCTAACTGACAGTGCTGCAAAAGACAGGCAAATACGATTTCCTCATGCCCATAGATACTTATATGTAAATATCTATATACATATGTATAAAATTTATTTGCTCTAAACGCATTTGCATTTCAACTGTTCGGACATAACGACAAAGTATATACATATGTATATACATATATGCATAGAGTATGTGTATGTGTATTTGTATGTGTCTATGCCATGTGAAAATATAAGATGTTAGTGGGATTAGATACACAGTTGTACCTACAACTCACATGCAATCAAATACGTAATGTACTTAAAAGTGTTTTCAAATGATAGAGTGCGCAATAGTCAGCTGCAGATACTTGTTTGTATACATGTACAACAATGTGCAAGTCAGTGAGTAGCTTTAAGGATCAAGGCCAAGTCAAAAGTCTGTTTGCCATTTCAAATAGATTTTAATGCTTAAATGATTTTCGAATGAAACAAATAGAAGTCCATTGAAGGATTATGTTCTTGTGTAGCAGTCAATTAGTACATAGGAATGCAGTATCTGTAAGTTTATTTTGGTTGAGTTTGTATATAGATTATTTAAGAATGCCGAATTTATAACTGAGTTTCGTTCTGACAGTAAAATTGCAAAATATTTGCTGTGCATGAAGTAGTCGAAGCAGTTTTATAATTGAGTTCAAAAAGAATATTATATGAATAGATTGTGGTTATAAAAGCCAAGAAAACAAAGTTTATTTATTTATTTTTTTTTTTTAAATTGAAATGTATTTTCGAAGTTATTTACTACAAAATCAAGCTTAAATAAAAATATTTATTGGTTGTAATAAAGTGAATAACAGAAATATACAAGAGTAGACTATTTGTGCATAGATTGAGATAAATGTTAGAAAAAGATAGGAAGAAAATGATGACGACCGCCGCAAACGATATAAGGATCACGATTTCCAGATATGCAGCTGGAATGTTAATTGGAATGGTGCAAATATCCAGCAGGTTGATGTCGTCGAAGGATGTAAGGCTGATAGGATAGAACAGGGTTGCTCTAAAAACGCATCCTGTGACATTTGCAATAGCTGCCATGTGAGTAAGCACGAATTTAGATGTGGTGTCGTGTTGAGTAGGAAACTACGTAGGCTCGTCCCCAGGTTCACGCCTGTTGACGAGCGCCTAGCCGCGATACGCATCAAGGCTAAATAATTTAAGATAAGCCTGATTTGTGCGCATGCCCCGACGGAACAGAAAGATGAGTTCTATGAGCGCTTTTAAAGTCTGTACGAGCGCTGTCCCAAACACGATGTCAAAATCGTGCGATTTCAACGCGAAGATTGGGAAAGAAGGAGTCTTTAGCCCAACCATTGGAAAATTTAGCCTTCACGACCCTATCTCCAATAATGGAGAGAGGCTAATCGATTTTGCCGCAGTTCGGAACATGGTCATTAGTAGTACCAGAGTACCACAAGGCTACATGGCTGAGTCCTGATCAAATAACATGCAACCAAATTGATCATGTTCTGATTGACGGAAGGCACGCATCAACCGTGTTGAACGTGCGAACATTACATGGTCCAAACATTGACTCGGACCACTATCTTGTCGCAGCCAAGGTACGCACTAGGCTCAGCGTAGTGCACGCCGCACGTTCGAACATGCAACGAAAGCTAGACGTCGGCAAGCTGCAATCAGAACAGACCGCTGCAGCCTTTTCAAACACACTCTCCCGACTGCTCCGGGCAACCTCTCTGTCTTCTCGAGATATATGTAAGCATATGTGAACATATCACCCGCTCCATGGATAGGGCTGCCAAGCATGTCATTGGTTATACAAAACCTGTGAAGAATTCTTGGTACGACGTGGAGTGTCGTAATGCTACTGCAGAGAAGAACGTTTACTATCAGCGAACTCTGCAGTCGAGAGCAACGCGGGCTATTAGAGAGCGATATCGAGAGAGGTCAAGTGTCTGACTGAAGGTTTTAAGCCCGGAATAACTTTCTGTAAAGACGACAATGGAAATCTGGTAACGGATGAACAGGAATCACTGAGATTATGGAGAGTTCATTTCTCCAACCTTCTTGGAGGCGATGAAGCGCACAATTCCGACGATAGAGGAATGGCACAGGGACCACCAGTTAATGATGGCCACCGGACTATAACGAGGTCGATTCAGTTATAAAAAAGCTGAACAATAACAAAGCGGCAGGCTCTGATGGGCTGCCAGCTGAGTTATTTAAGACCGGCGGCGAAGAGTTGCTTAGGAGTATGCACCAACTTTTATGCAAGATAGGATCCGTTGAACGCATACCCAATGACTGAAATCTCAGTGTTCTCTGTCCTATCTTTAAGAAAGGAGACCCCGCTCTTTGTGGCAGCTACCGCGGAATAAGTCTCCTTCCCATCGGAAATAAGACTCTGTCGCTCGTATTTTGAAATAGGCTGGAGCCGTATACGGATTCACTGATAGGACCATATCTGTGTGGCTTCAGACCAAAAAGGTCGACCAGTGACCAAATATTCTCATTACGCCAAATCTTGGAAAAGACACACAACACCTATTTGTCGACTATAAAGCAGCATTCGACACGCCGATACGATCGAAGTTTTTTGACGCCCTGTCTGCACTAGATATTCCGGCAAAGATTGTCCGTCTTTGCATGACGACGGTATCTAACACAACAAGTAAGGAAATTTCAGTCGGGCATAACCAACTGTAAGAGGCCCTGTACCAGTTCAGGTCGCCTAACAAACACATTAAATGTTTCCCGAGCTTATGACCAAACACATGACCACTTCTCACTACGCGAATATCAATGAAAATAAAAGGGGGGTCGTTCAAATTCAATTGCTTATAAAATCGTCATTTTTTATCCGATTTTGATGAACTTTTTGGATTTTGGCTAAGAGAGGCTTTATCTCTATATTGGTGCGCCAAATTTTTTTTGAGCCGAAGAAATTTTTAGCCTTGGGGGTGATTTTATGGTGAAGGGGGGAGGGGCAAAATTTTAAAATAAACTTGTAAAATTCCGGAGCAGTCCTAGTCGAATTCAAAAAACACGAAGTCTCTATCTATTACCGTTTCCGAAATCCTTTCGTTCATACAGACGGACAGACGGACATGTCTATATCGACTCCTCTATCGCTCCTGACCAAAATGGGGGTAACTTTGGGGGGTCTCCGATTATTATTTCTACCTGTTACATACATTTGCACAAAACCAATAGGCTCTTGTACCTTCGGTAAATGGCCTAAAAAGCATTGTCAGGGTGAGGAAAAACCTCTCCGAAAAACCTCTCCGGACAAGACTTCTCGCACGCCGTCATCGCGTCTTGGACGGTAAGTGACGATGGACAGTTTCAACTTCAGTGTTGTAGAAAACGTCGTATATCTTGGATCCGAGATGACCAGCAACAGTAACGTCAGACTGAAGATCAGGCGAAGAATCACGCTTGCAAACAGATGCGCTTTAGGGCTGAGCAAGCAAATGAGAAGTAAGGCCCTATCCTGAAAGACAAAAATAAAAATCTGTAATACGCTGATACTCCCGGTCCTATTGTATGGCGCAGAGGCATGGACCGTGATAGAGTCGGACGAGACAGCGTTGAAAGTCTTTGAGAATAACATTCTTCGCACGATTTCAGGTCGGTCCTATTAGAGTCGTCGACGAGTTTAGCTCCTCTATGAACCGCAAGCTTTACGAGCTATTCGATGAGGTTGACATAGTCCAGCGCATAAAATTCCTCGCACCTCATTCGAGTGGATGAAAGAGCTCCAACACGCATGGAGGCCCAAACTTGATTGGATGATGCCGAAATAGATTCACGTCCTGGAATGACCAGGTATGGAGCGATCTCTCCGTACTTGGCATTCAAAGCGACTGGTGCTAGCGCGCTCAAGATTATGGAGGCTGGCGCGCCTTTCTAAATGCGGCCATGAGCGGAATACGGCTAGCGACCATTTAAGTAAGTAAGTAAGGTTTTTTTGTGAAAATTGTTCCTTCCATTAAAATATTATTTCTATATAAAAGAATTTTTTTTGTATATTAAATTAAATTAAAACTAAGTAGAGAAAAAAACACTTATTTTAATATTATATAATTTGTTAACAAATGAATGATTGAAGATAATTTGAAAATATTTTTGAATATAAAATAAATTCAGCGATTATTGCATCACATTTCCTTCGAACTTTCAAATTAAAATGACATACGAGTAAATTGCAAAATTAATAAAATTGTTTAAGTAATTTAATATGGTTTTATTCTGCAATAATTACATGACACTTTTATGGAGTCAATTATGACGCTCATTGACCCAATTTACGAAACAAAAACAAAAAAATTAAATAAATAAAATAAAGAATATCGATAAAACAGTTTTATTGTATGGCAATAATGAAAAATCATTTTTCATGGCGTGCATTTATGTGATTTTCAATGCCGCTGTCAGCCGCTGTCATCAGAAAGGAGCACATTATGTGATGATTTCTACTATTACGACTATAATGCTTGCTCATTTGCAAAACATAAAATCCAATTAACATTTCGCAAAATATTCAACATTTTCACAAAAGCATTCAAAAGCAAATTATGTATGTGTAATGTGTTTTAGATGTCTGTTGGTGCAGCTGTATAAGCGAGGGTAAATACAGAAGTTTTCTGAACCAGACAGATCGTGTGACAAGTATTGTTTGACATTTTGGTGATTATTTTGATGTGCTTGAAAGATGCATGCAACAAAACAATGTCCAAACAGTAGTGTGTTTCTTGTGCAGCAACTTTCCGTCTGTCTACCTCTTATGTTGGCTTGCTCTAATGATAAGTGTTATAATAAGCATGCGACATTAGATCGAATACTACTGGTTCTACCTACGTACAATTAGTACAAACAAACATACTAGATTCATATCATCTGTCTGTCTGTCTGCCTGTCTTGCTCTTGCACTCTTTAGTTCGTTTAACAAAATTTAATTGGATACTCAAATTGGAATTTAATTGCCGCCACACACACAGATATTCAATGTGTATCTATCAGCGGGAGTGTGTGGCTCTGTGTGTGTGTGTGCGTATAATATTTGTATAACTTGCCTTCGTTCAACACACATTTCGTTGGACGTTGGTTGTTGTCAGCGGGTATAAACACTCAGAAATTACAGCACTCTAGTGCAGGATTTGACGAACAAAAAGCGTTAGACAGACAGACGGACGTATGGACAGAACGACATATAAACAGCAGGATGCCGACTGCCATTAATAGTCGCATACACACAAACACACACACACACTTAGACACAAAAACCACCGCAACCGTCATTGCCAGCACCAAAGTCGTCGCAGTCGTAGTCGTCGCCATTTTCGTCGTCGTTGCTCATCCGGCCAACAATGGCGACAATAGAGCAACAATGCAACGGATGCGCTGACTTTTTCCGTCGCCTGTAATTGCTTGACTATCTATCTATCTAGCCATCTATTCTATCAATCTATCGCGTTGCTATGTATTTACGTATCTTTTTCTTTCACTATATGTATTGTATCTGCAATATATATATTTGTTGACTAACATCCAAGTGAACAATGCGAATGTCGAATGCCGAGGATTAACACCAAAGCGCTGACAATTCGCACCGCAACTGTTCGAGTGCCTTAATAACATAGAAAAATTCAAATCAAATGGAATAGCTTACAAAATGATTCGATTCTACAAAAAAAAAGAAAAAAATAGCGCAATGAGACGTGATACGCTGAATAAAATACAAATAAAAAAAAAAAATAGTAAATGAATGGTCCAGCGATTGAACTGATATTTAGATTACGTATACGACTCGTTGCACTAATTATACTACATTGTATATAAGAATGTGTTGTATTGTTGTTGGATTGTATGTAATTATTATTTATACTTATTGAGCAAATGGCACCTTTCAACTTTGCCGATCTATTGTGCTCTTCAAAAAAAAAAAAAGTGACAAAGCAAACATTTTAGTCACAATTGTCAAAAAAAAAAAAAAAACAAATATTGGACTATGAACTGCTACGCCATTTGCTAAAAGTTCTTAAAATTTAGTCCATTGTGAATGAAACTCTTGAAAATGGTCGAAAATTGAACATTGTCAAACTCTATACTTATTAAAAAGTTGCTCATTATATAGCCCAGAGGACATACCCCTATATTCCCAGGTTTTTGGAGTTGCTGAAACCGTATAAGAATATACAACATTTTTTAATTGTATATTTTCCGCTACCACCCCCTTACACGTCCTCACGGTGGTTGACATTCTAGTTTACAAAAAAAAGTGAAGTAGGGTTTCTATGCCTATGTCTAATCCATAATAGACCCTGGGAGGTGGCCAACAACTATTGTTGTGCAAACCACCACAGCAAGGAGCCCACAACGTCCCTTAAGCCAAGTAAGTATTTCTTGGACTACCTCTGAACAGCCGTTTGGAGGTGAGCGTACCCCCTTAATTAGGGGTTGGTGCGCTGTGCTTGGGACCCACCACCGTAGAAAACAGGATACCTCGGATGAAACCCTATGATGACAACCTCCACAAAAGATATAAAGATATGCACCTGGAATGTATGCACCTTTAATAGGCATGGTGTCCAGCTGATTGATTTCCTACAAAGATACAATGCTGGCATCACTACAATCCAGGACATACGATGGATATAATAGAGATACTCTAAAAAAACGTCCTGTGACATTTACTATAGCTGTCATGAGAGTAGGCAAAGATTTGGATGGGGCTTCGTGTTAAGTAGGAAACTACGTGGTTTCGCCTGTTGACGATCGCCTATCCGTGATACACATAAGGCCAAATATTTTAATAAACAATTTCGGCGCAGATCAGAAGATGGTAGTTAGTAGTACCAGATTTCAACACCTTAACATACACAAGTCTAAATTGATCATGTTCTGATTGACGGAAGGCACGCATCGCGCGTGTTAGACGTGCGAACATTACGTGGTCCCAATATAGACTTGGACCACTATCTAGTCGCACCCAAGGTACGCACTAGGCTTACCGTGGTGCACGCCGCACGTCCCAATATGCAATGAAATCTGGACGTTGTCAAGCTGTAATCACAACAGACCGCCGAAGCTTTCTCAAAGACGTTCTCCCGACTGCTCCTGGAAACCTTTCCGTCTTCTCAAGATATATGTGAGCAGTGGCGACGTACCACCCGGTCCATGGATAGAGCAGCCAAGCAGGTCAATCACTAAATCACTGTCCATCACTGAATTCAATCGTGGTCGTTGTTTGCTCAGTGACGAAATCCATCGATGCTGTGCGTGAACTGATAGTGCGAGATCGTCATGTGATATATCGTGAGATTGAGGCATCCCTAAACAATAGTTCCACCAGCGTATATAAGATTTTTGAGGTGCTTCAAAAGACATTTATAGGATTCGCACAGGTAACTAACCATGCGTATAAGCCGGAAACAAAAACTCCCATCGACCGTGTGAGTCTTCCAAGACAAGCCAAATCCAACAAAAATTTTTCTCGCTCGAAGCACTGCGATGCGAATGGTTGCCTGTTTCTTCAACCGTAGTAGGACGGTCAAGTCTGAATGGTACACGGCCATATGTTTGCTGAAGTCTTCGGAGTCGAAGTCATCCTCCACCATGACATATTTTTGAGCACTCAAAATATCGAATAAATGGATCATCCACCGTAACCCAATGATTCTTTTTGTGCCCAAACATCGAGAATAACTGTGTGGTGAACGTTTTCCTACGCCCGAAGAAGCTGGTAATGCGTTCACAACCCATGTTTTGAAGGTGTCTCAATCGAAATGGGAAGAGTGCTTCGAAAATTTGTTTGAGCGAATGAGAAAGTGCTTACATTTTTATGGAGAATATTTTGAAAAACAAAAAAGGCATTTTTATTTGCTATTCCCAAAAAATAAATAGTGCCCCTCGTATGATTAATTCTTGGTACGATGAAGAGTTACGCATTTCTATTGCAGAGAACTCTTAGAGAACGATATCGAGAGAATCGAAGACAGGAGAAACGTCCGTTCAGATGCAAGAAAAAGAAGCAAGAAAGGCGGGAGTTTGAGGATATCGAGAGACCCGTAGTAAATTCTTATAAAGCCGAAAGTAAAAATATGTTTAGAGATGCACTGAGATTATGGAGAAGTAATTTTTCTTATCTACTTGGAGGCGTTGAAGCACACAATTCCGCCGATAAAGAAATAACAACGGAGCCACCAGTTGATGATGGCACTACTGTAGAGCCACCGGACTATAACGAGGCAGATTCGGTTATTAAAAAACTGAAAAATAATAAAGCGGCAGGATCGGATGGGTTGCCTGCAGAGTTATTCAAGACCTGGTAACGAAGAGTTATTTAAGAGAATGCAGCAACTTTTATGCAAAATATGGTCAGATGAATGCATACCCAATGACTTGAATTTCAGTTTTCTTTATCCTATCCTTAAGAAAACGTTGTCAGGGTATACTAGAATCTCTTCAAACCCTTTCATACCTTTGCTGCGCTGTTGAAATACATCTTTCAAACTTTTTCTTCTTAGCCAGTGTTAGAAATGCAGCGTGCGACAGTAGATGCCATCAAAGAGATTTGGACGCGTACTTTAATGGGCGTTCATAAAGCCAAATATTATGAAGCCTCCAGAGTTGAATAATAAAATTAAATAAATTTATATAAAATTTTTAAAATTTACGTCATAAAAGCACAAAATCAGGCCTGTGTGGTGCATTTATTAATTTTATTCCCACTTTGTTCTGCATAGAATTATTGTCTTCTTTGCGGCCCTAAAAAAAAAAAATGAAATGCATAAATAAATATTTCGTACAATAAATCTATAAAAAGAACTTTATATCTATTCAACTGCCTACTCGTATGTGACTGTGTGTAGCTGACAGCTGAAATACCTTCTTTGTCGAGGCGTCCAACTATCCTTTCACACTCAAGTGCCCGAGGGCGCTATACCAAGTGGGTTCTGGTTGATTTAGTTGATATGGGAATTTATTTTCAGAATTGGTTAAAAGGCCGCATTAAATACGAGTTTTTGTACATGCAACATTTTGAATTTTCGCTTTAAGAGCACACAAAGTTCACTTTTATTTGTTATTGTATGTGTGTACTATATACATAGATATGTATAGGCGAAAAATCGGTGCGGTTGTGTGTCCATGTTTCCCTCAGAGCAAGAGCGCTGCATAAGCTTAATTTCGTTCACGATTTGCCATAGAATAATTTACATTCCATGTCACTGTAACGCGTCATGGTCTTTGTTGTTACAACCGACGACGAGATGAGACGACAAGTACTAGTGAGGAGGGGGGCTAAAAAGACTTGTTAAAGTTGGGCTATAATGATTACTTTTTTTTAATTAGTTTAACTGATTTGCTTAGAAAAGAAAAATATGTTAACATAAAATTATGAAAATTAAAAAAAAATTGGCTATGAAGACAATTGTTTCGGTTACCAAAACGAAATAAACGCTTATAATTAGCTCATTTGGTTATTTGCACATTAATAAAATTCAAATACGATTTTTTAACATTTTCTACTGCTGTCTGCCTGTTTGTTTGAACGTGCTAAACTCAGAAACAGCTGAACCGATTTTGACGTCTAAGCTTTTTACTCTAAGATTTTTAGTTTGATTTTACAATTTAACATGTCGTAATTTATGCTGTTAGCACCCTCGTTATAGCAGTAGATGAGCACGAGGACGATGAGTAGCATAAGCTAGCGAGGATTTCATTTTTCGTTGTTGTTCTCCCTTCTTAGCCCCACTGAACCTCCCTTCCGCCCGCACTAGCTTACACACAGCATCGTTGTCTTTGTCAAAGAGTTGCAACAATTTTGCACAAGAAATGATTCAGCGTGTCAGCCACTAGCGTTCCAAAAAAAATGTCCTTTTCGCACTCATTGCCTGCTATTTTCCCCTTCAACAAGAATGCGCCTTCTACTCCACCATTACCGCTAGCAGCACCATACGTAAAAGCGTCACGCACGCCTCGTCAGCGTCAGTTGTCCTGCTTTGACTGCATGCTACTTAAATGCAAGTGCAGCGCCATCGGATTCGGTCAAAAAGCTGCTTGCTCTTTGCTATTTGCCCTCACTTTTGCTGTCGTCCTCCAGCCCTTGCTGCCACTGTCATGTTCTTACATCCTTCAGCCATGTGCGCTGAAACTCTGTACATTTCATAGTAGTAGAAGATTTTTGCTTGTTTGTTTCTAAGTAAAGTTATTTTTGCCTTGTAGTGGAGATACATAGTTTGCTGGCATAAATGCGCTGCTACTGACGACGACGACGACGACAAGTAGTCTTCATAGTCGTCATCTTGGTTTGCTTTTGTTTCACTCACTCACTCACTCACTCACTCGCTCGCTTTAATCATATTTACAATAAAACTTTACGACGCTGTGGACAGATTGAGTGCCATGAGTTGTTGTAGCTGACATAGCTTCCTCCATTGTCATGTTCCGCAACTTTTGGAAGATGCAAGGAAGCAACGCGCATCCGTCTGTCAACTTCATCTACAGACAACAAACTTGTAAATTTTCGCTCTTTAGAAGAACTTTATTAACACAAATTTATTTTTGTAGATTGAGTTGGTATTTCTCTCGATTTCTTCAATTAAGAATTTATGTATTGTGCATGGCTTGTTTTTGTCCTTTCCCAAAAACTTTTATACATTTATATGCCTTACAAAGTATGCATCGAAATAATACAGGGTGGCTGATGAAATGTGCTACTTGAAGGAGAAAGTTAGTTAACGAAATGAGTTTTGAATAATGCTTTACTAGTCTAACTTTAATCTAGCAAACTTTCCGATTCATGTGGAATTTCACCAGAAGTTCATTCAATTAATGGAAGAGCACAAAAAACTGTTATTACCTCCGGCAATGTAAGCCAGAGTTGGAACTGCATACAGCTTGAGTCAGATTCTGGTCTGACCTAAATACCCTTTGGGAGTGGGTGGGCATTAAAAATTGATTAGGCCCTGTACCGAAGGTACAAGAACCTATTGGTTTTGTGCAAATATATGTAACAGGTAGAAATAATGGTCGGAGACCCCCAAAGTTACCCCCATATATAGACATGTCCGTCCGTATGAACGAAAGGATCTCGGAAGCGGTAATAGACAGAGACTTTGCGCTTCTTGCATTCGACTAGGACTTCTCCGCTATTTTACAAGTTTATTTTAAAATTTTGAAACTAGGCTTTTTGAAACTTGAGCATTTTTTTCTTCTTGTGAATACTTTTTCAAATTCCAGCAGTAACCGGCCGGCATACGTCAGACTTTTTCGTAAATTTCCTCTTCGTAAGTTTCTTTGTTCAAAGCTATTAAGAATTGCTTCATCAAACTAACCGTTATGTGCAGTGGAGGTAGAAGAACATTTTCAGATGGTATAAGAAGATTGTGGAGTACATTTGCCGAGCCAGCGCTCCAAAAAAACATAGCAATAGACAGCCTACTCGATTTTTTGTGAAAATTTAAATGCCAACCCCATTACTTAGATGGTCTTCAACCGTTGTTTGGTAAGGTCATGCCCGCATTCAGAAAGGCGCATCCGCTGCTATTGTTTTGTATGCCAAATACGCAAAGATCTTTCCATACCTGGTCATTCCAACGTCGTCCTTCAATCAAGTTTGCGTCTTCTATGTAAGCCATGAGTGCTGTAGCTCTCTCCATCTCTATTCATTTAAATGAGGTGACCGTCCAACCTTATCGAATAGCTCATACAGCTCGCAATTCATACGGGATCTTGCGCAGAATATTTCTCTCGCCGTTTCATCTGACTCAATAACGGTCCATGCCTATGCGCCATAAAGTACAATCGGGAGTTTCAGCGTCTTGTACATCTTGATTGTCGTCTTCAGAGATTTGTATGCTTAGCCCGAAATAGCGTCTATTTGCAATCATAATTCTTCGCTTGATCTCCAGGTGGACGCAGTTATTGCTGATCATTTCGGATCCGAGATAGACGAAGTTTTCTACAACATTCTACAATTGTCGCTTCTTCATAAACCTTTGCATTTGGACACAGAAACGCATCTATGCAGAGAGGACGTTTCAACTAATATTTTAGATTCATGCTCTCTTCTGGAGAGTATTAGGAAATCCCATTTTTCATACTCATAACCCTAATATTATAAATGGGATGGATGAATGTTCCTCTCTTACGTTTGAACCGATAAACCAATTAGTATGAATTTTGAGGTATAGAGATAGATAGGACGATAGAAAAGAACATATTATTGAGTCAAGTTTTTCAGATCGGCATCACTTGATTGAGTGACATAGCCTACCACAATTTTTGCAGCTCTGACAGATAATTTTTTATACCCAAGGCGAGTCTCTCTCTCTCTACCGTTAAATCTTAGAAACAATGAACCCGTATTAAAGTTTGATATTATTAAAATGCAATTGAATTTCTTATTAAGCTGCAAGTCTCCTCCAACAAAGAGCCAGAAAGCATAAGTTTTTGCACGGAACTAATCTTGCTCCACTTATTGCGTTCTCTGTTGCATTAATTTTGATTTAATTTGAGTTTGTTCTTTTTGATTTCTATTGTTTGTGCATTTGGCTGATTTAATTAGGAATTGACACGCTTCGCACAAAATTCAATCCTTTTTGAAATTACGCTGAGTTATTGAGACATACACGAACACATGCTGCGCTGCTGCGTTTAATAAAGGCAGAAAAGTAGCCTACACTATTATCCTTTTGTATTTTTCTTCTTTTGAAAGATAATTGCATTTGCACCGAATATTGCTTGACATCAGTGATGCCAAAAACAATTAAAGTTGAAGTGCACACACCAATACGCTGAAGCCTCTACACTGAACAAAATTTTTTTAATTTCTTGCAAAACTTCAATTTTCAAATATATGAAATTTTAGAAGCATTTCTTCTTCAGTTATTTTGTATTCAAGGTACGTACAAAGGCACGGATGAGAACATTCGCGACTCGAAAATGAAAAAGTTTTATTTACTGTATCGAACTGGATAGTGTTTAAAAAAATAATTGTGTGATAAAATCGTAGTCGTCTGAATGAAAGCGTGCACCGAGACAAAAACGGGGACGGTTTTTTGGTGTATAAAATCGAATAGTAGGAGGCTTATCAACACATTCGTATATCACGCCACTTTTACTCCGCTCACGTCGCATCATTGTACAGAATGCGCTTCGGCAATCATTGAATCCTATTCACTCAGCACAGCTGATTAGAGCAGGCAATGCAAACCGAAGGGAAAACTTATCATATTGTTCATGACGAAATTTCGAGTGGAAGTATTCTGGGGACAAGATGAAATTAGCTTTGGGCCACGCAGCACACACGGGTTGTGCTAACAGTTAAAAACACCGAAGACCACTCTCATACAGTCAACAGTATAGCATGATGTGTGGGATCGCTTTACTCGGAATGCTTTATCTACAATTCAGGCATTGTTCTACAGCCTGTTCACACCTCAAGAAGTTTTTCTTCTGTCTCGCCTGTTCTCTACGCATTGCCTTGTTTTTCATTTAAAAATGAGTCCGAGTGCATGTAGCTGTTTACTAGGTGGGGTGGAGATTTCCTTGACCGCCAGAATACGCTACAATAGCAAAAAATATTATGGTGCCTTATAGTTCATTCTTATTTGGGCAGAAATGTCAAATTTCAGCGCGATACACCCCTTAGTTTTGATTTGACAGCTGATGTTTGTTGACGTGTTTGGCATCATGTTGAGTCTCTCATAAAACATTATATTTTGAGAGGCAAAGCGGCGAAGGAAACAGAAGAAATACTGGAAAAATATTATGGGGCTAGTGCTCCTTCGGATTTCAACGTGAAATATTGGCTCCACTGCCGACCAAGTCCAAGTTACACAGGACAATGTAAACAAAATAGAAGGTGCACGAGCTAGCAGATGCCACAAGGATTAGTACTGAACGCACACGTCATAGTTTGGGCGAGTTTCTGCATATGAAAAAATTATCCATGTGAGCGCACTTCGAATGAATGTTTGGCCATGCTGATGCGGAATCGGGTGGACTTTTGACTTCGATTGGTAACTGTTGATAAAACCTGGATACACTGACCCAATGGACTGAAGCCGGCACAAGTGCTCCGAAACGGCCGGAGAGGCTCAATGGTATTGTCATGACATACTCTTCGTGGACTACCACGAAAAAGGAGAAACTAATAACAGCGAGTATTACTGTGCATTATTGAAGCGATTGAAGGCCGAAATCGCTGCGAAGCGAAAAAAAATTCTGTTTTGCAAGACAATCCGCCGGCACACAAAGGCATCGCACAATGGCTAAAATCAATGATTGAGGCCTCCAGTTGCTTCCTCATTCACCTTATTCGCGCGATTAAGCTCCCTCGGACTAATATCTCTTCCCAAACTTCAAAAGATGGCTTATCAATGATAAATTCCCTTCCGGAAAATTACTTTTCGAACGCAATAAGTGTATCAATCTAAAAAGGACAACATTGAATATAATAAACAAAACAAATTTTAAAACATTTATTTTTCATTTCCAAGGAGGTTGCTTCTTATCCCACCTAATAGTTCTTCGGATAGCAGTGCTTCGTATTAAAGAATTTTATTTTTAATAAATTTCTAATAACTACGATGCTTTTAAGAGTTCCAGTATAAAATTTTCTCCCTTACTTCTTTATTTATCTTGCTGTACAAATATTTCCAATACTGCAAAAATTATTGAAAGCATTTTGTAATATGCTAAGTAATACTCCAAAATGTGGATCAGTTTTCACTCATAGTAGCACCCATAGCACTTCTTTCATGTCAGAGTTAAGAGAGCATTGAAAGCAAGATGTTCGTTGTCATATATTCTCACTACACCTGAAGGTACACTGGTCAATGAATATGTTTCCCGATTGACAAAATGTGGAAGCTTTAGAATTATTAAGCCGTAAACTTCACCAAGTATGCTTTGTATTAGATAAAATAAACAAAATAAGGTCTGTATTGTTCATTGTTGTGTGGCTAACAGTTTTATGCAACAGTTAACAGCGCTGTTTAATGTCAACAGCATACAAATGTTAGTTAACAGTTGCATTACATTTATGTTAAAAAAGCAAAACCTTACAGTTTTTTGTAAAATTCTGATCTTTGAAAAAGTTATTGTATGATCCAACAAATATTTCTTAATATTTCTTCATAAAACGAGTAACTGTTTTTTTTTTCAGTGTTTTGCTGCGCACAGAAAACACTTTTCGGCCATAAAATCATTGACAACAAAACAAGTAAAATCTGGTAGCAAACGAAATTGTGCATGAAATTTTTTTTGTAATTCACGCTTTGTGTGAAACAATGCTCAAACAATGCTCAAAACTGCAAAACAAAATTAAAAGTGCATGAAGTGCATACGGCCTGGGCCACTCTGACATGAAGTTTATTGTTTATCTCAAAGCGCAACAGGGGATTTGGCATGGCAACACCTGAGAACATTGGTTTTGTTGGAGACGGTGGTAAAACAATATAAGGACATCATACAGCGTCAGCTCATAAAAAAAAAAAAAATTCTCCACCCAACTTTTGGCCAACTATTTTATATTCACTGCAGAAATCGCAGCCAAATACGCAGTCACCAAACATGGAAATTTTTTCAATAATTTCAGACTCCCATTCCGCAGTAAATGCAATAGCCAACACCAACAAAGACTACAAAATTCATCGCAGGCAATGAAAGAACAGACCAAATAGCTAGAGAAGCCTTAAAGTTCAGTAAGGCTCACCTTAGGAAGCAGCTGTAATGCTTTCGACCTATGAAAACATTTAAAATAAATCAAACTCAAAGAGACAAATATACAAAATAATCAATTCTAGTGGCACTGCAATGAAAGAACGTCTTCTATCGCCAAATTTTTCGCGGATCCGCCGTCAACACCCACAAAGATATCTTTGAAAAGTCTTCATAACCAATCTGCTAAACATGCAACAGCCATTCAAACCTAAAACACATCATTTGAATTTTTTATACAAAAAATCAGAAAGGTTGAACAGATTTGTATGGGGGCTGCCCTTTAATGTAATATAACCCATTTCTAGAAAAATAACAACATCAATAATATTTAAAAACAAAAAAAACTCAAAATGATGTGTTGGTGTGCATGGTAAGGGCCAAACACACCTTAGGACGTGGGGTTAGCGTGTTCATTGAATACAAGTTATCTAAATAATGAATAGGAGAATTTAAATTTGAAGGCTCTACCTCTTATAGTTTGCAAAATCTCGATTTTCTTTCTACATATATCGACTCGACTTTAGTTGCTAATCAAGAATATATCCTTCTGTTTGTTACAAACATTTGCACATAATCAGTATACCCTTTATGCCTATGGAAACAGGGTATAGTAAACATAGCATAACATAGCATAGTCAACTCTATTGATCAAGTCCATTAACCCTTCAAGCGGTGAAGTCCATTGAACCCCAAGGGCTCAAGTCCTCAAGTCCATCAAGTACATTGACTCTCCAAGGTGTTAAGTCAATTTATCCTCCAAGTAGTCAAGACTATTTAACCCCTTGGCCTCCTATGGTCTTGGCCCCTTGGGGGTTCAATGGACTCGACCATTGAACCCCCAAAATGGTTCCACGTCTACAGAGGTCAATAACCTAGGCCAAAATTCGACGACTTAAGCAAGAGGTCGATAGCATTGGGGAAAGAAGATAATTTAGTCCGGCGGCATTGGCCGGTGGTAGATAAATTTTTAGGCACAGTACCAAATGTATGCAAATGTATGTAACAGATAGAAATAATGGTCGGAGACCCCCCAAAGTTACACCCATTTTGGTCAGAAGTGCTAGAGTAGTCTATATAGCCATGTCCGTCTGGCAGTCTGTAAGAACGAAAGGATCTCGGAAACGGTTATAGATGGCGACTTCGTGCTTTTTGCATTCGACTAGGACTTCTCCGGAATTTTACAAGTTCATTTTAAGTATACAGAGTAAGAGATAACGTCTCTCTTAGCCGAAATCCAAAAAGTTCATCAAAATCGGATAATAAATGACGATTTTATAAGCAATTGAATTTTAACAACCTATGATGCTTCCGTTCTCCCTTTTCTTATTTGTACAGTGAGAAGTGGGAGGAGAAAAATACTTTTCGTCAGTACTATATTTCTTAGTAATTTCCTCCCGTTTTTGTTTTGGACTGCTTGGTCTTAAGCTAGGGAAACATTTTTGTTTTTCTGGCGTTCTTTACTGGTACAGGGTCTCTCACAGTCGGTTACGCCCGACTGTGATTTTCTTACTTGTTTTTCTTTTTAAACACTCTCCTCAGCGATTCTTAAAAGTTGATATAGCAGAGTTGATTTGTTCATCGACAGTGGCCGGTGGTTGATTCCATGTCTGGGGAATGCTTCGTCTGGGGTCTTTGGTTTTTTTTTTTTAAGAGGTGAAAAGTGAACCTGTTGTATCCGCTCCCATACATAAACGTCTTCAATCTAATACAAACGAGCTTTGAAGTTTATTCTGGAAATCAGACTATCAGAGAATATTTAACCTATGCGGAATTCTCCTTGAAATCACTAGAAAATGTAGACCTCATACAAATCTGCACCAGCTTTCTAGGTTTTGGAAAAAAAAAAAGTTTTGTTCTGACTATTCGTATGAAAACGAAAAACTTGGAGACTATTAGAGACAGAGCTTTCATATTCAACCTTCAGTTAAAAAAAAACCTATTCCAAATTTCTGATTTGATGTATCTTACTTTAATTCAAAGCTTTAAAGAATAAATTTATTCTATCTTAAAATATTTCCAATAAAATATTCTAGAGCTATATATGCCCTATACAAAATTAAGCTTCAATGAAGCTGCAGGGTATCACTCTTTTTTGTGTTTCGTTTTTTTTTTTTTTTTTTTTTTCAAATATACTCTAAAAAAAATTAGCTCTATAAAAAAAAAAGGTCTAGCAATGCATTTAACACTCAATAAAGCAAAAAAATATATGTAGGGTGCTCAAAAGTAAATGAAAAAAAAACACAACCAACCTCAACAGCAGAGCCGGACATGCATTTTAAAAAGTTAAACAATATTTTGCACAAACGAAGTGCTGATGAAGGGTACTCACAGCAGCGAGCACAGATGAAATGGAAAATTTTCAAGTGCACAATGCCGGAAAAAGTTAAGGAAGGAAGTGGCATGGAGTCGGGTCGAGTCGAGTCGCCGTCAAACCAAACAGATATGTAAAGTAAGCACCTACTGCTCCATACAAATCTAGCAGGACCAACGACGACGTAGTGGAGGGCAGCTGCCATACAGCATTTACTGGCGGCTACGCTAGTTTAATGGTCGCGAAAAAAAAAAAACGAAAAAAAAATAACTGTTGTTGGTTTGAGATGACTTCGCAGGATGCGGTTGTAAGTGCTGCTGATGCCAGTCAAGTGGAATTTGTTGGAAATGAGAAAATATGTTCACAAGTATAATTAAAAAACCATTTATAAGCGTTTTTTCGTATTTTCTGTCGCAGCAAATTTTAAAATGAAAAAAAAAAATAGAAAATAAAATGAAATAATGAGACTAGCAGCGCATAGAGTAACCATTTTGTATTTCATGCATTCAAATACACGTACAAAATTTATTGGGATATCACAAAAAAAAGTGCAGCACACATTTGGTCACTTTTGTCGAGCGACAATTTCGCCTACTCTATTCATCATTGGAGAAATATGTGCGTGAATGAAAAATAAAATACGTTAGGCATAACACTTCTTCATGCTGTGTGTCCTTCGTCCTGCGTCCATCGTAGATAGACACACTCTCACTTTCACATGGGTCGACGTCGACGTCGACGTCGCCATACGCGTCCTGCCGTTGCTGGCTCGTTTGCACTCTGCTTCTTCTTGTGGCCATTGAATTTGAATAATGTCAGCGCAGTAATAAATTCTCCAACGCATTAAATGAAAATATATTTTATGTATATGCTGCAGACTTAACAACGGCATCAGCAACTGGGAGCACCAGCAGCAGCAGCAGCAGTAAAAGAGCAATGGCGGCGCCCAAGCAATTGGGCTCCCTAGACACCAACAGCAAGGACACCAACGCCATCTCATGCCACCCCATTTGCAATGCCTTAGCAAAACCCGTTCAGCCAACAAATATCACTACACAGCGTATTTTTTTTTTTTTTGATCTTATGCGAGTGAGTATCCTTCTCAGCGACCACAGTCACGTTTTTTTTTTCTTTTGTGTGACAAAACTTTTTTAATAGACAGTCTTAATGTGGATATTTCTCATCTTTATTCTCATATAATAAGCGAAATTAATCAGATTGGATTATTGCCGCATTTACTGACACATGTAGAAGACGTGTAAACGTCGAGGTGCTCGACGAAATGCTATTAACCGTTAGGAAATTCAGCAAAACGCTTAATAAACGGATTTATTTTTCATTCTTTTTCTTCTTCTGCTGTTTTTATGCTTTGCTGTATAGCGTTTACTTAGCCAATTAGCTCCCCCAAAACTGGAACACAAATAGTATCTCGATTCAATGCTCATGGCTGGTGAATTAAGGGTCAATAAGTCTAAGCCAGAGAATAGTTTTTTATACCCTGTATGCTTAGAGTAAAACGGTATATTAAGTTTGTTTAAAAGTCGAGTCGATGGGAGATTGGGATTCGTTAACTCAAGTTCACATTGTGGGAAAAATTGTTGACTGACATTCACTTGGGAAAGGCCAACAATGTTTCTTATTACAAACGCTCCAAGCAACTCACACGTCCGTTAGGACACGTATTTTTTGGGTAGCTTCTGAACAGCTGTTCAGAGGAGAGCTAACGTGAAAAGGCGAAAGGGGCCCCCTCTCTTTAATTAGAGGTTGGTGCGCTGGGCTTGGGACCCGCCACTTTAAAAAAACCAAACCCCAACGAATACGAATAGGAAGCATCGGAAGGAACCCTATGACGATGACCCCTGTCAACGATATAAGGATAACGATTTAAGGATATGCACCTGAAATGTCCGCACCCTTAATTGGGATGGTGCAAATATCTAGCTGATTGATGTACTCGAAAGATTTAAGGCTGACATCACCGCAATCCAAGAAATCCGATGGATTGTTCTAAAAAAGCATCCTGTGATATCTACTACAGCTGCCATGCGAGTAAGCACGAATTTGGATGTGGTTTCGTGGTGAGTAGGAAACTGCGTGGCCTCGCCTCTAGGTTCACGCCTGTTGACGAGCGTCTAGCCGCTATACGCATTGAGGCTAAATATTTTTATATCAGCCTGATTTGTGCGCACGCCCCGACGGAAGAGAAAGACGTCGATGCTAAAGATGAGTTCTACTAGCGCTGTCCCAAACACGATGTCAAAATCGTGCTTGGCGATTTCAACGCCAAGATTAGGAAGGAAGGAATCTTTGGCCCAACCATCGGAAAATTTAGCCTTCACAACCCTATCTCCAATAATGGAGAGAGGCTAATCGATTTCGCCGCAGGTCGGAACATGGTACCAGATTTGGACCTGCGAACGTTACGTGGTCCCAACATTGACTCGGACCACTATCTTGTCGCAGCCAAGGTACGCACTAGGCTCAGCGTAGTGCACGCCGCACGTTCCAACATGCAACGAAAGCTAGACGTCGGCAAGCTGCAATGTGAACAGACCGCTGCTATGGATAGGACTACCAAGGATGTCATTGGTTATACAAAACCTGTGAAAAATTTTTGGTACGTCGAGGAATGTCGCAATGCTACTGCTGAGAAGAGATATTACGTGACAGAAATGAAGCTCGAAAATTCTATCAAAAGGTCAAGCGTCTGACTGAAGGTTTTAAACCCGGAATAACTTTCTATGACAATGGATATCTGGTAACGAATGAACAGGAATCACTAAGATTATGGAGGAGTCATTTCTCCAACCTACTCGGAGGCGATGAAGCGCATAATTTCACCGATAGAGAAATAACACCGGACTATAACGAGGTCAATTCAGTTATTAACAAGTAAGAAAATCACAGTCGGGCGTAACCGACTGTAAGAGGCCCTGTACCAGTACAGGTCTCCTAACAAACACATTAAATATTTCCAGAGCTTATGACCAAACTTATGACCACTTCCGACTGCACGAATAAGTGCCTTTTAAAACATTTTTTTATGTATGAAACGAAAAAGGGGGAAATTCAATTGCTTATAAAATCGTCATTTATTATCCGATTTTGATAAACTTTTTGGCTTTTGGCTAAGAAGGACGATATCTCTATATTGGCATACTTACTTTTTTTGTGCCGAAGAAATTTTTAGCTTTGGTGGTGATTTTATGGGGAAGGGGGAGAGGGGCAAGTTTTTAAAATAAACTTATAAAATTCCGAAGCAGTCCTAGTCGAATGCAAAAAACACGAAGTCTCTATCTATTACCGTTTCCGAGATCCTTTCGTTCATACGGACGGCCAGACGGACAGACGACCAGACGGACAGACGGACATGTCTATATCGACTCCTCTATCGCTCCTGACCATAATGGGGGTAACTTTGGGGGGTCTCCGATTATTATTTCTACCTGTTACATACATTTGCACAAAACCAATAGGCTCTTGTACCTTCGGTACAGGGCCTAAAAAGCTAAATAATAAGAAAGCGGCGGCGTAGAACTCATACCCAATGACTGGAATCTCAGTGCTCTCTGTCATATCCTAAAGAGAGGAGAACCCACTGTTTGCGCCAACTACCGCAGAATAAGTCTTCTTTCCATTGGATATAAGATTCTGTTGCGCGTATTGTGTAATAGGCTGAAGCCATATACGGATTCACTGATAGGATGATATCAGTGTGGCTTCAGACCAAAAAGGTCGACCAGTGACCAAATATTCACATTACGCCAAATCTTTGAAAAGACCCGTGAGTTCAACAAAGACACTCACCACCTATTTGTCGACTATAAATCCGCTTTCGACACGCCGATACGATCGAAGTTTTTCGACGCCCTGTCTACACTAGGAATCCATGCAAAGATTGTTCGTCTTTGCATGACGACGCTATCTAACACACAAAGCGTTGTCAGGGTGGGAAAAAACCTCTCCGACCCCTTTTATACCAAAAAAGGTTTCAGGCAGATGCTTTGTCGATTTTTTAAATTTTCTGATGGAATACATCCTACGCCAGTGCACGTACATATAGAGTATGTCGGGATCGATCCTCCAAAAGGAAATGATGCTGCTCGCTTACGCCGATGACATCGATATCATCGGCACGGAAGAACGGCGAATCAGCAAGGCGTTCTCAGAGTTTGAAAAACAGTCTCGGGTCATGGGCCTAGCGGTGAATAAGAACAAGACGAAGACCTTTGTGTCTTTTCGCACTCCGTCATCGCGTCTTGGATGGTCAGTGACGATGGAGAATTTGAACTTCAGTGTTGTAGAAAACTTCGATTATTTTGGATGCGAGATAACCAGCAAAGCCTGGAGATCAGGCGACTAATCACGCTTGTAAATACATGGACTTTTGGGCTGAGCAAACAAATGAGAAGTAAAGCCCTCTCTCGAAAGACAAAAATCAAGATCTATAAGACGCTGATACTCCCGGTCCTATTGCATGGCGCAGAGGCATGGACCGTGATTGAGTCGGATGAGACAGCGATGAACGTCTTCGAGAGGAAGATTCTTCGCAAGATTTTCGGTCCTAGTAAAATCGTCGACGAGTTTAGGTCCCGTATGAACCGCGAGCTGTACGAGCTATTCGATGAGATTGACATAGTCCAGCGCATAAAATTCCAGCGGCTGCACTGGGGTGGTCACCTCATTCGAATGAATGAAAGAGCTCCAGCACGCATGGCTTACAAGGGGGGCCCAAACTTGATCGGTAAACGCCGAAATAGAGGACGACCGGTTACTCGATGGAATGACCAGGTATGAAGAGATCTCTCCGTACTTGACATTCAAAACGACTGGCGCCAGCTAAGACTATGGAGGATGGCGCACCTTCCTAGACGCGGCCATGACCGGTAGACGGTTGACGGCCATTTAAGCAAGTAATATATATAAATAAATCCAAAAAAGATACAAGACTATTAATGAATATTGGGTAGGTATGGGAGCTATATGATATAGTGCGTCGACTTTGATCAAATTTAGCTTTACTATGAAAGTCGTATTACTGATAAAAAATTATGAGTTTATTTTAAATATATTGCAGATCAAAAAAAGTATTTCATAATACAATTTAGTCTTCGGCAGATCGTTTTTATATCAGCTATATGACATAGTAGTCCGATTTTGATCAGAACTATATACATATATGTTGTGTAGCTTTATAAAAATAAAAATTATATTTCCCATTATTTAGAATAGTTTCGACCATAGTGCATTGGCCAAAAACCCTACATAGTATTCGCCAATGATCGCTTTAGCCTTTTCAAGATAATCGATGTGAGTGACAACGCGTGCATCCCTAAAGTCTGTGGCCAACGAAGCCAGCATGGCCTTCTTTGCTGCACATTCAAACGAAGAATTTCACTGTCTTATTTGTTCCTTGTTCTCTGATGTGGTGTGGTGGATCCATGTCTACGGATTGCGACTGAACTGGTCATACTGCTGCGCTTATGGTCGTATATGAGCATCCATTTAGAATTTTATGTATGTTAAATGAAATTCTTGTTAATCTTCTCCTATTTTGTAGTTTTTTAATCATATCAGGAGTCCCTCGAATTTCTCAGTTTATTTATTGCGCGCCCTAAATGCCAATCAAACCCTTGTACAGTAAAGCACTGGCCAGCTTCCAAATGCTCTAAGTGCTACTCTAATAGCAGCGTCAAATGGAGCAGATAGCTTCTTATTGTTAGATATTGTGGATACAGAATCCGTAGACTAAATTTTTGATTCTGTAAGGCATTTAATTATGTTTAAGCTGTTAACTAAAGGGTTTACTAAGATTTATGCATATTTTGCGATTTCTGGTACAGTGCATATAGAGGAATGCATTAAGGAGCGACTAATTCCGTACACACTACGCCAAAGTGGTGGCACAGCACTTGGAATACGAGAACATCCATATGGTTGCTAAATAAGACAATCCTATCAACGTCTATGATTTTTTGTTAATACTAAAAATTCGTTTTTATGAAAATAGTTGAAGAGCCAAAAAATATGATATAAATTATTTTATACGGGTTTAACTTTCATGCACTAAGTTCATCTTATATTTGATACACCTATCAAATGCCTTCTTTATATAATTTCGGGCAGAGAGACTGTTGCAACTGCATGCGTTCATTACAATTAATGCATCTAAAGTACTGCTCTCTGTGTGAAAGGTGAACAAATTTTAAAAGAAATGTCATAACGGGTTACTGAACAAATGAAAGCACATGCTGCCAAACCAATTCTTCAATATCATGAAAAGCTACATACTCAACCGATTCTTCTTCATTCAATATAATGATGAACATTCTACTTTCCTTCCATTTAAAGCTGGAGCTCCACAAGGTAGTGTTTGAGGACCCACAGCAGATTTCCATTCGCCATAGACAACTCGGATATGCTAACAAGATTTGCAGACGACACCATTATTCTATACGACTATATAAATCTTTAAATAGCAAGAACAATACTTCCTAAACTTCTAGTCGAAACATTTAAAAACTGCAAATCGCATATGTATATCATTTCACAAACTAACCATTTTTAAAACCTTTTTTTTATATATGTTTCATGGGTCAGAAGTTTGTGTTACTTGTGCAAGGACCTGTGCAAACAGTGCAAAATAAAATATTAAAAATGTTACTTGAACTATATATATAGAAATATTCCCTATATAATGCCCTGATTTGAACCTAAGTGGATAAGTAATTCCTTCGAAAATTTTGTGAAGTTCTGGTTTAGCGAAATATTTTGTTTTCTAAACAACTTCTCAAACTATAATCACACCGTCTTTATTTGTATTAAAGTATTTTCGTAAGTTACTGCACAAGACCCGGCACCAGAACGCTATATTCTTGCTCAGCTCAGCGTTTGATGCTACAACTGAATTTATTTATCTACTATATGAAGCCTGTCTTAGACACTTTAAAATCCTTTTAATGAAATAAATACAATGAATTTACAATGTTTTCTTTTTTTTGTGCCGTGCCTTTTATTAAGACTGCCTCCTGTATATATTTGTGTTAAGCCGCACAAATTCGGCCCAAGCAAATCTCTTGTTTATTGTATAATAAAAAAATTTTTGTTTTGATATTGTCCTAGCTTACAACTAATGTGTTATCCATCGTATTAACTATTTGCAGAACAAATCAGACTAATTATTTGTAATTAGGCAGCTTTATAAACTTAGTTGGAGTGCATCAATATAAAAAAAAAAAAAATTGTTTTGTATGTATTACAAAAAGAAAAAACACCTCGAACATTCTGCTATCTTTACGTATTTTGATTTTCTGACGCTGTTAGCCAGAACAACCACGACAACCGCAATGGACACATTCGACAATGCGACCCTCTTCCAATTTTGATTTAGGTACACGGCATATACAATTTGTGCCGAAGTTTGTATCACGCGTCTGTATGCAGCGCAGGCAGCAGAGGTTTTCGTAGCCGGACTTCTTCCATTTTGCAATCAAATTACTGTCGGCAATCTTCTCCTTCAGACAATAATCGTAGAGTTCGCGGCTAATCGCTTTGCGGCGATAGAAGAGATCGTAGATGTACCGGGTCTTTTGATGATGTATCTTGAAAATGGGCCACAATGATTCGGTAATACGTTTACCCTCATGTGGCTCTGTTTCAGCTGTAAAACGACAAAATGTATTAAATATATATGTACATATGTATAAAATAAACAGAGAATGCAATATATGCAGCGACAATGAGACGCAAATGTCAAATGGCGGCATTGCAACTTACCTTCTCGCATTTTCTGCTCCAGTTCCTCAAGCGTTGGCTCAATTAATTCCCAACCATCTGGTGGCTGTTTACGGCTGCGACGCACTTTTGGCATTATTGTTTCGTTTAATATATATTTTTTATAACAAAATCTAAATTATGTTTTTATAACTCAACAACGATTTCATTTGGCAACAAGCAATGTTTCTAATGATGTACAAATACTCTTGATTACTCAATGAGTATTTTTCTACTCAAAAGCTACAGCAGTACTATTTGTTAGAGATGTGCATTAAAGCCGCGTTCCACTGCGCGCAAAACAAACAGTACTTTAAAAATTTAAATATTATTAGAAATCTATACAAATATATGCTAAATAGTTAATATTGTTTTAATTTGTTTTATATATTTAGTTTATTTTTATTTATCTGCTTTATTTGTACTTCTATAATCTAAATGGTATAAAAAATTGTAAAAATCAACCATATAAAATATTATTATAAATAGGTTTAATTTATTTTTTCTTTATAAAGGCAGGCTCAGACGATACCAAATATCTGCTTCAATAACAAATTGCATTAAAAATCATTTCAAATATATGCAAATTTGAACTAAAAATCAATGAATATTGTTAAATATTTTGTTTTTTGTCAGATATCTGACAGGTAAAAACTAAATTGTCTCAATTCTTATCACTACTAAAATACTTTTCACACAAAATATAAATACATATTATACTTATATAGTGAAAAACAATCAACATATAGCAATATCGCACACCAGTACGTTAAAAATCTTAACGAGATTGCAAATGTTACACTGGAACCATAAAAATATTGCCTAGCTGCGATTTCAGGTATTAAATAAGCCTATCTGCTTTAGTCATATCAAAAAAGATACTCCGTATCTCATGAGCGTGATAAAGCCATTAAAATAAAGTCTATAACTGGAAAAATGGATGGTATTGCAGATACGAATTGCTTTCAGCAGTAAATACTGGCTGGTTTGTCTTAGCTTTAAAAAAAAGTTCTGTGCTTTTAGATTTGAAAAAAGTTCCAATTATTATAATTTTAAGGAGACATAAGCATCTGGAGCATGGCAAAAAAAAACTAAATTAAATAATATTCTGTTGAAATTTTCCAGAGAATATTATTTAAAAAATATCAAAAAATAATAAAAAAAAAATAGATTTTTTGAAAATTATTCACTACCTCTAACCCCTTAATGCTTTATAAACTTTCAGTATAACAATCGATATCTCAAATGGCTACAATAGTGCTAAGATTTACATGTTATGTAATCTGCTTTTTGACAAAAAACTGTAATTATCGCCGATTCTATTGTTCTTCTATATTGAAAAGTAGACTTCTTTAGTTACAAAGCTAGTGAATAGTATAGTAAAAATGGTGTCGATTAAAAAACCAAACCAAAATTTCACAAGCTTGTCCGGAAATGGTTACAAATTCTTGGCATGCTCAACTTAATGCGCACTAAGACTCATTTGCTTTGGCATAGTTATCCATCAAATTTAACATTTTCAAATAACTCGTGACTTTCATTGTTATTAAAAAAGAAATGAGTGAGCTCCTTTTAAAGGAATTAGCCTTATTCTAACCAAGAGCAGAAATTCACTTCTAAAGTTCCTGCATTTTGTAATAGTATAAATTAAATTCCAGTTTAATAGCTTTAAAATTAATGCCATCGTACGGAAAACAGAACAGCAAAAAATTTGTATATTAAGAATATAAATAACAATGCAGCAAAATTATGTGCATATCATTGTTTTGCACTAAATAAACAATAAACAATCACACAGCGCACGAATGAGATATTGCGGCATGATGGTGCTTTGAATGTAAACAATTCGAATGGCTTGTATTACATATATTTATTTGTTTATTTGTTGAAAATTTATTGAGTATCAAATTTTTGTAAACAAATACGTATTCGGTGACACAGTCAGCTGTGTACATTTTGCAACATAGTTTTTGTTTTTAGTATAACAAACTATATTTCTACTAAAATTTGGCTTTTTAGTGTTTTAATATAAACTTTTAAATAATGACGAGGGCACCGATTGCAATTGTATATATAAGCCCTAGTATTTTTCGGTATGAACTAAAACAACAAATATATCGCAACTTAGTACATCACTAAAACGTGAACACTTGCTCACCACTGTACAAGAATGCTCGTCGAGTGTTAACTAGTTTTTTTTTAAGTCGCGCAGTGTTGCTGTAGATTTCGAATATACATAAATCGAAAAATACCAAAAATAAATACGTGAGTGTCAACGTTTAAAAAAAAGATAAAAACAAACAAATTTGTAAGTTTTTGTATACAGTTATAAAATAATTTACTTTTCTGCATAGGAAAACATGAATTAATAATATGCATATATTTGTTTGTGTGTGTGTTTATGTGTTAGAGCGAGAAGGCTACAGACAGAGTAACAAAAAAAAAACGAAACGAAACTAGAAAACAAAAGCAACAAAAACAATATACTATTTCGTTTTCTCATCAGCTGTGTAAGTAGTGTTTCTGGGTGTTCACAGGGTACTGCGACGCAAACAGATAATCATTGGGTATTTTAGAATGGCATAATCAGTGCTATTCTGTGCTTGGAACCGTTTTCTAAACAATTACAAACACAATTGTATATATGCACATACAATTCATGTACTTACGCTCTCACACACATAGGCTCACAAATAGTGTCACTTAAAAAAATAAGCGCAGACAAATATTAGAAAAATAATAGTGCACTGCTTGTTTTTTTCTTTCTTTTCTTTTGTCTTGTTTTACATATGGCTATTTTTTTTTTATTGAATGCGTCAACACATTCAAATGTTTCATTCATAAGTTTTTCTGCTTACAACTGTCCTGCCTGCCCCTACTCTGCTTTTTACGCAAAACTTTATCTGCTCATCATGCACTCCTTTTTTCAATCGCCAGCTTGCCTTCTCTTTCTCTGCATCTCTTACTATTTGCTGTTACGGAAAACAGTAATTTCAGCAGACAGATGGTATGTAGGCACCCCACCCTCTTATTTCCGCATTTCTACTTAATAAATCTACTTTGCAACGCCCCCCACTTTTGCAGTAATATATCATATATAAAAAATGGGCATTTTATTTGTTAAAAAAATATTGAGTAGCAGCTTAAAGCAACAACAACAGCAGCAGCAAAAACCGAAACAAAAACAAATCATAAAAGAAAGAAACTTTTAAACAAAAGCAATTTATTACAATTGTTTTATGTAGTTTTTTTTTTTTTGTATATATTTGTTACACATTTATATATGTTTGTATATACTTAGTAGCGTATATTGCTGTTCATATGTGTATATAAGCAAAAAGCATTTTTTTGCCCCGCCTCTTATTACTCGTACAAATGTTGTTGTTTTTTTTTTTTGTATGAAGATGCATTACAATATAGCGAAACAGTTTTTAATTAACATTCCAAATATTTTAGTCATAGTTTTACATATATTTACAAAAACAAAATAAAAACAAAAAAAAAAACTACGAGTATTTTAAAAAGTTGAGTTATCACAAGTTCGCAATCATTTAAATAAATAATAGTATAAGTGTGTGACAAATGTGTACTTAAACTATACGTAGCACAGCACTTAGTTCACCTGCTATGGTTGCTTATCAGTGTGAGCTGGGTGAGAGGTGCAAAGCAAAAGCAAAAAAAAAAAATTTTATTTTGGTTAAACTGACGCCTTAATACTCTACATACTTGCCTATAGCTCGTCAAGCTATAAAGATTCTGAAGTATTCGTAAGAATTAGACTACAGTATTAATAGAAGCATTTCTTTAGGAGGGAAATTTTTTATTTATAGATAGAAAAAAGGAACATGGGACTTTCCAGAAGCTAACTGAAATTATATATTCGCTATATAATACGCTAGGATTAAGACGTGGATTGCAGCAATGAACTAAAGGATTGTATTAGAGTATAAAAGTATGAAGCACAGTTTGGATTTAAGATAAATATAATATTAAAAATACTTATTTCAATTCAATGCACATGTCGTCCAAGGCCTGTGTTTCCCAATGAAAATCGAACCTCGCTCAGTTTCCTTTATTTTAGGGTTTTTGTATGAAAAGCTTTTTTATAACTTAAGTTGTATAACATGGATGCTTCTTGTCAATTCTGATCAAAAATATGTCACAAAGCAACAGATTATAAAATATTCCACACCCACAAAAGTAGAAATCCGAATACTACGTATAGACTAAAGTTTCAATATCTAAGTATGTATGTATATCATTTCATAGTCTTTGATAGGGGCTATCAAGAACGACGATGCAATATATCGTGTTCTATCAAACCTTTAAAAAAATGCTCTATGTACACCGACACGCTTTGCTGCGCCCGGTATATAATAAATGTTATAATGAATTTTGTGTCTATGTATGCATATGTGTTCCTTATAGACAGCCAAACGAATCGCTTACTCCAATTCACTAAAAACATAAAAGGACTACTTGTCCCGATCGCATTAACATGTGTATCAATTTTCATCCCTGCACCTCAAATCGATGGAAAGATATATTTATTAGGCCCTGTACCGAAGGTACAAGAGCCTATTGGTGCAAATGTATGTAACAGGTAGAAATAATGGTCGGAGACCCCCCAAAGTTACCCCTATTATGATCAGGAGTGATAGAGGAGTCGATATACATAGACATGTCCGTCTGTATGAACGAAAGGATCTCGGAAACGGTAATAGATAGAGACTTCGTGTTTTTTGCATTCGACTAGGACTGCTCCGGAATTTTACAATTTTATATTTTTAAAATTTTGACCCTCACCAATTTTGATTGAGATTAATAGGATTACTTCTCCCATTAACATTAACATATTTACCAAACTTAATTTCTGTACCTCCATTAGATGAAAAGAAATGTTGATTGTTGTTTATCGGTTGTATAGGGGTTTAGCATCGTCCCCTTTGATTTGAACCAAATTTAACAGAATTACTTTTTTCGATCCCATTTACATATATACCAAATTTCACGAATCGAGGCCCAGCATACTATTCTCTCTCCCAGACCAAACTCTGTGACGATAACGCTCTGTCTAATCAGATAAAATCTTCGTCCTATCACAATATGAAGACTTTTCCCTCCATCCTATAATCTACAGCACATTCTCCCTTTACTCTTATCATAACCAAAAATTATAGGTGCATTTAATTTAATCACACTCTCTCCCAGGGCGCTCATCCTCCCGTGACTCATCCTTCAGGAAACTGTTATGTTTCGCTGTAATTGTATGAAAGGTTTAGGAATGCATAAGTAACGAACATACAAATAAACTTTAATTTTTATATATAAGATTAAGTTTTGCAAAAATTCAATGTACAACGTCGTTGTCTACTTGTTTTTACTCCTTTACTCGACTTTTGTACGATCCATTATTTATCTGGAAACTGACTTCTGCGCATTCATAAAAATTGTAAAAATTTGCGCTCTTATCGCACAATTTTGCTGACCCAATGCCTTCATATAATAATAGATGTCGCCTAATGCATCCGTCTACCCTTGAAAATTGACATTCGTTTGCTATTCTTAAATGATTTAGTTGTGCGTATTATTGAATGCTCTGAACTGAATTGATGCTTCCAGCAGAGATTAGCTAATTTCATGCGCTTTAAGTATTATGGAGCATTTTACGTTTTATATTGACTAGATTTCTCTTTTAGCACTTCAAACTTTTTAACCAAAAAATAATACCATTTTGTTTTCACCATGTGTAGGGCATAAAAATAGAAAAGACTTAAATATTTATGTTTGTATAGCAGTTAAATGTGTATATTTCGTATATATTATAGTAGTACCTAGTTTCCGAAGCAAATTTAATTTTTAATACACACAAAGAGCATACGCATGTATATTGTCATTAAAGATATATATTGATTAAGTATCCATTACAAACTTAACAAACTTTACTGAATTAAACGTTGTTTTTTCTTTTTTTTTTTATCAAAACTTGCAGTTGCCAAGAAGTTGCTTTAATGTTTTGGTGGCGATAAAAGCACATCGTGCAATATGGAGCCCAACGCAGAGGGTAACCTTCTGGAGATTATTGATCTGGCGCGCACCTTGCGTCAGGAGCAGCTTTTTATACAACAAGAACAGGCAGCTTTTGCGCAGCTCAATGAAACGCTGGTGCAAAACTCAACGTCGATAACAAAGGTAAGCATTTGAGTTAACTCAAAAGAAATATACCAGACTATAAAATGCTCAATTCTGTGCTTCTCTTACTTCAGTTAGCTTATATATGCGCACAACAAAGACAAAATGTGAACGATGTCTTGGCATCACGTCCGGAAACGGGTCTCATTGTCTGTTGCCAGCGTGCAAATAATTATGACAATGCAAAATTCGTTGATTCGAAGAAGGTGATGAATTACGAGGTAAGTGAGAACATGTTACATTTAACTGATAACAAATAACATTGCTTTATAAACATATAAAAATTCATTTATTTTGTATTACAGCATGCGCTTGCCTATGAGAATCTTTTCAGTTGTCTATATAGCGGACCATATCTACTAGCGCTCTCGCTGGCAACTGGCGATCGACTGAGTGAAATTAACGCACATCATTTAAATTGTGTTATTGATACAATATCGACAGGATTGTATGGTAATGCCATCAATACCAAGGATGTCGAAATGATGCTTAAGTTGCTGCGTGAACTTTTTGAAATACAGATTGTTGGCAGTGAGCAGCCAAGGCGTTTGCTGCGTACTAATTCATCTGCATTTGCACGTCTCTATCAACGCCTAAATGAATCTATGTTTTCGGCAAAAATATTTCTAACGGCTGCACTGTATACGCCGCTGATGGGCGTACTCAGCGAATGCGAGATTGTGTTGGACATTGATCCGCAAAAAATTATCGATAATCTGCCAGTTAAAGAGCGTCTGCAAAGGTTTGGTGCCGAGGCTACAACAGCTTTTGATGAGAATGTTGTAAAATTCCATGCAGAGACCATTGGTAAATTGTATCAGTTAGCGAAATCGTTTATTGATAGCTTTGCACAGAATTGGTCATTATTTCCGTCGACGCTGCGCTGGCTTGTGCAGACCATGTGTCATCAGATGAAACAGGCACACTATGCCGACGATGTTATCAATGATGTTATCGCCGATATGGTGTTTACGCACTTTATTTGTCCGGCTATTGTCAATCCGGATTTAATCGGCATCATTGATGTACCTATTTCGGAGCAGGTGCGTTTCAATCTCATGCAAATTGGCCAAATAATACAAATGTTGGCGGTAACACGACACGAAAATGATGTCGAAGCAAAATATGCAGCTTTGTATGTAAAGTTTGAATGTAACCTGGTAACGAATCTCATAGATCTGCTACTGGTGGGTCAAACCGTGGGCGAAGATGTCGTTGCGATATTGTCGCAACAAAGCGATTTTGAGCGTGGCTACCTCGTCAGCACTGAACGTGAACTTGCTTATTTTACGGAGTTCTTTCGTATACTTTGTGCGCACGATGAATACGACATATCGGCGGAGGAGCGTCAGAAGTTGAAGAAAATACTAGCGCAGCTGCCAGCGCCGCCAGCAGCAATGCCTTTGGAGGCTGCTATCACAGATTCACCGAATGCCAAAGAGCATACCCGCTCGAAGCAAAGTTCATTTAGTCTAAGCAAGGTGACAAAAAATAAGTTGGCAAAGAGCATGAGCTTTAATATAAGTAATGGCAATGGTACAGATCATACGGCAGCTGTAAATGCGACAGCAACAGGAGTGGCAGCTTCAGCTAGCGGTGACAGCAATGGCCCCAACGTAATCGTCAATGGCTATCATTATAGCGAGCAACACAACGAACACACACCTTGTACAAGCAACGGCAACTCAGCCAGCACCTCGCCGACACGCAATTTTGGCCGCCAACAGGCAGCCGCTGATCACATCAACACGATCAATATTGAGAACGAGCCAATATTGTTATTTACATTATATAGCATTGAGAAGAACAAGCTGCAACCATTGACAGAAGAGGAAGTTCTTAAAATGAATAGCATTGGTCCGAATATGGCCAATGGTGATGTACTGCTAGTCGATACAGCAGACAGCTGCAATATGGAACACACCATAGATAAATCATCTGAGGCAAATGGTTATGACGGCATTGATGGCATGAGTGATGTATTGCGACCGTTGCATAGCAAAACAACGCGTTTCTCGCTCTCTCAGGATGATGCTTCAATTGGCAACTCAGACAATTTAGAGGTTGTCAGTGAAGCACCGTCGAATCATTCGGTAACTAGTTCGCTGGAACTAGAAGAAGAACACGATCAAAATGACAATCTTTCGGACATGGTATCGGCGAATGTGTCTGGGCGTGGTACACCGAATGTCAGCGGACGAGATACACCTTCCTCTCAAGTCACAGATGGTGGTTCAATACACAATGCATTACCAACACCTCAAATGCAAAAACTGCTATCTAAGGCGCGCTCCGATATTGAGGATAAGTTTTGCAAATTCGAAATTAAAAAATTTGAAGGAGACGAGAATGTCTCTATTATATCGGACACCTGGTCAACAGATGTATTGGCAAGTGATTCAGAAACATTAGATGCAAACGATCGAGAGCGTGATCGAAATTTTTCAACACCATTGATACCTTCAGCGGTTGTGTTGCCTGGAGACAATAATTTTGTCGATGCACTGACAGGAGCACGTGGTACTGTGCGAGTTAGTGGCGTTGGTGGTTACTTAGATGCATCAGATCAGCGTTCAGAATCGAACTGGAGTACCGATGTACTGGCCAGCGATTCGGAAAAATTAGCCGAGGTTGACACGGATGACAACGTGAGTATAACAGCTAAGTCAGATATCACCGATGCAGGCGCTAGGTCTGAGACTGAGCGCGATATGCTAGTGGAGGCAATATCTGCGCGTGGTATACGTAATATACGCAATGGCACCTTAACAAACCGCGGGGGCGGTGGTAGTACGGGTCTGTGCAACGGAAATGGTATTGATAGTCGCAATGAAGGCGTTGCCGGTGATGGCGCTGAAAATCCTGTTGAGGAAGATACACCCGGCAGTAGTGGCGATAATGTGAGTGATCGGTCCCAGGAGGATTCGGCTATGTTCGATGCAGTCAACATGTACGACGAAGCGGCAAAAAACGTGAAACGCTCTTATCAAGGTCCTTCATCGCTGGCACGTAGCTCAGTGCGCACTACAAATCAGAATAGCGGCGAAAATAGTTTTCAGCAAAACTATAAAAGTGGCTATGAAGACGTCGGAAAGACGCCATTTCTGGCGACACCACGCATGCGCCGCCAGACGTCTGCCGAAAGCAGCATTTCGAACCAGAGCCTCAATCTAGAAGAATCGGGCAAACCACCACCAACAAAACCGCATCACAAATCGGCAATGAAGAAAAAAAAGCATGCAAGTGGTAGCAGCAATCATAGCACGACGGTTTCAAAGAGCAGCGACTGCCAAGATTTAATTGATTTCGGCGATTGCAACGAGGAAAAGCCAACAACGAGCAGTGGTCTGCAGCATCGAAAGATGGGCGATTTATTTACCAGCATAGACGAACTCAGTGTGGAACATCGACGCATTTCAATGGAGCAACGTAATGCCGGCGAAGATGGTCGTCGCAATGGTATTATGGCTATGAAGGGTGGCGAATCTGCTACAAATAGCCATTTATCGGTTTCACTGCGACGTCATCAAAGTTTGAATTATGAAAATCATGAAATCATGCTTAATGCCAACATACCTAAACGTGTATCAGCTGCGCCCGGCGGACTGAATACATCGACCACTGTTAGAACATCAACTGCGCAGACTGACGATGACAAACAACAAGAGCTAATGTCCATTTGTGCCAAAACGAACCAGTTGCAAATTAATGATAATGGTGGAGACGATGCTAATGACGCTTCGCTCGTTGAAACCGCTCTTTGTAATGCGAATGTCAGTACACTGCATAAATTGGTTACAGTCAATTCAGCGGTGGTGTCACTCGTAAGTACTGGCAGTTTTGCGGAGAAGAAACCGGCTAAATCTACCGGCGCCATACCGAAAAGCATCAGTTTCGATGCATCAGCCGACAAGAACAGCGGAAGCCACGGTGGAGTGGGTTCTGCACGTGCTCCGCGCTGTCAGCGTATTGCCGACAACAGCGGCGGTACACAATCGGGTATTTTCAATAAGCTAAAACAGAACATATTTTGGAATCGTCGTGTCAAATCACTGCGTCATAGCGGCGTTGTATCGGTTAACACAGGCTCCACAACAGCGGATTGCGATGATTTTGGACAATCATACGGCAGCAATAATCGAACTGTTTCATTTAATTCGCAATCGTCTGAAGTTTCTGTTGATTATATTGCTGGCAATCGCAATGGGACTGGCATTGCCACAGCAGGTCCATTCTGTGATATTACCGAGGATATACTAGCCAAATATCGTCGCAAGGTAAGCACCTCCAGTGAGGCAACGAACTCAGATTCCACAGGTAATGGCGGCGTTGCCGGCGCCTTGTTGGCTACAACGACTTCAGTAAACCGTAATAACAACGTTGGCGAAACAAAGTAAGTGTACACCGCTCATAATTATGTTTTTTAGGCCCTGTACCGAAGGTACAAGATCCTATTGGGTTTGTGCAAATGTATGTAACAGAATAGAAATAATGGTCGGAGACCCCTCAAAGTTACCCCCATTATGGTCAGGAGTGATAGAGGAGTCGATATAGACATGTCCGTCTGTCCGTCCGTATGAACGAAAGGATCTCGGAAACGGTAATAGATAGAGACTTCGTGTTTTTTGCATTCGACTAGGACTGCTCCGGAATTTCACAAGTTTATTTTAAAAACTTGCCCCTCCCCCCTTTCCCATAAAATCACCCCCAAGGGTAAAAATTTCTTCGGCACAAAAAAAAGTAAGTATGCCAGTATAGAGATATCGTCCTTCTTAGCCAAAATCCGAAAAGTTCATCAAAATCGGATAATAAATGACGATTTTATAAGCAATTGAATTTGAACGACCCCCCTTTCCTTTTCATTCATATTCGCGCAGTGAGAAGTGGTCATGTGTTTGGTCATAAGCTCGGGAAACATTTAATGTGTTTGTTAGGCGAACTGAACTGGTACAGGGCCTCTTACAGTCGGTTACGCCCGACTGAAATTTCCTTACTTGTTTTATTTTGATATTTCTTTATAAAATTCTTTCCAATTTAAACAGACTTGCGAATGCTACATTGCACGACAAGACACTCTCTTTCAATGTCATCAAAAGGAAAATACGCAGCGTACTGTCAAAAACAAATTTGCACAGTGGAGACTTCCGGCAGACAACTGTAAGTATCGAAGTAGTGTGAAGCGTTGCAGTGCATTTGAATTACTCTTAACTGTTTCTCGTGTAGCACATCAATGCCTCACCGTTGCAGACATATCTGCAAATTCAGCTCGCGCAGGCAATCAATCTGCAGAACTTTCAACAAATCACATATGTCTCAGAGGCAATACGCTGCCTAGAGACACTGGAGCCCAAACAACATCAGCAGCTACTCGAAGAATTGCAGCATGATATACAGACCCGCCAAAACTATTTGCAGTATTTGATGCGCTATCGCCAAAATTTGTTACTAATCATGGAGAACACTGAGCAGTTCGAGACACGTTTACGCAGCGAAAGTTCCTCCTCTAATCGTTATTTGATGCACAATTGCATACGCCTCTTTTTGGAAAGATGTCAAACAAAAATCGAAACATTTCAAGAGGAATTCACCCGCCTGACTATGTCGGATGATAAAATCGAAATGATCGAGGAGTTCATTGAGTCATTAATGCATGAGCTGCAATCGACAGGTGGCTTACTGCACAATATGCCAGAGTGGCAAGTAACAGAGGCGCGTAATTCTATAGAACACATTTTGCTGCAACGCATTTATCAACAAGTTATGTTCCCGAACGACGATGCAGATCTTTCGCGCGATATGTAAGTCATTGAGCGAAAAAATAATTATAATTTATTTAATATATATAAATTTTTTTGTAGTGTACTCTCTGAGCATATCAGCAAACTGCAAGGTATCATTTGTCCATCGCATCCAGCGCTCTGCATACCGCAGGAGTATCTAGCTGAAGCGCCATGGACTTTTGCACAGCAACAGCTTAGCTACATATCGGCGTATAAGACACCGCGCCAAAAACTCGACTGTGTCATCAGGTATGTAGTCCAATGGTGCCAAAGAATGAACTCAATTCCTACAAAACAAACATACACAAAATTCGGCGTGACATTAGTTAACGAAAATAAGTTCATTGGTATGCGTTCCTAAAGAATTTTAGTCAATTACATACTTGGCAGTTCTTATAAAGCTTATACATTATTTGTACATGCTAATTCCATCAGCTACAAAACCAAGTCAATATGGACTTGTCCAACTGTATAAGCGTTTTGAAGTCGAAAATTATTATAGTTAGAGCAATCAAGCTTGAATAAATTGACTCTCGCAAACCCAAGAACTATCTAAATTACAAGTTTTATGTGTTCAAAAGATTGTTTTTTCTGTTTTACACACCATTTAGCTTACGCTACATAGAAGAGGCAAAAGAAGTCTTAGATTAAATGCCGTTTTAAAACAGTTGTAATTTGGTTTAATCAACACCTTTAACTCTATTATATTCTCTTTCTTTAGATGTATTTCTAGTATTATGAGCTTACTGCAAATATCTAGCGGTCGAATACCAGCTGCCGATGATTTGCTGCCCGTGCTTATATATGTGGTTATTATGGTGAGTGGTTGATTTAATTGACTATTTGAATTAACATAGTATTTCTTAAATTTGAACTTTCTTATTTTACACACAGGCCAATCCACCCTATCTGCTGTCGACAGTTGAGTACATAACGTGTTTCATTGGCGAGAAACTTGATGGTGAATCACAATTTCACTGGACTCTTTTCGGTTCGGTTGTTAAATTCATAAAAACCATGGATTATTTTGATTAGTGCGTTTCGCATGACAACCAAACGCCTTACTTATAGATAAGTTCACTGTGTCTTTACATTATCATTACTATTAGTTCTATCTTTTTTTGTGTATATGTTATTTGTATTTGTCGAAAGAAAGAACTTTTCTTTTATATTTAGTATTATTTACGATAAATCGTTTATGTGTGTAATTGTAAGTTAAAAGTTCAACTTTTGTACACGCGAAAGTTTTTGTTTGTTAGTTTTCGCATATGTTTGAGTTGTTTATTATTGGTTTGCTCTGTCTATTTGTAATATTTTGATTTGAGTAGCATAACTTTCTGTAAAGACACATAGTCATTTATAGTATTCAAAAATACGATTATTCGTATAATTATATATAATATTGTAGATCAAACTAACAACATCAACGATCGATCAGTTTGTGCAAGATAAAGTAACATGTATATTCTGATTGTTTCTATCATACGTAAGTCTTGTAAAAGCAACTCTGTAGTAAGTATGTAACTTGTATATAAAATTTGTTAAAAACAAGCAAATTATAACTATTTTTCGATAGAATATTCCTTATATTGTGAAACACAAATCTCGAAATCAGATAAAAATTTTGCAAATAAATAGAAAAAATAAGTAAAAGCTTTAAATTTGATAAATTTTAATATGTTAAACGCGAAATTCGAGCGGACTACGGATGCTCTGTACAACTGCGAGAAAAACACTAACTAAGCTACATTTGGGTATATTTTTATTATAAACTAGCTGTACCCGGCACGCTTCGCTGTAAATATGTATGTTTCCTATGGACAGCCAAACCATCTCAGCTTTTTAAATGGAACTTACTTCTCCTGATCCCATTAACATGTATGCCTAATATAATCCCTGCACCTCAAATGGATGCAACGAAATGGCGAATTTTGTTTATCGGATATATGGTGGATGGGGTTTAAAATACATACAATGCAAGACTAAGTTACTCTTTATAACATCAGCTATCAAGAGGTCGATGATTTTAGCCAGTGGTCGATAGTCAAAGGAGATAATTTAGTCCACCGAAAAAAAAAAACAGTTTTTTTAAGCACTCTCGGCGATTCTCAAAAGTTGATACAACCGAATTGATTAGGTCGAAACTTCGACCGCGGTTGGAAACGCTCTCCTCGAAGATTCTCTAAAGTTGATTACATCGAAGCTACGACTGTGGCCGGAGATCGTTTCCCTCTCTGGGGATTGCTCTATCTGGAGCATCCGGCGAATCTGCCAATCTCAATGTGTGCAAGTCTACGATGAGCTTGTGAAAAGTTCATTATCTGCCAATGATATTTCTGTTAAAATCAGTTCAAACGTTTCAGAGATTAACCCAGAAAGACAACAATTTGAAAGACGCGTATTTGGGATCAAATGACCACATGAGCTTAAGCTTATATGTATTTTAAACAAGTTTACTTAGGTCATCCTTTCTCAACCTTTGTTTTTCCACATTATTGAAAACTGCATTCAATATAGGCTCTTTTTTTATAGACGTTATTTGAAGGCAGATTCGAAAAGTCTAAACATGCAAACTTGAATGCTCTATCTTATATAGACTCTGAGAGACCGTCGTTCATAATTTTTAGACAGACGAACACATCTAACAGTTTAAATCGACCTACACTAGTACGATTGCTGTGCAACTGTGGCAATCGTCACGATTGAAGCTTTCAAAATACTAAATTAAAACTAAAAATTTGTCAAAGGAATAACTTATTTATTTTTGAAAGGGGAATATTGGTAACAATACACCATTTAAATTCACTTATATTTAAAATAATTATTAGTACATACTTCTACCAAAGCCAAGTGAAATCTAGATCAACGTTAGCAAAACAGTACCGTATATAGGGGGAAGCCTGTATCCAAAACAAAAACTAGGTTTTTATAAGTATTATTAATAACATTATAAGTATACGAGTATGTATGTAGATGTATATAAACACAAAAAATAATTCAACTTCCCAATTTTCTGTTGGTTTATTTAAACATTGACAGCATTTTGTAGCGCAGTTTTGTCATCCACAATGATATTGGCTGCCGCTGTGGTCGGATTTGAGCTAAGTAATTGCTTTGTTGACGAGCTGGATGAATAGCTATCGCTCGAACTGCGTGTAGAAGCGGAATTGCCGCTTATTGGGCTATCCAACATATCTAAAAAAGACAAAATTTATGATAACTTAAATATATTAGCTTTCTCTAGTGTGCGTCAATTTTAATGCATACCAGGCAGAGAGCTGACATTATTGCACTTAAGCTCAGCTGTACCAACACCACTACCAGCACCGGGTCCAGCTATATTGCCTACTGATGTCGATTTTTTGTGTAGATTCTTCTTAACGAGATGGTTACCGCCGCTTCCGCTGCTGAAACCGACAACGACACCACCGACACCACCAACGGCATTAGCCTTATGACCACTGATGCTAATGCTACTGCCGCTGACACCACCAGCATTGCTCAAATGCTCACCGCTCTTGGCGCGCTCTGCGGGTGGGCACAATGGACTTAAAATGGAATTTTGTGTGTCATCTGGCGTGTAGTAATCGGAATCGTCAGCGTTTAAACCGCAAGCTGTCATCGTTGTACCAACATCACTTAGCGGTGTATTGGCTGTTGTGGCTGTGTTATGATGTGCGGCATTAGCATGTAAATCAGGACGTTTTGGCTTCTTCAGTGAAGCACTACGCTGATTCGTTGTCTCCATCAGCAATATATCACCGCCACTGCCGCCGCCATCGCTACTACCACTACGTCCACCATCATCATGCTCATCCGCATCAGCATTCAAGTCGGCTACAACTTGTTTCAGTGTTTTTGATGGCTGTGCAGTTAACTTCGGTTTGCTGCCCGGCGAGAGTAGCGGTGAAAGTTTTTCATTCTCACTGTCATTATCGTCATCATTGTCCAACGCCGCAGTGGAAACGGCATGACCAACGCTTTCGTAACCGCCATTACCACCGCCACTCTGCCGCTTTGCTTTAGGCAACTTTAGACTTGGTCGTTCGTTGATAATTTGCAGATTATCTTGTTCCTTGTGGCTCACTGGCGAAGACCGCGACGACTGTGACGAAACAGATGACGCTTTCTTCGGATCACTTTCAATCTCAACAACAGAAAGTGTTGAGTTATTTTCGTTTGTGTTGGTTGAAGTGTTCGTTACATTGCCCAGCTCAGTGTTGCTTGTGCATGTAGAGGCATTCTTTTTTATTTTCAGACGTCGCTGACTGTTTGGCTTTAGCGGTGATGTGGCTTTGTTACTTTCAGCAACACCACCGCTGCTAACATTGCTGCCGCTCAATGCTGTCGTTGAAACGCAATCGGTTACATCGTTATCGGCGGTCCTATAAAAGGTTAAGAATAATTTACCATATATTTAACTAGTACAAACTGCACTATAGCTCACCTGGTACGACTGACATATTGTGGTGGACCATTGAGCGCTTCAATTAATGAAACAGGCACATAACCTGGAGGTACATCACATGCTGCTGGCTCGCCTGCAGCTGCCGATGTTGGTGTGCTCTGGCTGTGCAGCACATGTGTGCTGACGCCCTTCTGCACAGCACGTATCTGTAGCAGCGCGCGGAAAGGTGCACGACAAATTGGACAATTATTGGCCTGATACCGCAATGAATCGGCACAAGAATTGCACAGGCACAAATGACGACAAGGCAATATAAGCGTATCGCGCGTTTCGCTCATGCAAATGACACACTCGCTGCCATGATCATCGATTTCCTCGTCAATTGAAGACTTATTAACTGCCTGAAATAAGCACAGAAATAAAAAAAATATATAGATATTTTTAACAATGTACACATCTCTGGTGTGTGAAATGTGCATACCTTGTTCTCGATGCCGTAAATTTCCTGCAACAAATAACATAAGCCATCGACGAACAGCTTTTGCTTCAATGCACGCAGTACATAGCTATTGTTCTCCGGATGATGATCAATTACACACACAGTCGTATGCGACTGGCGGCAATCTTCGTTGCCCTCCTCGACAACGCAATGTATTGCTACCGGATATTGTTCTTTTGAGGAATTATAGATCAAATCATCTTCGGGTATAAGTTGCGGATTGAAGATGTGACTTGGCTGCGAAAAATATTGATTGATGCCTTTTTCATAGTGGTAGGTCTCCGAGGTGAGACCATCGCGAGGCACTAAAGTTACACCGCTTGGGCTAACATCTTCGCTACAAAAGTAGTAAATCGTTATGGCACACTTGGCATCCGAGTCGAAAGTGAATTCAATATTGTAACAACAGGGAGTAGAAATAACAACATCACTACCGGTGCCTACTATAGTACAGAGTACATTTCCATCAACCTCCTCTTCGGAAACAACAGCATCAGCTACATGAGTAGTGCTTGTGCTTAACTTTTTCTCCTGCGGTACACGTACAAAGCGCACCGATTCTTTGCGTATGTTTACAAGGCTTTTCAAGGTTTTCGTTGGTTCGTTTGCCTGCGGAGGTGGATATGGAAATGCAGTTGGCCGATTGCCAAGAAAATTTAAGTCCGAGTTTTCACCGAAGAGATAAGACTCCGGTTGCGGTGTATCGAAACGTTCACCACCCATAATGAAATGCGATCCGAAAAAGTTTCCCATACGGGGTGGGTATTTGTACGCATGATTTGCAGTCTGGTCCGCCTCCTCGACTGCAGCGTTTTGTCTGCTCATGAAATTGCCCATTTTTATTATTTACGTGAACGCGTTGCACTTTGCTGCACCGCCTGTCACTGTTTTTGCTATTAATTACGACTATAATTGCGGAGTTGCTTGCATTGGACCAGTGAAAATCAAAATAAGCTTAAACGCACACGAATACAAAGTGCGTATTCCATTTTTTCTTTTCTTAGATTTAGTCACCTCTGCATTGATGTTAATTAAAAGCGAGCTTGTTATACGGCCTTATAGACCGGGTTTGTGTTCTTTTCACAATGGGCGTAAGTATCTTCCGAAATATTGCTCTAGATCATTTTATTTATTTATTTATTTTCCTTTTATTTTTCTTTTTGCGATAGTGTTGACGTCTTTTGTCTGTGGTGTTTTGTTGCGTTTCAGTGTAAAACAATATGTGCATTTCACGTCTGTTCAGACTACTCTGTACAGGCGAGCTATGTAATCCAATTTATGGAAAAACCAGTGCTGCCACCAGCAATATTTAAAACAAAAGTTCTCAAAGCTGAGTAGTAAAATGATCCATTTTAGCTTTCTACTGTTAAACAAGGTGGGCACCATATAAGGATCAGTATTACATGAAACGTTTTCCTATAATAACTCCATCGTATAAGCGTACTAGTTGATGAGTGGTAGAGCCGCATCAATCATATATTTCAAAGCAAAATGAAAAAAAAAAACAAGGTTTATTTAAAACCCAAAGACCGACATTTAAATTTTATTTATTTGTGTAGGTAATAAAACTAATAAAAAATTAAAAAAAAAAACTATTGTAAATAATAAAAAAAAAACTAAGAACACAAAATTCAAATATTTAAACTTTTGAAAAGTGTTTTGGTTTATATAATAATAACTCGGGTTTGATCTTTCTCTTTTGTTTCTATACTTATATTCTTCTATTCCGAGTTGTTCTTTTATGCGCATTCAAATTATGATATTTTATTTATGTACAAGCTCCATCTCTAATTTAAAGTTTTTTTTTATTTTTAGTTATAGTTTTATGTAATAGACTTCTCTTACTAAAACTTCTTGCTTTGTTTTTTTCCCACCACTTTCCACGATTCATTTTGTTTCTCCTCCATCTTTTGACGAACATCATTTATTTTTAAATTTCGTATTGCTTCCAAGCGCTCATAGAGTAGTTTCTAAATATTGAACAGGGTTTTCGTGAATCTCTTCCTGGTGACACTTCAACACCGATTCCTGATAGATATCAAAGTCCAGATAGTGCACTTGATTCACGAAATGATTCATACTTCACCAGTATGAATCTGTTCGTGACGCTTCAATGTATTTGATCTGACAAAACTTTTTGTGCAGTGGTGACATGCGTATTACTTTTTTTCTTCGTGTACAATCCTGTAGTGGGTACGAAAGTTGTTTAAGTAACAGAAGTATCTTTTACATTCCTTGCAAACGTAACCTGCCTGCAAGCACTTAGAACTTTTTGGCGCTATTTGTATCGGCTGCTTATCGTTTGAAGCATCGAAGATCAAATGATATTCACGCAAATGCCTCTTACGCGCAAACACCGAACCGTATTCTTTGCCGTATACTTTGCACTGATGGAAAATCTTTGTGCTTCATATTACGATACTCCTTTAGATGTTTCCTAAGCTCTCGCAAGTAGTGTACATCGCACAGCAACCTTTAACCTTACAAAAATGCACATCGATGGCGCGTTCATGACAAGCATGTAAACGCAAACTTTCCTCTGTAAGGAATAATTTCGTGCACGGCGCCATTTTGCACTGGTAGTGCAGAAACTCAATGTGGTGTTCTTGCATATGCTCGTTAAAATCCACGAATGGCTGGTAACAAATGTAACGATCCACTGGCCCTTCACTGGCTATGGTTGTAAACAAATGCGAAAAAGTATTGTTATATTTTGAATTATACTTGGATTGTTTCTTACATAAGTCAATCTCTTCATCTAGAAACTTTCTCACAGCTTGAATAATGTCAAACGATGTAGCGAATTTCGGCAAACCTGGATACAATAGTGAAGGCAATTCCTAAAAATAAACGGGACGGTATTATGAGAATAACCTGTAAACGTGAAAACTTTACAACTATAAAGAAAAAAAAACTATTTCTAAAATTTAAGAACCAACATAACATGATATTTCTATAGAGCGTCCGTGCATAAAAGCTACGATATACAGTTTCAAATTGATATTGCCTGCAACAAAAAATGTTATAACCCAAAAGTGGTTGGTGGTTTGTGTTCAGCTACAACACCATTAATATCTCTGTAAAGTCTCCCTGATTTCACAGTTTTTTAATCGTACAAACCGATGCAATGCTAACTACATACATATTAGCCTAAATTTTTACGGGTTGGCCTTGAATATACAGACATATGCATTTATGTATATCTTTCTTGTTAATTTCCCGCGCCTGACTATATTACACAATAAATAATATAACAAAAACAATATAAGCCGGGCACAAACAAGCGACCGAGAAGTCGATGGAATTCGTTGCAGCGAAGTTGCGTGAGATAGATAGATTAGGCGTGTCGAAAAGAGAGACAGTGATAAAAAGCTGAGTCAGAATTGTAATTCACCTAATCAGTTAAAATTAAAATGCAACTCAACCTTAAGTGGAATCAATTAATTAAACACCAAATTAAACGAGCTTCCGATCAGGTAAAATTTGTTAGGGTCGACTCCACTATTGATTGACTATTTCTAAATTATTCTTTTTGAAATACTGTTTGCAGCAGATGGCAGCACTATAGACTACAACAGCAACAATTATGCAGCCCTATTGGTTATATTGGTCAGCTGTTACTTTGATCATGGTGAATATAAACAACGCGCAGCCGCCTTTGGTTTTACATTTCAAAATTATTTTTTGAATTCTGCTTTAAATTGAATTCTTAAGAAAGTTAGGTTAATCGCTGCATAAAAATGGCTGACCAACAACAACTAGAACAAAGTTCCGAATACAAACTCCTACGCGCAATTGATCCGACTAAAATAAATGTGCCAATTAGCACAAAATTTGCAAAACTGACGCTATCTTCGAATAAGAAAAAGCGACAAGAGGAAAAGGACGCCAATAACAAAGAGAAACAAGAGGCACAAACAAAAACAGTAGAAGGCGAAACACTTACAGAGCAAAAATCTCAAAAACGACAAGGATCTAGCGCTAGCCGTAATTTGATGGATTCACTGTGCGCCTATGTAGAACCAAGAAAATCGTATGAGAATCCTTTACTGCGCAGCACTTCTTCCACCGATTGGCAAAATGCAGACACACAACTTAATTCGACAATGCATACGGAGATGCTCGAAGAAGAGCGCATCACTAACCAATTAACAGAGCACGAACTTACCGCGCTAACTATGGAACCGTTGCAAGTAAGTATCGATGACGATTTCAGCGGCAAGCTGAATGAGCTCTCGCAGAGAGTTTCTAATCTTACTGTGAACAATGAGGCAGCGGAAACAACTACAACAGAACGCAATAAGCAGAAGTACAAGCAGAATGTAAAGGCGGAAGAATCTATTTGTATATCATCAGATGAGAGCACAGTTGAATCATTGTGCATTACAATTTCGTCAAGTTCAGCGGGCAGCAATTGCATGAATCCCAGCAATGATAATCTTGATGTGGTCGCCACATGTACACAACCGTCACCCGAACCTGTTGCAATGCCAGCACCAGTACTTAGCAACGATAAGGTAAATCGTATACATGCATTCTTGCGCGACGTATCCATAGAGCGACATGAAATGGATCGACGTGGTGGCGATACCAGTCCACAACTGGATATACACAAACAATTAGCGGTCGCTGATACAGAATCAATGAGCCAGACAAGCATTGTGCTGCCATATGAAGTTGATTTCGACGGCGATACTAAAGCATTAAATGTGCGCCAGCCTTCTAAAGAGCAATGCACAAGAGACGAATGGAATCGTTTGGCTGACGATGAGACTGAAGTTAATACAATCTTATCCAATGAAATTTTGAGTAATGCATCTTCAACGCCGGTTAGACAGACAGAAGTAAATGATACTTATGTAGAAAGGCAAAAAAACAATTCCACATTGAATGAATCGGTAACTATACCAGAGACATCAAGCGAGGATGATATGCTTAACAATTCCGATAATATCAGAAGCTCAGTGCTATCTTCTCCACAGCGAAAGGAAAGCGTTTCTACTATAGAGAGTGCTCCAAGTAGGAAGGAAAGCGTTTCTACTATAGAGAGTGCTCCAAGTCGAAAGGAAAGCGTTTCTACGGTAGAGAGCGCTTCAACAGCAGAGAGCTCTGAGAACGAGACAGAAGTGCAGCTGAGCAGCATTAATATCTCGGCGAAAATTAATATAAAAATTCAAATATCTAATATTGAATCGAGCAGCAATACTGACAGTTATAGCAGTAACAATGAAGATGACGGAGATGCCGTCAATCGAACTAGACGTACGCTCACCGAATCCGCGGAACGATCAGCATCAAACGATGTACACAGCACAGAAAATCAACAAACAATGTTGAAAAATAAAGAGAAACGAATGGACTTGCAAACAATGGTGGTGGAGTCGGAGGAAGAGGAGGAGGATAAACACTTTCTGACACAGGCCGAAAAGTTGTTGAATCAATTGTATGGCAAATCGTGGCAAACTCCGGATGTAATACGTACACTGAAGCGTACAAGTGGCTCTGGAAAGAAACAATCCCCAACACTACAACCACTAGAAGAACAATGCCAAAATGAAACACTACAAACGGCTACAGTGTATAAAGCTAAGTCGATACCCAAAAGAAAAACCGCAGAGAAATCATTGCCTAAAGCTGCAGAGGATAGCATTCTACAAGACTTTACAATTTGTATGTACAAATCAGGGACTGCAACGATTATAATTTTTTAAAATATTAAGAGAATAATTATTTTTTTTATTTTAATAAATAAAATATTTTTAATTATTAAAATTAATTTAAATAATAAAAATAAAAAATAATTATTATATTTAAATTTTTAAATAAAAATTAAATCATAACTTTTATTTTTAATTTTTATTTTAAAAATTGAAAATAAGAATGATTTAATTTTTGTAAATAAATTTATTTTTTATTTTTAGTATTTAAATAAAAAATTAAAATTATTTGCGGTCCCTGGAACAAATATAATTTTATTTAATTAAAAATTAAGCTAATCTATTCTTAACTATTTACAGTCAAGCGTAATATTGTCAATAGCAACATGGATTCTACACACTTGGTTACACCAGCTACGCGTCGCCGTAATCAGCGTACAACCACAAATCTAGCCACTGAACCACGTTCACGCACAACAAACAAACAACAAATGCCGCAGCAGCAGAAAGAAATGCCAATGACAGAGTTTAAGCGAATGCCAAAGCGTCAGGAACATGTGCACCAAAATCGTTGGCGGAAACTAGTGGAAAGCGATAGTGATTCAGAGGGTGCACTTGCATCCGATGATGATGAGTTAGACGCTACAGAAATGGTCAGCGATGATAGTTTAAGTAGTCCGAGTAGTGAGAAAAGTACAGACGGCAAACGCAACAAAATGATTTATCTTGATCTTACAAAGAACGAAGTAGTTGAACAGGAGAAACCCAGTTCACCAGAAAATCTACCAGCAAATAATGGTAACTTACTTATGGGAATATATACGGAAATACCTAAGCTATTTTTTTAATTTTCTGTTTATTTTTTTATTTATAATTGATTCGAATACTTGAATCTTTTACAGATGAAAACTTCCATAAACGCCTGCAGGATGTACTTCGCACATGCATTCGGAAAGACAAGCCTAAGCTTGTAGCGACACCTCAGTTAGACAAGAGGACAAAACGCAAACTCTTCACACCGAATGTGGGCTATGAGGATGACGCTGCTGCGGATGAGCTAATAAAAAATGTACGCGAAATAAGCGATGATTTATTATGTGATTTGGAAAATGTATATTTGCCAGGCACGCCGGTACATAAGCGCCTGCAAGAGATAAGAAAGAACCAGATTCTTGACAGTGGTGGCACACCAAATGTTAGCAAACCAATCTTTAAAATACCGATAGAAAATCATACACCAACATCAAATACGCCAATATCAACGGATACGGCTACAACTACTAAAAGTAATAGGAAGCCAAAAGCGTGCTCGCGTCTACAGTACGACAATGAAGTGGATAGAACTACACGGAAATATAGCTTTCTGAAGTCATTAGATGGTATAGTGTACACTACTTTATACTGGAACATTATTATTATTTTTTTTTTTGTTAAGCTTGTGTCGATAAAGCATACTGTGATTCGCTCGCACTCAACTACCGTGAAAACTATCGCATTAAAAAGGTCAACTTGGCAGAGCATCTTTATAAACTGTACAACGAAAAAGTTTTTGACAACAAACTGAAGGTACCATTGATCTGGAACAAGAAACTGTTGAACACGGCCGGCAGGTGTATGAACAAAAAACGGTAAGTTTAAATATGCTCCGTCATTAATCTTACCCTAACATGTCACCTTATAGCCTTGGCGTGCGTTCCTGCGTTATTGAACTGAGCGATAAAGTGCTCACAAGCGCCGATCGTTTACGTTGCACACTGCTACATGAACTTTGTCACGCTGCCACTTGGGTCTTCAATGGTGAAGGCGGCCATGGAGCTACCTGGAAATCGTGGGCAAAACGTTCAAATAACATCTTTCCCGAACTACCAAAAATTGGAGTCTGTCATCAATATGAAATTGAATATAAATACACCTATAAATGCTCGCTCTGTGCTGCAAAGTAAGCTATTTGAAAGTAAAGAAAAACAATTATTATATGCTAATATTCGTAATTATAAATTACAGATCACATGCGCATTCCAAATCGAAGAAAGTCGAAAATATACGCTGTTCATACTGTCACGGTTCTATTGAAATATTTCTGAATAAAAAGGATAAAGAGGGAAATATTGTTGCAACGCCAGTAAAAGAGGCAACCGGTTTTGCCAAATTCGTTAAGGACAATTATAAACGCTTTAAGCGTCCTGATTTGAAGCACGCCGATGTTATGAAGATTCTAAGCAATGAGTTTTCAAATTTTAAATTGACTAACACATAGTGTGCGATTAGTCTATTAGTTTGGCGTAGAGTTTATAATATTCTTTAATTATTGATAAGTTCGAGCACAAGTTGATCTTGCCATGGCTGGTTGTCCGAAGTATCGAGCAACCTATAAATTATAGAGCTCTTAAAACCATTACATTATAGTATAAATTATCACCTAACAAAAATTGCACAAGCAAGTTTGACTTCCGCAAGCGGTTTTAAGTTTTTAAGTTCTCATTATTTTTATACTGTTATATATATTTAGTAGTAACCTTATGTTGTAAGCTGTTAATTTAATGTGTTTAATTTTGAATATGATGTATATTTGTACGTGTTTATAACGATTAAACGCATAAAATGCAATGGTATTTGCCTTGATGAATTAGAAAAGCATAAGTACATCATCCCTCTCTTTCTCTTTCTTCCCAAACATTTAAGACAAGTGCACAAGAAATCTCTTCTGATCGTTCCTTCATTATTGCGCAGACTATGGCAAATAAGGAGTGATCCTCAATATAAAACGAACGTGTTAACAAGACTTGATCATATTAGTATCAACTCAAAGATTGTTTCTTGATCCACTTTTAAATATTCAGCCTCCCATGCAGATATTTCGATGGCTCGTTCGTTTTCGCGCTTTTTCATGACTCTATCCCATGCATCTTCGCGTCGTTTTAATTCGGGCTCTTTAAAATCTTTAGGTTTTTCAGGTTCATCATCCTTGTAACAAAGTTGATTTAATATTCGGCAGCGGTATACCAGCATCGGGACCACTCATGCCGCAATCCTCGAGCATGGTTTGAATACTTACTTACTTACTTATATGGCCATCAACCGTCTACCGGTCATGGCCGTGTCTAGGAAGGCGCGCCAGCCTCCATAATCTTCAATCTCCAAGAACTCCTTGCAGACTCGCCGTTCCTGCGTACCGATGATATCGATGTCATCTGCGTAAGCGAGCAGCATCACTTCCTTTTGGAAGATCGAGCCCGACATACTTTGTATGTCGGGCATTGGCGTAGGATGTATTCCATCAGGAGATTGAAAAAATCGAACGACAGAGCATCGCCCTGCCTGAAACCTCTCTTGGTATCAAGGTGAATCGGTATATGGCTTCAGCCTATTACTCAATACGCGCGGCAGAGTCTTATATCCAATGGAAAGGAGTCTTATTCCGCGGTAGTCGGCGCAAACAGCGTAGTCTCCTTTCTTAAAGATAGGATAGAGAACACTGAGATTTCAGTCATTGGGTATGCGTTCATCGGACCATATCTTGCATAAAAGTTGGTGCATACTCCTAACCAACTCTTCGCCGCCGGTCTTAAATAACTCTGCTGGCAGCCCATCAGAGCCTGCCGCTTTGTTATTTTTCAGCTTTTTAATAACTGAATCGACTTCGTTATAGTCTGATGGCTCTACAATAATACCATCGTTAACTGGTGGTTCTGGTGTCATTTCTTCATCGGCGGAATTGTGCGCTTCGTCGCCTCCGAGTAGGTTGGAGAAATGACTCCTCCATAATCTCAGTGATTCCTGTTCATCCGTTACCAGATTTTCATTGTCATCCTTACAGAAAGCATGGTTTTAATCCATATCATTGGTTTCCATGTACATGATGGGTTTAACGTTTTAATTTTATTTTTGCCTTTACTAAAATTCATTAAATACTTTTTGCGATATAATGAAGAAAGGCACTTTAAATCACAGAACCCAAAGGAGCTACCGGAAATTGTCATTAAAAACATCACTCGTCGCATCTGGTAAGGAAATAGTAATACACCTATATTCTAATATAAGAATGTTTATATATGTATGCCAACTGTGGCTGATATTCGCATGGAGAGCTTCTGGTTTTAGCCCGCGATTGCTGAATTCGTCATTTTTCCTCGTCGTCACTTTTCTTAAATCATTGTAGGACTTTTTATTTTACTAATTGCTTATTGCCAAAATAGACAAATTGCAAATATAATAAACAATTAAAAATAATACACTACAGAATTGCTGTGCAAGCAAAGCTAAATAATTTTATTTTTATTACTCATATGTATTTATGAATAGGATTTTCGTACATAAAAATACTCTATATATTAATTGCAATGGTCGAACTCATCAATTTTATTGGAATTTTTAAAGCATCATCATGTTAACATCATCATCATCATTTTGTTAAGTATTCGGCTCAACAATCAGCATATGCTTATATAAAATCACTCCTATTCTGTAAGTCGTCGTTGTCGCCGATAGTCGTTCTACACATTGCAAAAAAATTGAGCTACTACAAAAATGTTCCCTTGTTTTAATATCGAATTAATTGAAGGCTGGATGAGGTTGGTATGTAGTGGGCTAGCTCAACAACGTGGCATTGTGTAACACGACTATAGGCGATGGCAGCGACATCGTTTGTTTGTAGGAAAATGCGACATGAGACACGTTAAAGATGTGAGGAGTTTGAAATACAATTTATCGAAATATATGCATAGACACAAGAACGGAAAATTTACACAAAAAATTGGCACATGCATTACCTTGCTACAACGTTCAAAGTATGTATGTTTATATAGTATAATAATAATAGTAATAGGTGTCGTTTAAATCATATGTGATCAAAGATTAATTGAATGTCTGATTGTATGTATATATATGTATATGTATAAAACACTCTACGTGGAATCATTATTATTATCGTTGATAGAGATGCTTAGCTAAGGGGCCAACTGCTACTACTACGAACGCTCTCTCGCTCCCTGTGTGTTAAGATTATACGATTTCGTATTTCTCCACAAAGAGCACGGTTTCGGTTGAATATTTAACGGGTGCATCATTATCGATATGCACAACATCCTTTGCACTAATAGCAGCATATGGCGTCTTTGAGACAAATGACACCTGTAATGGAAAGAAGTCGCCAGGTATTGAGGCACTGCAGCTGAATTCCATGGAACCAGATTTGTTGGCAGCATCGATAACGGGTATGTTCCATTCGAGCATATGTTTGCGCGCATCATATTTATAGGTGCCGTCATATTCAGCCACCGATGGTTGTACATTCATGCTGTAAATAATAAAATTTTTATTTTGATAAACACTTTCAAACATATGAAACTAAGACTTTAAACTTACGGCAACGGTATGAGTATGACAACGTCTTGCAGCTCTAAATGTGACGCCTCCAGTTCATACTCAATGTTTACATCGCAACCGCCTTCGCCGTTATCCGATGGCCAGCAGTTCACTGTAAGCAAAGCAAAGAGTTCATTCAATAATTGCTTCCATTCGTTTGCACATATACCTACTTGTCAACGGTATAGCCGATTCATCCTGTGTAACGAAACGCCACTTGAGCACACCGACATCAGTGTTAAGTGGAAACGGTTTGGCCGGATTCTTCAAGCCAATAATAGAGCGTGTTTTGAATAGTTCCTTGTCGACATTCGGATGTGTTTGCAATTGTATGCCATGTGTATCGTTGTTATTCAATTGCACTTTAATGCGTCCCAGATTCTCGTCAGTGATGCGCAACGTCAGCAAGCCAGATAGCTCGAACTGCTGCAGTCCACCATCACGTCCCAAACGTACTACAAGTTTATCTTCCATCTTGAGATGTACGCTGCAGAGTTATAAGTGAACAAACAATAAAATTAATGAAGAAATAGATTGTAATGCATTAATTCAGTTTTTACCTTTCTGTGTGCACATCAGCGGCAATCTTGGCCTTGGCGGCAACACTGCCTGCAGAATTGCCAGTACCAGCTGCCGTTGATGGTGTTAAATTAGCGATTTTCTCTCCTTCGTTCTTCAGCTGATCAACAAAACTGTCCACATCCTTTGATTTACCACCAAGTTTGAGTGCATTGCGTGAGGCTGGTTTTCTGCAATCGAAGAAAATAAGATATTTAATTAACTCCACTTATGAGACGCTATCATAAGTATATACTGCGTTTTTGCTGCCACGGACTTGTTGTCCAGCTCAATAGATGGTGCACCGGCGCTGCTGAGGCTAATGTTGCTAGTGCCGAAACTGTCAGAACTGAAGCCACCACTACGTGCACCCAAACCTCCACTGCCAATACTTGGGCCACCACGCTTGTTTGACTCCATGCGTTGGCGTTGCAGTTCCTTCGCTTTTTCGCGCATCTTCTGACGTGCTTCGCGCTCTTGTGTCTGACGCACAGCCTGGTAGACTTTTTCTTCATGTGAATCCATTTCGACAAACGTTTTTATTTGTGCCAAGTTAACGCTTTCCCTGTAGCCAAGCGCAACTATTTCATCGAAGGCAAATATCAAATTGAAGGCATTTTCTACGATTTCCTTTTCGTCCAGCGAATGGCAGTATTCGGGTATCTTTTTAAAATGAAGTGCTTACAGTAGAATATATCATAATAATAAACACGTTAAACACTTACAACTTTGGAAAACAAACGCAACGTCTCCAGATCTTCAAGTATATTACTAGCCTTAGTGGTTATGAGCAGCATGTAGAGCTTCTCCATCGGTTGGTACACATAGCGCACCGAATCAGTTTCCACGTACGTATGCTGTTTACCCGGCGACATTAGCTTCGGGAAGGCGGCCAGCAAGCCCTCAATGCGTGCTTTCGTCATCTCAACAAACTGACGCGACAAAATGACTGCAAAGTTACAAAACAGCAGAAAATGTATGGTTGCAAAACAAATTAAAGCAATATTAATTAACTAATTACCTTTGCCATTCTTTGTGCAAACAGCTGCAGCAATGAGAACCTGCAATTAAGGAAAAGCGTTTTAGTGAATTTGCGTGTATTTGTTGTTTGATGACACCGAACAAGACTGCCAGTGATTTGGACAGCACTGCACACTTACCATTTTGGTTTTCTTCGTTGATTCTTTATTTTTTGTCACGTGTACAATGTGCTTATTACAATGTTTATTGAGAAATAGAAGCAACACTACCACACAAAATAATAAAAAGAAAACACAAAACTTTGCTATCACGTAGCTGACGTGTTCGGCTCGGAAATTTCTGTACGGACGTCGTCGTCTTTCTATGAATGAGGCCGCTTGTTTCTCTGCCTAAAACAGCCGGTCAACACGATAAAAATTAACATTGGGCACACTTGACACACTATTCGCTTAGTTATACAACCCACAGAACAACAACAATAGTGCAGTGTGGTATTTTCTTGTTATACAAAATACGGCAACATTGTACTATCGATGGTCAGTCAATGTTTTACATATTTCTTAAATTTTGTTTGTTTGTTAATTTTGGTAATTTGATATAAATATAATAAAGCGACTTGATGGAGCAGCATTTAGATAGAGTTTTAAGCGAAATGTAAGGTTAATATGCTACATATCATACGAACTGAGTTTTAATAACTGCTTTCGAATTTTGCTTCGCACAGTATAACGCATCAAGGGACCGTTGGAGTGTTATTAACCAATCGGCAGGGCCTTTGTTTAGGCTGTAAGTCAACGTACAACGCCTAATGCGTAATTCTTCTTAAATATGTATGCTTGAGAACTATTACAACTAATTGTGTTACTTACAGCAAAGGGTAATATAAATCCCAATGTCTCAGGTATGGGTATGGCTATTTCAGAGCAGGCGTGCAAACTGGAACCGGAATTGGGTCCGCCCACCATATGTTTGTACAGTGGCAACAAGTGAGTAGCAAGTGTTGCACGTTTAATGTTTTTATTATCTTTTCGTTTTTTACATGCCGCACTCATCTCATTGCAGACGTTGTGTCATACAAAAGGATGGCGATATTACTGGTATCATTTATAAGTATACCACAACAAATACGGTGAACACTGCTGCTACAGTCGCCAGTGCAACTGGCACTTTGACAGCTACCGTCGTGGGAAATTTGCAGTGATCGGAAGAACGCGTTTAGAGAAACTGATTGAAGTGTGATTTATCGTTATGCTTCCAAGCCATAAAGACAAAAAAAAACCTCTTGCTATAAAAGACACGAGTCCGTCTCGTTTTCCTACACTATATATAGTCGTATAAACATATACTTATGTACGAACGAGTATATGTAATTGTCTGTATGGCGTAATTTAAGCGCAACTTTGTTTATTTCTGTTTTTGTTAACTTTACACGTATAAGAAAAAAAAACCCTTTCGTTATTGCTAACCTATTCGAATTGCGTGTAAGGCTACCGTGAGCCAAAGCATATAGATATATATGAATAGAATAAACAAATTTAATAAGCTTTATATAAAGTAAATAAAGAAGGAACTTATACTTATGGTGTGCAATCTACAAGTATGTTTTAGATTCAATAACTGTCAAGAGAAAATTCGTTTTATTTTAGATATGTAATTAAGTGTTACTTTATCGATGACAAAGCCAAAGTCAGCGCAATATAAAATTTATGTCAAGGAACTATGTCATTCCATCAAGTGAGCCTTTTTTTCTTTGCTACTAATCGCTTAGTTCCCTTTGTTCAATTCGTGTTTTAAGCGGCCAACTCAAAAAAGGTTTACATTCAAAATCCAGAAAACTTTTAAGTATATGTATATGTATAGTATATGTACCATGCATGTACTATACATATTCTAAGTGCAGGTTCATACAAGCAACCAACGAAAATAAAAACTAGAATTTGGTTTTGTATGGCTGCTGGCCTTAAAAGTTGGCACGGCATATTAAATTCGGCTTTCTGAACGAACCTGAATTTTCCAAGCTACAAGAAGTGAGTCGACAAGTATTGCATTAGTATAAAGTGTGTTTCACATACTACGAATAGACCAACAATTTATCGAATTATTTGTTATTTTTTTTTTTATAAATTTAAAAATTTCTGGAATAATTCGTTCGATACTTTTTATTAGAAAGGCTGGCAGTGCACTGCTAATAAACTTAAAGCTAATATTTGCGTAAAACACACTTCACGAGAATTCTCCAAGATTGTGATTCAATTCTACGAATCTAGATTAATTATATAGCTATATATGTATATAAATATTAGTATAATACATTACTAATTACCTTAATGAAATGCAATCGAACATGTTCGTATATAGTAACACTTTTTCAATGTTTAAGCAACAGTTCGAGTTAAAGCTTCTCAGAGTAAACATGAATGATACAATGAATATTAAGATTTTTACTGTTATCGCTCTGATGCTGGCGACCGCTTTCGCTGCTCCCCGGGCTTCGTCGTCCTCATCTGCTTCTGGAAATGATGCTGCTGCAACTTCATCATCTGCTGCATCGAAAAAGTAAAAACCAGCAACGAGGCTTTTATTTAACTACTTTATAGACGATAAAAGCTTGCTTATAATATATATAAATATATTCATATAAAATGTGATGTGCTGATGCTCAGTTAAGGTGCTACAGCCTCAGCCACACATTTTAATTCTCCGATCGTTCCATATCATTCCAAGGATTTTTTCGACGATTTCTGACCGGGAGACCTGTTAAGATTCAACCATAACAGTACGTAGTAACACAATTATTATTTTTCAAAATTTATGTTGATCTATTCATTTTTGCATATTCATATAAATATTTAACTGGGGTAGTAAAAGAAAACTTTATATATATAGTATATATGTTCCACAAATGGTTTTTATTCACAGAATTGCTACTTAAAGAAAAATATTTCAATATAATTTAGAGTTTCGTTTAAAGTTCTTTCTACATCATAAAATTATAAAGTATGTATTTGTGTGTACATCCAGTACAATTTTAGTTTGACCGGATTAGTTTTAACTTTTCGTATTATTAAAGAGTAGCAACTCCAGATGTTCTTAAACAATAACAGCTAGAATTCTAGTATATATATTTACTATAAAAAGGTACATTTACAAAGTTCGATATATTGATTGTATTTTTTTGTTTTGTTTCAATTAGTTCGTTAAGAGTAGTTTGAAAAACAATCAGTTTGTAGTTGGTATTGTAGATTTAGTATCTGGTGATAAATTCTATATATTTTTTTCATCGTTCAGCAAATGCTCTGCTTAGACAGGCCCTGTAGTTTTTAGCAGTTCTTAAGTGATATATTTGAAAAAAAAAAAATTAAATAGGAAAACTTTAACCTCGGTTGTACCGATGCAATTAATAAGTATAACCTTCGCAGGTACTTCGAAAAGATTCATTTGTGTGTATGTTTGTGTGTGTGTGTGTGCGTACTCCAGAGGAGCTCCTAACACTTTGATTCCAATATAATAACTTCTTAAAGCTAAAGAATTGGGAGACTAATTCTCATAATAATTAGACAACTACCACATAAAAGTGAGTTAATATGATGTGCTCACGACGTATTTTCTGTATTTAGAATAAACGTTACAGCTTGCATGTACGAGGGGATATAAATTTATTTATTCTCGATTATCATCTGCAATTGTAGAACTAGACTACGCGCCAGCTGGAGTACAGACTGCGCATTGTGGCGTTCGGCCATTTCTGCAAAGATATAAAATTGAAGTTATACTTCATCAACTTCAACGAAAGCGGTTTGTTACCATTAAAAAACTTAATGACATCGGTAAAATCCATGCTGTTCGACAGTATAATGTCACGATAGGTTTCCAAAAGCGCCAGCGCCAGGAAAAGCACAAAATGGCCGGAAGCAATATGTTTGGCAGCCCAAATAACTTCCCATGTGGCAAAGACATCATCATAGACAAATTCACGCTTAAAGTCAAGCAAAAACCAACGATAGCAAAAGTAAAAATGTGTATAATCGCCGTTCGAATCCATTAGATCATACATCTCCGAGTCTAGTATTTGTATAAGAGAGCTAAGAACAAAAAAAAAAAAAGAAACAATGAGCGAAATTATTTTGTAATTTCGATTAGTAATCTCTCTAGTTACCGCATATTGGCAAAGTGCATATCCATGGCACCGCCACTTGGAAAGTTCTCAATCATGCGCTCCATTAGCTTACAGAAGCAACTGTAACTCAACGATTCGTCATCGAATATAACAAGCAGCGGTGCAACCAGATCGCACATGCCCTGCATATAGCCAATGTCCAAATGTTCCCAGACATATGTGGAGATGACATTGCGCAGCTTGTCGAGATTTTCATTGGCAAAATACGAATAGTTGCGATCGCAACGCTGTACATCCTTCTCAATGCGATGTAAATTTAAACCGAATTGTTCCAGCAATTCGCTCTACAAATGTTTTAAAACAAGTTTAACAAATGATTAACAGTCGATGAGACTAGTTTTATGCTTACACTATAAACGCCACCATTTGAGCTGGCAGGTGAGGCGCAAGCAGATTTTGGTTGCTCGAGTGCGTCAAGTGTGCTGACGTGCTCTTTGACCGGCGACATCTGACGACTGCCCGACTTTGGACTACGTTCCCAGTTGGCTATGTCAACAGAGGCGTTCGTTATGATAACCGAAGCTGTTGCCGGCATTACTGTTGCTGGCTGAAATGGTTCATTGCATGCATCCGTTGGCGTTTGTGCCGGTGATGCAGCTTCATTCTCGTTTTCATCTGCACGCAAATCATCAGCACTCAGATACTCTGGACTGAGTACACCATGCAATTCTTGCTCATCTGCAGCCGAAAGATTCAAAGCCGATGTTGTAAATTTCATTTGAGCATCGCTGTAGACATTGCCCACTGTTTCATAGGACGATGTCGACGACGAGCTCTGTGTGCAGGGTTTTGTTTCTATCGATTCCGGTGGCATGTCTGGTTTATTTGGTGATACAATACCAACATTGACACCAGAATCTGGATCACGCGTGCAATATGAATTGTTTGGCACATTTTCTATTTTCACTTTGTCTTTTTCGCACTCTTCCTCCTCGACTTCATCGAGTGCTCCTTCGACATGACCCGAATCAGTGCTTGTCTTCATGGCACGTGGTATCGGTTTGACCGATAGATAAGAGGCACCACTCAACGATGTTATTTGCTGCTGTGCACGCTGCTCGTCATCAAATTCCAAATCGCCAGGATCGGAAATATCTGATATATCCTCGAAAACTTCGTTTTCAAGCTCGCCAGTATCCTCTAGATCGGCAGCGCGTACTGTACGCTCGTTGCCACTGTTACTGCCTGAGCTCAGCTTGGCCACGGCGCGTGCAGTCTTCTCCTTCTCACGCTGCTGTACAATGGCATCGACAGCCAGCCATTCGCTCATTGTAGTTTCGTAATAGTGCTTGCAAGTTTCATCCTGTTGTTGGCGCTCCTCCGGTGTGGAGCCAAAGCTGAAAATTCATACGATTGCGTATTATAAATTTTTACATTTAATAAATCAAACTAACCTGTAATGTTGCAGCAGGTAGGGCCAAACCTGCTTTCTGAGTTCCGGTTGGACACCGCCAAAATAAACAAGTCGATAGAACTCGCTTTGATCGGTAATAATGCCTGCATCATTTAATTTCTCCCAACGTTCTTTTGTCAGACCCTCTTCGTCGGCTTTCACTGCAGCAAAATATATACGTATGTAAATTTAAGTATGTAAGTACAGATATTGTATAACTTACTCTCCGGTGTTATGCGTCCGTATACCAAGCCCGACAAATGCGTGCGAACTGTGGACAAATGGCGGCAGTAGGCAAGCCAACCGTAGAAGGCGCGCGAGATGATCTGGCGGCGCATAGTAGAGCAAACCATTTCAATGCTGGTATTCTGCGTTGGCTGTATCAGCGGCGACTCTAGCGGATACTGATCAATAGAGAGACTTTTATTGGAGCAGTCACTACTGCCGGTTGTCGAGCAGCTGCTCAATTGCGCACGACGTGGTGTGCTGCGAACAAAATCCAATATCGAGTGTGTTGCAGCTAAAAGCAAAAGAGCAATTTAATTATGTACCTGCATATTAGTGAAGTATAAAGGGTAGAAGACGTTGACACGTGCTGGCCTAGTCCCAAGAGATATTAGTGGAGCTCTATTCAAAGCACCGAGACGTAACTAACGAGCCCAAGATCAAGAAAATCATTTTACCCATTCAGAAGATATGATATTTTATAGATATATGATATTCCAGTTTTATTTGATACAGGATTATAGTACGATACAGCAAAAACTAAGCACACTCTGTTCAATTTTTTTTCTAAATTATGAAATTTCATAACATAAGACATAAAAAATGCATAGATTTCATCTTCATACGGAGTCTTATTTGTTTTCAAAATATTTTAGAAAATATATATTAAAATATGTATATAAATGTGATATTTGATAAAGTTCTTAATGCCTTGATCTTTAGTAAACTTTGAAATTGTGGACTTATACGCATTTAAATCGAATGGACTGACAATTTGAAGATGGAGCCACCGGAGACTCCACTGAAATAAATGATATATTAATCAAAAGCTAGATGCGACGAGTCGTTCTGGATTTGACCATCAGTTCATCACTCCGTTCATCGAGCTGTCAGTCTGTAAGTAGTTGCACATCTTTTGATTTAAATTCTTCCAAACACTTGCTACAATCTGTATTGTTTAGTTATTTTAGTCGTAAATTGCTTACAGCGACATGCCCGCCTACGTTTAGGAGTAAAATAAATCTAACTAACGGTATAAGTTTCAAAGTCTTATCTCCTAACCTTAATTTTCAAATAATAAACATCATAATAAATACTTTAATATCAAATTATGCCCAATTTGCTTATTAAATCGTCATACTACAAATTAGAAAAAAAAACATCCAAAACAAAACTTTTTTAGGAACCTTTTAATATAAAATTTAACTTGATTTTAATTGACGAGACATAATTTTAAGAAGCTTTAATTGTTCACCTCTATCGGAAAATTGTCTACCTACGCCGTTGACTCGCTTCACTACAGTTTAGTTTTTTTTTAACTTACCAAACTCCTCATGCTTGCTCTTGCTTACAATGCGAAATACATAATCGATTGGCGTCTCGTCCAACGATTCCATGACCGACGGTAATATGCGCCGGCGCACACTTTTTGGCCATGGAAAGATCTTGCCAATACCGCGTTGTGACCACAACGGTGGATCGAGTTGCCCATGTGGCAACAAGCCTGTCTCCAGGCAACTTAGAAACTGTTGCATATGACCGCCCTCAGGAAAGTGTATGGGTGGTCGCTGTACACCATCCTGACCAACAAGTATGATGGTGCCACCACTGTCCTCACCGCGACTTTGATGACAATGCACATAGACTATATCGTCCACATTAATATTGAGTGCATATGCCCAGTAGGCGTCCTTATCGAAAGTATCATCCTCGTTCTCATTGTAGCCGTTCATCAATTGATTGGGCGTCCATTTGATAGTCAGAGTCTGTATGTGCTGATGTAGGCTTAGATACCCTGGCATCGGTGCGTTGACGTCTTTCTACAAATTGAAATTTATTTTAGTACGCAAAAAAAAACATTGAATGAAACCAACTGCAAATCTTACACACCGGCAGCACATGTACATTATTCTTGCCGTAGAGTAGCGTTGCCTTTGAATTTTGATGCAACGACTCCACATAATCCTTAGCAACACTGGCCGAGGCAATCGATTTAAACGAACAGCTGCTTGCTTCATCCGAGCTGGTGTTCAGGCTACGCTTAAAATTGATTATTGGTGGACGTGAACAAGTTGACGAGGAACGACGCACCGAGCTGATGCGATGCCGCTGTACCAATTCATCGGCATGTGGATCGGTCCAATAGTGATCGGCGGTTTTGGCGCGTGTAAACTCCAACGCACAGGGTCCAACTAGCAGTGAACTGAGTATGGAACCATAATCTGGATCGGCAACCAACGAATCACGATCGTAATAACTGCTCGCATTGGCTACTAAATACTCGATGATCTTTGTCAAACGTTTCTCATAGAGAGCCAAGCGTATCCAAAGATATCTGCAAAACGTACATGAAACGTACAGAAATGATTTAGCTAAATCTCTTGTATGGACTTACTTCATTGAGGCCAGCGCAACGTTCACTCCGGATGCGGTAACCGAAGCCGATGTCGACGATGCCAATGAAACTGTTGTGCTGCTACTCTTCTTCACCATTGGCGGACGATTAAAGCTTTCGCTGCTTGAAGATGAACGTTTATTTGGATCATTTGCTTCGATGTCCTGCACCAATTTACTGATATGACCCGCCTCTGGACAACATTTACCGATCTTATGCAGCAAAGCTGTTGTCGAGGATGTCTTGAAAAGACCTAAAGCACGTCGTCGCAAACCCTGACTGAGACAAGCTTCCACAGCAGCGCAAAGCGAGGTAACCGAACTACTTTCCTCGTGTACATATTTCTTGGTTACGGCCTCCTCCATTAACTGTTTAACCTCCTTCTTGACGCTTGCTATAAGGCGCTCCTTATAATCCATGACGGCTTCTGCAATGACAAATGTGGACAGTAAGCATAAAAGAAGTATATATGTATATATATAGAAAATGTAATCATATGAGAACTTGTTGTACGATGATGGTGGTCATGCAGTGCAGCGCAGAGTAGCATACAAAACAAATAGAAATTCGAGAAAAAAAAAATCGGCAAATGGAATCTCATAAAAAGTGAAACTCTCCGGAGTGTCGTTGTCCTCCACGTCGTCACGCTCTGAGCTTGTAATGTGATATACTTGCGACTTAAACCAGCACTGCATGAAATTAAAGCAGCAAGAAGCTTTGTGTCGCCTCGGCACTATGCAACAATACAGTTCTGCTTTCAATGTATGTATATACAACAAGGTACGTGTCAAAAGTTATGAAATATGATTTTTTTTTGGTTTGTGTGAGCAATTTTCTACAGATTAATCACAGCGTAGGTAAGATAAATGTGCGGCATCAGGCAACAGTGCTTTAGTTTGATCTATTTTAGAAGAAGTTTAAGGCTGAACGATGAGAACTGAACGGTCATCAATATGCCATAACGATGCACGACATTTGTTTGTTTACATTTTGAATAGTGATTCACGTTCCAACGTAAAAGTGCGTAAAACTGCCAGAGTTGCCAAATAAGCCTTGAAGTTTGGCGGACAGCAAATTCAAAAAAACGTCAAATTATTCAATAGGTTTGCATTTAACTAAACTTCACTTGAAAATTTGCATTTTGCCAATGAGAAAAAAATATAATAATGCAAAACAAACAATAGTTAAAATCTAGTAAAATGGAAAACTTGAAGCCAAAACTCTACTCTTTATGGACTCCATTATGCCTTCTCTGCATGTTACATACATAAACGCTCCGCAACAAATTATAAAAATATATTTCATGACTTTCGAAATACACCCTGTATGTATATTTAGAAATTTACTCGCAACTTCGTGCATGTACAAATATAAAAGCATGTAGCTCGCTTTTTATACGCTGCACTCGTAAGGTTAAAGGTTATACAAAGTCGGTACCAACCTATGTAAAGGCCAAAAGGCGTTTCAGAGTGTATATGAAAATTCTAGATTAGCATTAAAAATCTAGGCGATATACTCAAATGCACCGAGATCTTAGATACACTAAAAAATAGGGGCATTCAATTTTGAAAATTAGATTCTTCTAAGATCTCCTAAGAGATGAACAAACGTGTTCGAGTTTTTGCTAGATTAAAAATTTTCATAGAAACAATATATTTTTGCATGTTTAGATATTTTGTTAACATTTATTAAACATTTCAACAGATTGGAACACGATCAAAAAAAAAAGAAAAAAAAAAAAAAAAACCCAGAGTCTGGTACAAAATTGGTTTAGATTTGTTCAACTTACAGAGGTGGTCAAAAGTATTTACACAAAGTGCGTTTTTTTGAGTTTTCAACTTTGATTCCTTATTGCTTATTGCTGCTGCTTTTGTACTTAGATACCAAAATAACGATTATTTACGATTTTCTACATCTATGCAGAAGCAAGACTTTTGACTACCTCTGTATAACGACCCCATTCTCGCTCAACTCTAGTACAGGGTATCTTTTAGTCGAGCACACTTCACTGCAGCGTTCTTGCTTGCTACCTTTAATGTAGAAGAAGCATTATATAATATATAGCTAAGCTTATTGTGCGTGATAAGGCGAGCATGAGAAGAAGGTAGGAAGATGAGAGCACCTCGCCATCTTGGCTAATGAAAGTTTCCTGTGGTTTTCTCGCTCGACTTCCGGCTATGATTGAATTTACTTAAATTTTACTTACATAAATCGCTTGTAGCTATGTACGTAAATATGAAACAAACTGAAGCGCACACAGTTGGTGGTGTCGCTAATGGCATTGTGGCTGGCGACTGTAATGCTGGGTGTTTATACATAAAATTTCAATTTGCATTTAATTGCGTTTGTTAGATCCATTATACGTGTTGCCCGTATGCCTTAAGCATACGACAAATAGTCGACCAGCCGGTTGGCTGTCTGTCGGTCTGAATTTCTGCCGTCTGTATAAATTAATTTCCAATTAGTCTACAATACATGTCTGTTTACTTAATGAAGCGTTGCACTAGCGCGGTACGCAGTATATATACAAACTTATACATCTACAATATGTTACATATTTTAAGGATTACATCTACATAGTCTTCAAGGTTTTATGGTTTAGAGAAAATTTAATAAATCGAAGAAGGGAAGAAAAAAATTACAATACCAAGATGCTGTCGAGAATTGTGTCATTGGCATTCATAAGAACAAGTAGATATTCGGTAAAGAACATCCAGCTACTTAAATTTAAATCATAATTATTTTGAAGAAGCAGCCATATTACACGTGACTCATATAATATAATTCGTAAATAGCAATATATAGTTTTGACCGAGTCTGGCGTATTGGAACGTGCAAACAAAACAGCAAACGACAATATGGCTCTTCCAAGAGGAGCTAAATCCAACAAAAGTGGTTCTTTGTCCGCGAACAACTTTCGTTGCCTGCTTTTAGGCATATCCGATCACATGGCAACTGTGGCGTAGAACATCCAATTCTGAATGGTTTTTTGTTTGGCAGAAGATTTCGGAGAAATTGGGAAAAAATCGAAAAGAGGTGAATCCTTCTTTATCATGACAGTTCTTACACATTGGCTTAAACCTCGAATTGATGGGACATTTGCCGTATAGACTTGATTTGGCACCCAATTACTTCTAATTAGCCTTATTTTCTCACTTCTCAGCAGCACTTTTCTCTGCAACACATTTTAAAGAATTTTATGATAAAACGTTTGACTTGTATGTTAAATGTTACCCTTGGTATACAATGTCAGCTACTTTATACAAAATTTTGGTGTATGGCGGTGAAATGATTAGGAACAGGGTTTTGCCTTTATAAATGCTTGCTGAAGAGGCATCTGTTTCAATTGTCTGCTATACTGGATCCGACATTATGAATTTTTGCCATCAGATTCGTGATCAGTCACACCAAAACCGCCGAATAACAAGTTTTAAGCCAATTCCATAAGATTTTCAATTTTGGCCAGTTTTGGTCGTTTCCTGTTCCACCGCTAATCATATAAGTGGTAAATGCTTCATTATTACGTTCTTAAACATGCTTTTGGAGATAATGCTGAGTATTTGGTTCGAGTAAATCCGAAGATTGAGAATGTGTTTGCAACATGTTTTTTTATAATATATAACAGTCAGAGCTATAAAGTGTAATTGGGGTCGTTATCTTGTTGGAATCAAAACTTTTGCTGGGTACTGTGTAGTACATTTTATTTGCTTTCATCAAAGAAAATGGATTTGTTCCATATATTAATATGTGACATCCACATGTCTTTGCTTACGAATAGTTGAGATATTGAGTTATAGAGCTTTCTAAGGGTAACGCAGCTATGAGACACAGTTGTTTTTCTTCGGAAATATTTTTGGAAAACGTAGTTATTTACTATTTGTATCGATGACTAAGCACTGTTTATTTTTTTCCAATTTTTCTCTAAAGGATTTGCCTCCAATATATATAAGTTTAAAACATTTTTCGCTCTCATCTGCACACATTTGTTTACCTTTCGTGTTCATGGCTTTATTAACATTAATTTGCAGCTCAAAGGAATAACATAAACCGACAAAGTCCAAAGGATAAGCATTAATTGGAATATTTGTAGTTAACGGTAATCGGATATTCGCTCATTACGCAGACTTATGCGGTATTGCAATGTATTAATTAATAATTTTCTATAAATATTATTCGTTAAGAGAAATTAATGAAATATCAAATAACACAAAGTTTAGTACATTAAAACTTCTTTTGCTGCACGTCTATGCATATATAAATGTACAAAGTATTTATATATATAGTATATAAGTAAATATGTTCCGTTATTTTTACTGTTTGAAATTATATATTAATAAATAAAAAAGTTAACACTTCAATTTTTGTCTTAGCAGTTAATTTTCCGAAAGTCTGCGTGCCTTCATGAGAGTTATGTTCCATGAAGTGTGTGAAACCAATGAAGTGTTCTATGCCTACGCTCTGCATCACAATTTTCGCTTCAATAGTTTTGCCAATTTTATTATTATTTTCCTTTTCTAAACCAATATCATATTTTTTCCAGCATAAAATTTCCTGTAATTTAATACGACAAAGCACTTTTTATGATTATACACTGCAAAAAATCTGTTGTGGCAGGGTATATTAGTTTTGTAAAGATATCAGCCTTGTTAGTTTGGAGAAAATTTGTCTGAGTAGAGCAGACTTACAGGAACTAAACTCATGCTGCACTGTTACAAGTTTATATTTCATTACGAGTAACTGTTATAATATAGCCAGAGCAGAACTATACTTATATTTTTTAATATTTTTAAGATTAGATTAAAAAAGGATTTTAGCACATTTAAATTTTTTTTATGTCATAAGAATAAACATACAGGAATAAAAAAATTAGTCTACGCCTTTAAGGGATTTAGTTACACCTATTACCTATATATTTCAGATATATCCATTGTACTATGCATGCTACAGGTCTAACCAAACCAATATATATATAGTCATTCGCACCTACTTACACATAAATACTTATATGTTATAGCTACTAAATATGTCTGCATTTTATATTAAAAAATAAGCCAACATGACTAGATCGATGTGTACAGCATCTTTGACATTTCCATTATTCCATTAAAAACTTTCTGCTTTGTGCGAAATTACACTTTCACAATTGGTTCAAATTGCAAGCATAAAAATTTATAACTTCCACGCTTCATAAATGTAGCAGAGTGTCGACTATAAATTCATTTATTCAGTTCAGCGTCTTTTGTCTTTGCTTGTGTGTGTACTTGGAATGCAGGATGACACTTGTTGATGTGTGCATATGAATTATATTGGCACGTGATGTGCCATTGAACCCAACCGAGTAATATTTCAAAGGCATCCGAAGCGTCGAGTAACTCAAAAGCAGCAACGAAAGGGCGGGCAAGGGAAAATAAATACATATACGTAAAAGCATGCTCAGCGCGTGTCATTAAATGTAAGCTTAATGGAGTCCTTTATACAATATACATGTGTATAACATATGCGCCTCCATGTGACATGTACATATATATGTATGTATGAAGTAAGAACCTATAAACATGCTCTTACAAATATACAGACATAAATATAAATATGCTAGACAACATACATACATCATAAGAGCATAACAATAAGTGAACGAATGTACGAGAAGTACAAGAAAATGAAGAACAAGAATAATAATAACTAAATGTAACAATATGGTTGCACAGCAAGCAACACGCGCCACAAATCCTGCACCATTATTATCGACACTGTACTCTTTACACTTATTGTTTGTGCAGTATGTCCCTTTGTCCTTTTGTTTGTCTCTTTTCTATGCATTGAACTATGAACATTCATTTGCTTGTGTTCGTCGCCATTTTGTAGTCTGCAACAATGCTGCGCCCGAAAGTATGCTGTGAAATTGTTCAAACTGTATTGATTCAATGACGCCCATCGTTAGGCACGCTTGAAACAAAAACAAAAAAACACAAAAAAAAAAAAAAAAAAATAATTGAAAAATAAAATCGAAAAATGAAAAAAGCAATCAAGCAGCAAAGTGTTGCGTGCATTGTAGCGTGATTTATGAAATAATTTATTCATTAAACGCGTTGGCTGTTACGCATTCGTGTAAATATTGTAACAAAAATGATTCATTTGAAAGAAAAACAAGCCAAAAAACTTTTCACAGTTGTAACGAAACTTTAATACGCTGCAAACTGGTTATTCTTCTTCTATATTAGAGAGTAACAACTGCAGCTAATAGGTACAAACATGAACTACATACTTTTTGAATGTTTACTCTGAAACATGAACTGAATCTATTGTATAAAGAAATGTTGGGTTTGAATCAGAAACTTAGCTATTGAAGTAAAATATGTACATAAATACTCAAGTATAGTGGTTTTAGTTTTTATAATCTCAAAAATCTCGAACATGGCTAAAATGACCCATCCAATCACTCTGAGTGTCTCACAAAAGCATGCGAAGCGTATTAAACTCTATTATCATGAAAATGCGTACAAGTTGACCTTTTAAACAAACCATGTTCATTTTACAGTTGACTGCTCGTTTATAAGCAACATATGAACAGGCTGAAAAGACCTTTCAATATTTAAGAGCTGAAGCTCGAATTTTTTAAAAAAGTCTCTTACTGACTACAATGAGCTAACTGAGCAAACTGCATCATTAAGTTTGTGTATGACAACTGTTGAAAGCATACTTAAGTGCGGACAGAAGAACACAAATCAGAAAACTGAGGCAAGGATCTGTTTCAACTACTGCTTGTTCTCAGATGTGTTACAACAGTTTAGTGGATGACATTTTTGGATTTGTGTTTCTTATACTCTGCTGCAATTTGAGACACAACCAATCAATTTAAATGAATTTCGGAAAATCAAATTAAATGAAAGTCAAGTTGAACTTATTTGTCTGCTGCTTCGTACACAAAAGCAATATGTGTTAATAAATATGTTGTCCGTCCAACCGTCTGTGATAGATTCAATTCAATTTGTTACTGTTACAAACTAAGAAATAAAAAAAATGTATATTACAATTATTTTTCACATTAAAAATGTGAAGAGTACAAAACAAACACTTATAACAATTAAATACTTATGCGTTGCGTACGAGAAATATCGGCGACAGCTTTATACGAAAACAAATCAAACCCAGATCCCAGTCAAGGCAAACAGCAACCAACAGTAAGTAAATACGCAAACAACAACAGCGCGGCAAATATTTTGCTCCAGCGCACAGCTAATATTTGTCTTATACGAGTTTGTGTGCGGCGATATGTCTTTATTTGTTATTAATCCTTGCTAATTCATACGAGTATATGTGTATGTTTGTTTGTTTGTAAATAATTCCAAGTGCATGATGTACAAGAAGAAGGCAGTATTAAGTTATAGCAAGTAGGAACAAAGGTTTGCGTAGCTTTTATACACTTTAAATGCATTCTTCAGACATGATATGTATTTACAAGTAGTTTGTGAGAACGTTTTTGCACATGTAGCAGGAATCCATCCATGTTAAATACACCGAGAAAAAATGATATAATCTTAAAATCAATTTCGAGTTATATCGATATGTCTCAATAGCTGCTCTTAAATTAATACAAAGCCCCGATAAATGAGGCCCAAAGATAGTTTATACTAAGAAGTACTCTACCGAAATCGACTCCCGATTGTTTAGATCAATTATGCATGACAGAGTACTCTTAAGAAAGTAAACAATCATGCAGAATGCCTTCATTTGTCTAACTTACTATCCAGCCTCTACAGAAAACAAGCTGCACCTAAAGTTATCCACGATCATATGTGCAACGCGTTATATCTGTACTCAGACAGTCAAGCATCAAATCAGAAAATACCGCAGATCGAGCTAGCCGAAGTAAAGTATGCAACTCGTCTGCGGGTACCAGGGCACACATATGTAGGGAGCAACTGTACGATACTTCAAGAAAAGTGCTCGTTTGATGTTTTCCAGTTGACTCGTGTGTCACTTATTTTTTTTTTTAGGCCCTGTACCGAAGGTACAAGAGCCTATTGGTTTTGTGCAAATGTATGTAACAGGGAGAACTAATTGTCGGAGACCCCCCAAAGTTACCCCCATTATGGTCAGGAGTGATAGAGGAGTCGATATAGCCATGTCCGTCTGTCCGTCTGTCCGTCCGTCCGTCCGTCCGTCTGTATGAACGAAAGGATCTCGGAAACGGTAATAGATAGATACTTCGTGTTTTTTGCATTCGACTACGACTGCTCCGGAATTTCACAAGTTTATTTTAAAATTTTGCCCCTCCCCCCCCTTCCCCATAAAATCACCCCTTAGTTCACAAAATCAAAAAAGTTCATCAAAATCGGATAATAAATGACGATTTTATAAGCAGTTGAATTTGAACGACCCCCCTTTTCTTTTTATTCATATTCGCGCAGGGAGAATTGATCATGTGCTTGGTCATATGCTCGGGAAACATTTAATGTGTTTGTTAGGCGACCTGAACTGGTACAGGGCCTCTTACAGTCGTTTACGCCTGACTGTATTTTCTTACTTGTTTTTTATTAAGGATGGCTACAATCGGAGAACAGATGGTTCTATGAGAGGTATATATGGTGTATAAATAACAATCACCAACTTTTTATATTGTGATCACTGTCAGGTGATCTGTCTAGTAACTGCCGCTGTACTGTTCAACAGAAAGAAAGGAGTCACAAAAATTCGTTTGGCTTAGAGGTACCGTTACATAGAGTTTTCTGGCGAATCACTCCGAACTTACGGCGATCTCTTCCCGTAAGTTTGGATAAAACATAACCGTTTTCTATGGAAATTGCTGGTTCGTGACGTGCTCAGGCAATTGACTTTTAATATTCGAAACAATGTGGGATAGGGAACGAGAAAGAAAGATTGCAACATATCCGTTGCAATACAAGTGTTACATTTTTCGTGACAATTTTTTCTTTTACTACACCCACTAAAGAAGTTTCATTATTTGTAGTTGGAATTATTGGTAACCAAGATCGGAGCATAAATCTAGGCTAGAAGATGACTAAAGAGAAGAAGTTTCAATCTTCTTATATTGCTGTGATCAAGCGTCTGTGCGGCCATATATGTGGTTCAACAGTCGGTCGTTGTTTCGTTACTGGAGAAGTAGGAAATTGGCACCTCGGTGGTAACCAAATTGAGGTCTTTATGTACGATAGAGTTGCAAACATACCAATTTCAATCAGTTATTAGGCACAAAACTTTCTTTTATAGGGTTTCAACTCGATTGCGATATACCAAAGTTGGATGCTGTAACTTTATGTAGGTGCAAATAAGGTTTACTCTTCTATCTAGGAAGAGATCTTATAGTTTTGCGTTAATGATTAGCTGTGTCGTAAAGATATATTGCCGCAGGTGTTCGCCACTTTAGAGTAAAAATAATTATGAGCTCTTGAAATCGGATCAGACGATCAAAGAGGAACCTCTGCCGACCACAATTGATTCGTTTGAAGAGAGCCATCGCGGAAAAACGACAGGAATATGCGACGAGACACGAATCCATAAGTTAAAAACTATTTGCAAAACAGTGGATGAAAGTTCTACCTCAACCGCCTTATAGCCCAGACATGACCCCTTCTGATTACTATTTGTTCAGAGCAATGCAAAATGCCATCACCGCCAAGCCGAAGAAGTTTTTGGCATGAAATACACAAACTGACAGAAAGATGGGCTTCCAATGGCCAATATTTTGAACATTGAATGTATAACCAAGTTTTCAGAATAAAGCCTTAATTTTTGAAAAAAAAAAAAAACACCAATTATTATAGGTATATGCATTAATTCGTGCGGTTTGCTAAGAGAGGGCGTTACTAGTATTACTTCGCGTCGTATTCATCCGTGACTATATTCATTTGGAAGCTACTGTCATTGCGGGTATTTTTTAGTATATGTCATTTGAAAATGTCGAACTTTGTGCCAGATAAAGTGTTTTTGCGGGGAGTTCTTCTTCATAAAGGTAACAAGAAGAAAAGTGCTAGTCCGTAGGTCATCGTATTTTTGTGGAAGTTTATGGTGACCATGCTCCAGCTGAACAAGCGTGCCAGAAGTGGTTTGAGAATGAAGAATTGGAGACATTGCTCGATGAAAATGCGTGCCAAATGCAAAAAGGAATTAATAAAAGGCTTTGGAGTTTTTTTTATTTGTTTGTTTGTGCGCGCATCACGCCTAAACCGCTAAACCAGCTTCTTTGAGTTTTGGTGTAGAAATAGCTGGAGTGTTGGAAAAGAACATAGGCAATTTTTTGTTTAAATCGGAGAGGCGCTATATATATTTATTATATCTTTGCATACGCTTCAAATACAGAGATGAAATATGATACTTTGTACAAATGTAAACAGTTTAGCTTTACAGGGCGCGTGTGAAGCGTGCGGGGTTCAACTAGTATATAATAAAATCGTAAACAAATTTGTGTTTGTTTGTGCGCGCATCACGTCTAAACTGCTTAACTTATTTGTATGAATTTTAGTATGTATAGTAAAAGATAAAACGTTGGAAAAGAACATAGGCTACTGGATGAGGGGTTGCCCCAAATCCCATACAAACGGTCACATCTTTGCAACACTTAAAAGAAACAAAAATTTACTTCAAAATTAAACCAAATGTTAGTATGTCACGATATGGGCTTTAATGGGCAATCTGCAAGTCTAATTTAAGAACTTCCACATAATAGTGAACGTGGCCGTTTGTGTAATAAAAGTAAACTGCTAAGAATAAATATTAATGTAGAACTTCTCTACTTAATGCTGTCTTCATAAATATGTAAAAAGCAAGGAAACTTTGAATTAAATATACATTTAAGTTGAAGATACGACTTATGTCGAGTATATAAATATTAAATAATCACCGAGAGCAATGCAGTACAAGCATAAGCAGTTGGAACTAAGCTCTTTTACTGTCATCAAATATGGAGCTGTGAACTGACAAATGCCAGCCAACGTCGAAGCTTTTATCTTATTAGTTTGAATCTGCCAATAGTACAGTCGATGTTGCCACGTTTAAATGTATATAGTACATGTATGTACATTGTTTATATTTGATTATCACGAACGCACTTTTGCTGCTAATGCTTTTTAACTTGAAATAACATATAGTCACACACAAACAAACGAGGGCTCTATGTAAACTATTATAAATTAAATATAAGTTATCTGCTGTTTTTTGATAAACTATAAGTTATCACAAATGATAACTGTATAGCGTGCAGTTAGGCAGCATCAAATCGTCTTTATCGATGATCTAGTAAAAGTTTCTAATTTTCAACAACTTTTTTTAGAAAATTGCAACCTTAATCACTAATTAAGTTTGGTAAATTGTTAAGTAATATTTTCTTGGTATAATTTCGCATTGGTTATAAGTTTCTGCAATTTTATTATACATACATATTATTTGTCATCCTTCAGTTACTAGTTTTTATGCAGACTTTTTGTATGCATAGGCAACAATCTTATGAAGATCGCCATGATTTATATTATGAACTTATTTTGACATATTATTGCAGGATTAGCTAGTTTGCTGTTACTAGCTTAAGTATTACAAAATTTAATAAAATAAAATTCTTTAATAAATTTTTGCTTTTTAAACTGCCCTCGTACATATATGTATATGTATTACATATTTATATCTAAGCGTCTGTGTGTGGTACTTAGAATATGTCATTCATAAAATCAACAGCAGCAAACACAACAACAGCAACAATAATAGACAATATCTAATTAAGTATTTATATTAATTATATGAAAATAGTTTGCGAGATTGATATAATCAACTTGGACAGCACGCAAGCTACGATAAGTATGTATATATATACATTTAAGTATGTATGGATGGATGTATGCGGCATACGAACATATGAGTTTCTTTATATACTCGTAAATATATATAAATGTATATGTATACAAGTTTTTAATAAAGCGTCGGAGTGTTCGAATGTATTACACCCTGCCTTCAGTTTAGCATTCTTAAACTATGACCAAACGATTTTGAAGAATGAAATTATGCACTAAACTTAAAATACACATAAGTTGCATATTGCCGCTGTTGAGGCTCGCATCCCAGTCAACACATCAAGGTCTCATTGCTCTACATGTGACATTCTTATACTATCTTTAGAAAAACGAGCTTTGGTAAAATGGCAAAGGTCATTGAGTAAGTTCTACATGCAAACATAGCATGCGTAGCATAAATTTGAATTGCAAGATACTTGTTAAAAGTTTAAAGAAACTCTCAAGAAGTAATATGGTATGACCAGACATGCTGTTCTCGAATATATGTGTATATACTATGTTAGATACATATATTTTCCCAATATAGTCTAATAAAAAAAATGTTGTGCACGGCACTCGTATATAGAGCTTATTATTATACTTCAAAGTGTTTTTTTAAAGACATGTGTATAACCGCTGTTCTGTGACATTCAAGGGTCAAAGCGCACAAAGTTATGCGCACGAGTATATATGTACATATATGTATGCATTTATATTTATATTTATATAAATACCTATCTATATATACCAGCACCGTATATATACAGAGATTTGCAACACCTTTTTTGGCATAAAACCATTTTAAGATACATTAAAAATAGCTTAAACCGAAAATACAAAAACGCCAGCAGGCACGAGCATCAAAGCGTTTTGGTTTACTTGTATCTGACCCTGAATTAGGGTCTAAATACAAAATATTTTGTACGCAATCGAGAAATTTCTATTTTTTTTTTTTTTAATGGAAATGAAATCGCAATAAAAATAGAACATTTTAAATGAAAAACTTTTTTTTTTCGACTAAACGCCATAAATGCAAATAAAAGAAAAAACAAATTTTTTTTGTTGCCTACTTTTTGGCGTACCTAATGAAAATTTTGTAGAAAAGCAGACAAACTGACTGGAAAAACTTTTCAACATTCAAGCTATGCTGCATACTCGTACTACTCGTTTAAAACATTTGCATAAATATTTCTATGTTTTTTGTATGTATGTACTCCTATTTATACTACATAAAGACGACCTTTATATGTGCCTATGTTGTACTCGTTTGCACAAACAAAATCCATTAGCGGCAAATACGTCGTTAATGCTAATAGAATGCGACATTGCTGTTGCTCTCCTACCATTATTGTAATTATCAGACACTTTTGCTGCTGTTGTTGTTGTTGTTCATTATCAAGCACAAACGCTATCAGAGATTCAGCAAAAAATTATAGACTTTATATATATGTTTCCATATATACACACATGTGTAATGTGTGGCGCATATTCAAGTTGATAACATGCAGACATATGCAAAATCAAAAGCCGGATTAACTTGTAATTTAGCAAAAGCAGCTGTTAAACTATTTTTAAACAAAATGAAACCAATGACAACCTGCCTTCACATGTATAGTAATAATAAAAGCATTTGTGTAAAGTATTTAAAAAGTACAAGCTGTAATAATTAATAGATATGCGTCATGAGTTTGTAACTGTTAGTTAAAGTTTAGATGTCATGCTTGAGTCGCATAGTGTTGAGATTTTAATAATTATAGTTTATACTTATAGAGCAGATTTAGTTTTGACAGCGGAGAGGCAGTATACATAAGCTATATATTTTATTTAAAAGTTGAGTCGATATAGGCACATGCTATGACATCGTTATAGTACGACTGTCCGTCTGAACAACGGGGGTTTGGATACTATAAGAAATAGAGTCTGCCAGTTTGTATATTTAGATGCTCCTATTTCGTTCTCAGTTTACTTGTATTGAATGTATGTACCATTCTTCTGAGTTTTTTTTTACCTTTGTACGAAAAAAATGATGTTATTGTTCTTAGTTTTAGAAACGCCAAATTTTGTATTTTTTTTATGTTGATCCTTATAAACAAATGCATATAAGTACAGATCGAATCAATAGAAATCAGCCTTCATGCTTGGTTTTTATGTGAATAAAGTTTTGTTTAAATTAGCTAAAAACGCTGAACTTTCTGTTTTCTATTCCTTTTTCTATATTATCTCAACTATATCGACTCGGATCACTATCTACTCGCAGTCAATGTATGCAGTAGGCTCTGCGCTGTATGGTTGTCTCCCTACAAATCTGTCCTGTTGTTGTGGCTTGAAACGACAAATTTTTTTCACTATTTCCAATAAAATAAGCCACACGGATCTAGATCAGTGTTCGGCATCAATACAGTCATATGTTGCATTGCGTTAGTGTGCGAAATAACAGAATGATAACAGCATCAACAACTGCTGAACAGTAACTGATTCATTTTGCTTCGCCTAAATAGCGGCATTATAGTGTATCAGCGGCATAACACCGCCATAACAGTGCCACGACAGCGACTTAACAGTGCAGGCAGAGAAAATCCCTATGCGCGGTACATGGCGTGTGCCGGACACTGATCTAGATAGAAATATATCACCCATACAAATTTAAGGTTCAATGGGTTTCTTGTAGTCGACTATACTCGAATGCAGCGTTCTTCCTTATTGTTTTAGATACTCTAGAAAAAAATTGAAACAATACAAACCAATTTCTTTCTTATATGGTGCTTGATACTCAAAATAGCAACAGGATAGACTTTCTTCTTTCTCACTCTTTCTTCCCTCCCCTCTCCTCACTATCTCTCTCTTTTTCTATCTCATAAATAGGTGGCTTAATCGAGCAGTTTTTTTTTTTAAATCTTCAACTGCATCTGTGTGCAATTGTTCTTCAGCGGATTTATAGTGGAAACTGCACTCTTGAGATGGTTGATTATTCATATACGCACTCAAAAAAATTGATTTAAAAAAAATTCATTAAGTTGGCGAATAGAAATCAGCATCGCTTACACATGCAGCTAATCTTCGTGAGTTATTTTTAAGCAAACTGTAGCAGTTTTGAGCGGGCTATTTGACATCTCCAGAGAGCAGCTGCATAATTTATAAAGGATCGTTCTATAGCTTTAATGTTGGTAATTATAATGTCCTTATGCTTATTCTAAGTTATGCTGGTTATTGCTTTTAGCGCTTTGTTGCTCGACTTTATACTATTATTTGTCTCAATTGGGTATTCGAGACGCTAAGCGGGACATTGAAAAATACATCAAGTACATCAGTTTAGACGCCTAGTTCGATTCTAACCTTCAAGAGGTGAAAATGTAAGCTGATGATTTTTGCATTGCGAGCATTAAAATTTCCCAATGGATATTAATTCTCGCACCGACGACTGAATTTACGCATTAGACCGATAAGGGCGAAAATGCTACGCAGCCAAATTAACTAACCGAAAATAAAACAGGAACTAACTAAAGCGTTCTGTTAAATATGCATCTATAAACCACGAGCGTTTAGGTTTGAAATCGATCTCAACACTTGGCTTTAAACGTTGGTTGTTTATAGACTGTTAGGGGATATAGCTGGCCGCTTCGCGCTTGACTGTTTCATCTGCCGGGTTGGTGTGTATAAAATCAACCTGCATTGCTATTTATACAGCTATACATGAAATTTTTCAAAGGGTCAGTAACGCGGAACTGTTTGGAGATTGGAATTGCAAGCGTAGTTAGTATATGTTCTAGTTTACTAGAGTTGATGAGACCCTTGATCTGGTACAACTGCGGTAAGGGGCCCGCGAAGTATACTGCATAGTTAATTTGCCCTAGCCATTGGAGTGGGCCTTCGTGGAGCAACGCGGCGTCTGCGGTTGCCGAACAATGAAAGAAGTTGCTTGCACAACCGGGTTTTGGGATTCATAGACCAACAGAGGATTTAGACAAACCTCGACTCTACTTACCTGGAACGACCCAAAGCGGTTCAAATAAAATAAAAATATGAACATTGAAAGTTTTTGCGCTCGACTTCGAGATACCTTTGAACTATAAATTTGTATGGCATATATAGTGCTAACTGGATTCGTGTGACATATATTGTTGGGAATAATGTAAGATACATAAAAATTGACGTTTCTAATTACAATAACAGCAACAACAAAATCTATTTATACAAAAAAAAGTGAGCTTGTGTGGAGACTCCCCGTTCTACTGGTACGATCTGAACATCTATAGAATATTTTATTAGGATTTACGTCAGATATTACTAAATCACAACCGGAAGGGAGAAATATTTGTTTGGGGATTTATTTTCTAATGGTCGGATGAGTGGAGTATTTTATTAGAATTGAAGATATACCAAATTTGGAGGATATGAATTCGACTTTCTCTACCTTTAAGTGGTCCGGTCTGGATCTATATGGTATAGTTTGTTAGGATTGACATCAAAAATATTAAATTTGACATATTTCTAGCTAAACTAAAAGGACATAAAAAAGTTCCATAAACACCCTATGGTTCGTAAGAGACCAATAGTTAAATACGAGTTATATGAAAAGAGAATTCAAAAAATTAACTTGTTAGCTCTTCTTTTTTAATAGTCTTTAAACTCTCAATATTCGTACGGATGGATAGACATACATTTTTATATTGACTTCATTTTTGTTCATCAAGAATATATATATATATATATATATATATATATATATATATATATATGTAAATGCTTTATGGGGTCTACCTGCTGTCAATTTAATTTATGAATATTTGGAACTATTTAACACGTGAAAAGTGTCAATCGACTCGGAAACTGTACTAAAAAATATAAAAGTTTTAATTAGCAAATTTTATCACAAGTGGTCAACTAAATATCGAAGAATATTGATACGCTATAATTTAATTAACTTTTAAATAGAATTCTGTTGCAGCGTTTGCAGAAATAATAGTTAATTAAAAAAACTTGCAGAAAAGTTTAAGTTTGTTGGCGAAGTCATTATAAACACTTAAATGAAAGCCATTTAAAGTTATATTAGGTAGAAAATGTTTAGTGTGCCAATTAATAATAATAGTTAGGGCTTGCACCATTTCACACAATGTGTTAATGATACAAAGAAATTGCTTTTAGTGCTTATAATTAAATATATTTTTATTATTTCATATACAAAGGAGCATATACATACATACATATATATAGAGCAACAACAACGTTTTATGCTTATTTGTTTGTTTGTTTGTTTTTTTGGTTGTTTGAATGAATTTATGGAATAATAAGCAGCAGTTGAAGCGGAAGAAGTAGGAGTACAAATGAGACACATCTTACAATACCCAAAAATCACAAATACAGAGACAAAGACACACAGATACAGACACCTCTTAGGTGACAGTGCAGTAAAGCTGTGTAGGCGTTTGTGATACGTCATAAAATGGCGCTAAAAGCATTTACAGTACCACTGACACAGTAACATAGACACATACATATACGTTGCGCATGCACGTGCCTGTGCCCGTGTCTGCCTTTGTCTGGCTCTGATTCTGGTTCTGGTTCGTACAGGCTCAGAGTAAGTGTATATATGTCTGGCTGTGTGTGTGTGTGTGTGTATTTGTATCTGTAGTATAAAAATTTGTAAATACTTTCGATTTCGATGTACCTACACAGAAGTTGAGCCCTGTACACAATTGCTCCACATTTTTTGACTGCGCCTTTGATTGCATTTGTATATACTTTATATATTATATATATATATATATATATATATATATATATATATATATGTATATATGTATATGTATATCTAGCTTTAATTTTACATGTTAATTTTTAAATAACTATATATGTATGTCTTGTATATTCTATAAACTCACCTGCACCCGTTAACATTTTCTATGTGTTGATTCTTTGTTGTTTAGTTTTTCACGTGTAAAATTTTGAAATCGAAAGAACAACAAATAAATAGCTGGAAACTTAGACGAGAAACTCAAACAAGACAACAAACGAGAAAAAAAAAAACATAAATAAATAAAAGTTGATTGATGCCAAATTTACGCAAAATAAACGCGACGACACATTATTCGAATTTTTTTTTTTTTTTTGGCTGATATTTGCTTTACTTTGGTTGCAGTTTATTTAGTTTGTTTTTAGTTATTTTTTTTTTAGAATTTGATGACATTTAAGCCCGCGCACTCGCATCGTTCTCGCACTCGCGTACACATGTACTCACTCACTTACGCATACTGACTCTGTTTCATTTGCTGCGTTTTAGGTTTATGGCTAAAGGCAAAAAAAAAACAAAACAAAAAACCTATCTTGAAACAATACGTGTTGCTTGTCTACACGCCACGCCACAATTGCGGTTGTAATACGGTTTCGGACGGAGGTAAACCGGCTAAACGGCCGGATCCCAATCGGAAAAAGGCTTTAAAGCTTTCAAGCGGTTTAAAGAGCTTTTAGTGCGATTTAAAAAGCTTTAAAGCGCTTTATAGCGAAGGAGCCAAAGGCACCCGTGCATAAATTAAACATTTAAATAAAAATCTATGCTATATTTAATCATATAAATCAAAGTTGGCCGGTCGACTTGATTAGAGCCAAGGTCTACTGTTTACTATTGAAACCCAGTGCGTTCTACCAATTACATACTTCTTGAAATCTTAAATGAAACAGCATAGCTCAGTACACAATTATGTACTACTTTTTATTTTATTAAGAGGGAAAACATAAAACTGAAAATTCTTCTTACTTAAACGGCCGTCTTCCAATCATGGCTGCATTTAGGAAGGCGTTCCAGCCTCCATAGCCTTGTGCGCGCTGTAGCCAGTCGTTTTAAATGTACTGAGAGATCTCTCCATACCTGTTCATTACAACGCGTGCCCGGTCGTCCTCTATATCGGCGTCCTCCAATCAAGTTTGGGCCCCCCATGTAATCCATGTTTACTGGAGCACTTTCATCCATTCGAATGAGGTGCCCAGCCCAGTGCAGCCGCTGGAATTTTATGCGCTGGACTATGCCAACCTCATCGAATAGCTCGTACAGCTCGCGGTTCATACAGGACCTAAACTCGTCGCCGACTGTAAAAGGACCGAAAGAATCTGCGAAGAATCTTCCTTTCAAAAACTTCCATACAAAGACTGCCATACAATAGGACCGGAAATATCAGCGTCTTATAGATCTGGATTTTTGTCTTTCGAGAGAGGGCTTTACTTTTTATTTGCTTGCTAAGCCCTAAACAACATATGTTTGCAAGCGTGATTCTTCGCCTGATTTCCAGGCTGACGTTGTTGTTGCTGGTTATCTCGGATCCAAGATAGACGACGTTTTCTACAACACTAAAGTTGAAATTCTCTATCGTCACTAACCGTCCAAGACGCGTTGACGGTACTTCGAACGCCTTGCTGACTCGCCGTTCCTGCTTGCCAATAATATCGATGTCATCGGCGTAAGCGAGCAGCTTTACTTCCTTCTGGATGATCGAGCCCGACATAATCTGTATGCAAGGTCACTGGCGAGGATTTATTCCATCAGAAGATTGAACAAATCGCCCTGCCTTAAACCTCTCTTGGTATCAAAGGGGTCGGAGATGTTTTCCCTCACCCTGACAACGCTTTGTGTGTTAGATAGCGTCTTCATGCAAAGACGAACAATCTTTGCCGGGATTCCTAGTGCAGACAGGGTGTCGAAAAACTTCGATCGTATCGGTGTGTCGAAAGCGGCTTTGTAATCTACAAATAGGTGGTGTGTGTCTTTGCTCAACTCACGGGTCTTTTCCAAGATTTGGCGTAATGTGAATCTTCGATCACTGGTCAAACTTTTAAGAATCCAATGTATGAGTATCTGTCAAGTAAGAACGTTGTTTATTAGGCCCTGTACCGAAGGTACAAGAGCATATTGGTTTTGTGCAAATGTATGTAACAGGTAGAAACAATGGTCGGATACCCAACAAAGTTACTCCCATTATGGTCAGGAGTGATAGAGGAGTCGATATAGCCATGACCGTCTATCCGTCCGTATGATAATCATCACCATTATCATCCAATAGAAATCGAAATCTTTGCTAAAACTTGCTTCAGTGTACAATGCCAAATCTGGTTCCTTCTCATCTAATTGCTGTTTCAAGAGCCGCCTTTGGTGAGATTATCTTGTTATGGAAGTTACAATCTTGAAAGAAATATCCATCACATGTTTTGTGTTTTGTGATGAATTATGCAGTGGTAACTAATGAAGTCTGGAAAATCTTCGTCTTTGTGACAAAGAGCATTAAAAGCATTATGAATACCTGTCATTGCAGTAGTCCCATAAGTTGTCATTGATACGGCCGAAGGGGGGCCGACTTTGTTTTTTTTTTTAGTAGGCAAAAGTGCAAAATATGTAGTAAAATAAATTTTTTAACGAATTTTTCAAAAATTAGGGCGTATCCCCCTGGATACGCCCTAATTTTTTCAATTCTGCTGCAGAGCTGCTTATCTGCTTATATGATTGATCCTATGAAATGGCTTATGAGGGCTCAATCTGAGTTAATTACCACGATCATGGAGGAAAGTGGTTAGCCAAATTTTATAGACCTGTCAGTGTAACTTCCTTCATTTTGAAACCACTCGAATGACTAATGGATAAAGCACAAGCTTAATATCTCGTCTTCCATTTCATTGATTCCAATACGTCTGCATCATTTAGTCAGCTAAATCGAAAAAACCTTCCAGACATGGAGAATGCTTTTGAAAAGACGGTCTATAGTTGCATCACAGGAGCACTTGCCCGATGAGCACAAGAAGAGACTAGCATTATATAGCGTCCTACCTTAAGTTAGTTAGTTTATATCTAAGATTTCAGTTTATATTCAAAACACAATATTAAAACAAGTAAGAAAATTACAGTCGGGCATAACCGACTGTAAGAGACCCTGCACCAATACAGGTCACCTAACATAAACAAATGTTTTCCTAGCAAAAAAAAAAAAATTATGAAATTAATAAGAAAAATTGATACTAACGAAAAGTATTTTGCTCCTCCCACTTCTCACTCCACGAAAGGACGGAAATATCATAGGTCGTTCAAATTCAATTGCTTATAAAATCGTTATTTATTATCCGATTTTGATCAAGTTTTGGGATTTTGGCTTAGATCCCCTCGATGGGGATTTTATGAGAAAAGGGGGAAAGAAGAAAAATTTTAAAATAAACTCATGAAATTCCGGCGAAGTCATAGTCGAATGCAAAAAGTCTATATCTATTACCGTTTCCGAGATCCTTTTGCTCATACGGGCGGACAGACGGACAGGACTATAACGACTTCTCTATCACTCCTGACCATAATGGGGTTAACTTTGGGGCGTCTCCGACCATTATTTTTACCTGTTACATACATTTGTACGAAACCAATAGGCTCTTGTACCTATCCAATGAAGTCAAATTTCGAGACAAAAGACTTAACTGGAACGTTACAATTAGCGCTAGCATAGGCTGTAAGAGCTTATTCGACCTTTAAACGTCTTATTGGCCCGAAGAAGATTAGATTTCATACAAGCTCTGATCGCATACTCGTGGTTTTGGGTCACTCTAGTACAGTGTCCAGCACACGCCATGCACCGCGCATAGGGATTTTCTCTGCCGCAGCGCTGCTGCACACAGTGAGTATAAATTTTGGTGTGGTTTCGCTTCTACGATATTTTTCTGTTAAGACGCTGTCGTGGCGCTGTTATGGCGTTGTTATGACGCTGTAATGCCGCTGTTGAGGCGAAGCAAAATGAATCAGTTGCTGTTTAGCCGGTGTGTATGACTGTGTGGTTGCCGAACACTGCTCTTGTATCATAAAATAGTTCACCATTTCTCCTTTTAATGCACAGCGATGAAATTTGTTAAATATGTTAATGGAGGTGGAAGAAGTAATCCAATTAAATTTAGTAAAAATCATAGGACGCGATGTCCCGCCACCAAAGTAAGATCGATTAAAAAGTGGGGTTTTTCGGAACATATATGTATGCAAACATTGATACATAGACACAAATTTCATAACAATATTCATTAAATCCCGGGTACAGCAAAGCGTACCAGTTACAGCTAGTTATTTAGAAAAAATAAGTCTCTCTCTTTTTGGAAATTGAGTGTAGATTCTTTCTAGAAAAGCATAAGACAAGTACATATATACTTTGTAATTTTCCGGCTCTACTCAGACTGACTCTGTCAAGGACGCCGAGTGCATTCTGTCACTAATAATCTAACCATATTGCATATAAATTTATCGCTGTATCTGCTTCTTTCACGTTTTGAACTTCAAATTTGTAGTTTGTTTGTCATTGTTTCATATTTTACGTTTCATAGTACTGTTTCAGCAGCCAATCTTTACTTACCCAATGCAAAAAAAATTATATTATTATAATTATTTTAAAAAAAATTGTTCAAGGATTTTTGCACTTCATATAAATAGTATTTGGTTTTATTCACTTCTATTATAATAGATATTTCTTTTTCCATTATAGGTATATGTATATACATATATTTATATATGTATGTATGTTTAGTTATGTATGTATGTATGTTTGTAGATGTACACATGTGTTTTTAGAATGTTCACAAACATAGATTTATGGTTCATATTTTCTCGTAAAAAATAGTTTTTTTTTATTGTTAAATATTAAGAAATCCATATTTTTTTTGTTTTTTTTTTTTTGTTTACTTTTTCAGTTTGGTAATTTTTAAGCCATGCTGTAAGAACTCCTACTTGTATATAGGGTGCAGCAATAGTATATATTTTCGCATGTTTATTGTATTTCTTTTCAGTTTTATGTAAATATTTGGTTCTGTTATACAAGATATTAAATTTCTGAAACATCTTTATGAGGATTTACTTATTTTGGTTTTTTTTTTTTATAAATATATGTACATACATACATAGCTGGTTGTACTTAAATTCTAAATTATTCGCCGGGGCTTTGTATATAAACATCTTTTTCAGTTTTCATCAACAGTATGTAAATGTATTATGTATATATATATATATGTATATATATATTTTATCTATAACATATAATTGTATATAATTTTGTGTGGTATATCAACTTGCGCGTATAAAAAGCATTTATGGGGTTTCTAGGTATATATTTTTTTTAATATTTTTTTTTTTTAATTTTTTAATTGGTACATTTAAAACCTTTTTTGTTTTTTTTTTTGTTTTTTTTTTTGTTTTTTTTTTTTTTTTGCTTGTGTGATTTTTGTTCGAATATGATTTAAACAATAACAATACAGCTTCATTTTTTTTTGTTTTCTTTTTGTAAATATATTTATACAATATATAATATTTTTCTTTTATGAATTTTATTTGTCTAATATATATATTTATATATGTATATAATTAACACCTTTTGTTTTCTATATTTTTTCAGTAACAATATTTTTTTTTCATGCTAATATTCACTACAATTTGGTTTAGTTTCAACGACTTCATTAAATGAGTTCATGTTTCTTTATTTTATTTGTTATTTAATTTTTTTTTTTTTTTAGTTGTACATATGTATTTTGAAACGTATTTCATATATTTTCAGATACTTGTAGTTTTTTTATTTTTTTTTTTGTATTAGTAACTTCGATTTAAGTGCATGTCCTTATATATGTATGCAGTTGTATATAAACGCTTCAGGTAACTATTTACTTCTTGTTTATTTATGTATGCTATATGCATTATATATTTAGTGGCTTTCCACAGTTTTGTTATGTATATGTATCTATATATAATTAATACTTTCAACTTAAAAAAAAATATATAAAAATTTGCATTTGTCATTCATTTTCATGCATTAAAACGTTTTTTTTTTTCTTTTATATTGATATGCCTTCTGGAACTAATTTCCCAAGAAGTTTGAAATTGTAGCATTTCTAGCTGAGTCTGAAGGTTGACTCATAAGTGTGAGTGAGACAAATAATGCCAGATGGCAAGGTTTGTTTGTAATAAGTATGACACTATAAAAAAAATAAAAATAAAATAAAATAAATAAAATAAAGTCCAATAATAATTTTAAAAATTAAAAACTTAAAAACTTTTTATTAAATTTCCGCTTTGTGTTCGATATATAAATGTTTACTTCTTTAAAGAAATAAAGAAGTAAAGCTTAAATGTTTGGGGTGGGAGGGGAAACATTTTAAAATAAACTCGTAAAATTTCGACAAAGTCCAAATCGAATGCAAAAAGTACGAAGTCTCTATCTATTGTCGTTTCCGAGATCCTTACGTTAATACGGACGGACATGCTTTATCGACTTCTCTATCAGTCCTGAGCAAATGTGCCGAAAAAATTTTTACCCTTGAGAGGGATTTTATGGGAAAGAGTTGTAGGCTAAAAATTTTAAAATAAACTTGAAAAATGAACGAAGTATCTATCTATTACCGTTTCCGAGATCCTTTCGTTCATACGGACGGACCTGGCTATATCGACTTCTCTATCACTTCTGATCATAATTGGAGTAAATTTATGGGGGTCTCCGGCCATTATTTCTACCTGTTATATACATTTGCACAACACCAATAGGCTCTTCTACCTTTGGTACAGGGTCTAAAAATTATGTTGACGCACATGTTTATTGCTATCGAATAAAAAAAAGATCAACGAATCTGTATTAAATTTACTGTAAAAAATAAAATAATTTAAATATTTACTGCCTTTCACTTTTTCGTGACGTTTTCTCTTTGTCGGTACGTTTTTTTGATGCTTGAAATTTTTCCGATACCCAAGTTAATGAAATTTTTCCCATTTTTCACATGACGCTTACAATTTTTTTGGTATCCTTATTTCATTTTAAAACCTATTACAGTTGAACCTCGATTAAACGGGCCTCTATTAACCGGGAACATCTGTTAACCGGGATGCTTAGTGATTTATTTTATACCTCTAATAACCGTGATTTACCTCTACTATCCGTGATTCAATAAAAGCCTGGGTAAAACAGGAGCTACTATTTCTAGAGTGGTTTAGACAAAAATTTATACCAGAAGCAAGAGAGCATTTGCAGCGCATTGGTCTCGAAAAAAAATGTAAAATGCTTTTGCTTCTCGACAACTGTCCAGCACATCCGTATGTTAATGATATCTAAAAACGTTTCAGAAAAATATCATCCACCGAATTGTACATCCTTGATTCAGCCTATGGATCAAGAAGTTATTCGAAGCTTTAAATGCCATTGCCGTAAATTTATCGTTCAAAAATTTTTAAGTGAAAAGAACAGACTTGAATTCGTGAAGTCATTGAACATCAAAACAGCTTTGTCGACAGCGGCAACTGCGTGGGCCAATGCAAACCCACAGGTTTTACAATAAATTTTAAATAATTTGCTTCAATCTCAAGAGGATGAAGATGCTTCAAAAAGCCTGCAACCAGATGTAATAATACCACCTGGATGTACAATTGAAGCAATCTCAAAATGTGTATAGTTTGTTTGTTTTGTTTAAATGGCTGTCAACCGTCTGCCGGTCATGGCCGCGTCCAGGAAAGCGTGCCAGCCTCCATAATCCTGTGCGCGCTGGCGCCAGTCGTTCTGAATGCCAAGTACGGAGAGATCTCTCCATAGCTGGTCATTCCATCGAGTGCCCGGTCGCCCTCTATGTCGGCGTCCACCAATCAAGTTTGGGCCCCCATGTAAACCATGCGTGCTGGAGCTCTTTCGTCCATTCGTATGAGGTGCCCAACCTCATCGAATAGCTCGTACAGCTCGCGGTTCGTCCCGTATGAACTCGTCGCCGACTCTAATAGGACCAAAGATCTGACGATGAAATTATTAATTATTAAAATGCTTCAGCATGTCTCAAGTTCCGAAACTTGAAAACGCCTACATTGGCTCAGTGTTTTGTTTTAGTTCTTAGAAAACTCCAAAATAAGAAGTTATTCTTAGAAATACAAAAAATAACAAATGTAAACAATCAAATTACATATAATCAGATACCGCTTTTAACCGTGATTTTTATCCGTGATGACCTCGGTCCCGAACTACACGGATAATCGAGGTTCAACTGTATTATGTTTTTCGTGACAATTTCTCGTTTTTCTTAAAAGAAAACATTTCATTTTATTGAAATGTTTTCACCTTTTTATGATGCTTAAAATGTATGGGCTAGCCTTGCTAAAAAGTTTTACTTGAAATACTTTTCATTTAATTTACAAAAAAGTTTCTCTTTTACCGTCGCTCATAACTATTTTGTTAAGTATTTTACTTTTTCCTGATGTTAAAGAAATTTTTAAGAACTCACGCAAAAAAGTTTCGCTTAAAATTTGTTTCATGATGTTTAAACTTTTGTGGTATTATAATTTCGTCTAAAACACCTTTCACTTTTTCGTGACGTTTTACCGGAAAGCATTGACTGCTTCATGATAATTAAAATTTTTTAGTTCGTCTTATTAAAAAAAGAGAAGATCACTTTTTCGTGACGATTTTTCATAACACGCTTGAAAAATAACCATTGACATTTTTCTGAGATATCAGTTTGAAGTTATAACTCGAATACAAATACTTGTATAAGATTTAAATTTTGATCACAATTGGGCTTATATAGAATTAATTAAACATTAACTAAAAAAAATAGTTACGGAAGTTCACATGAAAATAATCTTAAAAATGTTGGCTAAATAAAAGGTTTAAATCTCAACAGTCAATGGCAGACAGAAATTTTTTCTACACAACATATTTCAGGAACTAATAATTCGAAACAGTGCGGTATTTAACTAATACTTAAATAATTAATAATTAATTATTTAATACACAACAAGTGTAAAGAGTATTTTGTTTATGGGTTTTTTTTTTTTAAACAATATAAAAAAATTTGCTAATAAATTATATTTGTGTTAATTTTTTCCTTTTTATGAGCGTTCATAAATACAAATATTTTTCAAACCGAGTATTTATTTTTAAGAATGTTTTAACGAATGCATTCGATAACAGTTTTTTTTTTTTTTGTCTTCAGTTACACTGACTTTGAATATCGTTGTCAAATATGTTTTTTAAATATATAAATATATTTATTTTATATTTATATATAGTATATATATATATTTTTTTTTTTTTTATTGTGTATATTCTAAAACAGAAATACTGCTACGGAAGTTCACATCCAACTATAATCAACAGCATCACGTAGTTTTCTATGTTGCATACAACATATAACATATTTTTTTCTTGTTTTTTTTTTTTTTTTTTGTTTTAAATTTATTTATTTATTGTATTTATTTTTAATAATTTATATTTATACCACTCACATAAAGTGACAGACATTGTACTTGTATATAAATATATGCTTGATCGAAACCAATTTTGAGCCAGCTATGTTCGTCTGTTCAATTCTGTTATAAAGGTAGTTTTTTTAATATATATGAATGTGATACAGTCACTTTCAGACTTGCTTTTTGTATGAAAAACTTTTTTGTTTTTGTTTTTTTTTTTTTTAAATATTCAACTTGATATTCAGCTATACTAGTCTGCCAATTTAATAAAGAAATTAAGTAATTTTTTTATTTGTTTGAATTTTTGTATGTAAAACTTTTCATGTGAATGGTATACAAGTTTCGGTTCAACCGAAGCGAATAATAATATTTCTTGCTTTAAGGTTTACAAGCAACACAAATACATAGCCATATAAGCTTAAGGGCTTCTTGTAACATTTAGTTATGTACTTAAACTATAAACCCTTTGCTACAACTGCAACAAAATCGGTTAGGTACATTGTTTTTGTAGAAAAATATGTGACACTATAATGTTGTATGTCACTAACACAACTTCTAATACAATTGTTGCATATTTTAATTTTTGTTTGTTTTTTAAAATATATTAATAGATTTTTTTTGTCCCTGATGTATTTTGACATTGGTAGCTTTGAACGCATTAGTATAAATTTTTGTTTTTATTTTGGAGTATTATGCATACATCTATGCTTAATATGAGTTATGTAATAAGTACTCAGATTTCACAATGTTTTCGTATATATATGTATATTCAATTTTTCTTCTTTTTTTATGCACTTTATATATTATGTATATATTCTTAACTTCTTCTCCTCTTTAATATCATCTGAAACTTATGTAAGTAGGTACCTAAGATGCATGAATTCAGCTTTTGGCAATTTTTTGTTATCCACTTAAACAGATAATGCCAATGTCATACATTCTATACATTTGCATATGTATATGTAAGAATGTATGTGTGTGTGTAATTGTTTATATTAAATACAGCATATTGTATAAAAATTATGCTTTTTATTATTTTTGTTTTTTTGTAAACAAAATTGAAAATTTTTCGAAGAAATTTCGATGCGTTTTGAAAAAAAAAAAAAAACAAAAAAAAATACTATTTAATTTTAATAGTTTTAAGTACATATATATATATATATATATATATATATATATATATATATATATATAGTAGATATATGTAAATATATTATTACTTGTATATTGCATTCCCTTTTGTCGCTTTTGTGTATATCTGTGTGTGTGTTTGTGTAGGCTTGTATTTGATCATAGTTCAATTGTCACTTTATGTATTTATTATTTATGTCCGAGAATTATTTATTTATTCTCAATTATTGTCTGCAATTGCAGTACCAGGCTACGCGACAACTGTAGTATGGATTGTGCATTGTGATGTTCGGCCATTTCTATGCAGTAGAAATAAAAACGAAATTAATTAATAATTTGCAACATAACAATAGTCAAATGCCATATAATTACCGTTAAAGAATTTAATGACATCGGTAAAGTCCATGCTGTTCGACAGTATAATGTCACGATAGGTTTCCAAAAGCGCCAGCGCCAGGAAGAGTACAAAATGACCGGATGCCACATGCTTTGCAGCCCAAATGGCTTCCCATGTAGCAAAGACATCATCATAGATGAGCTCACGTTTAAAGTCAAGCAGAAACCAACGATAGCAAAAGTAAAAATGTGTATAATCGCCGTTCGAATCCATTAGATCATACATCTCCGAGTCTAGTATTTGTATAAGAGAGCTAAGAACAAAAAAAAAAAAAGAAACAATGAGCGAAATTATTTTGTAATTTCGATTAGTAATCTCTCTAGTTACCGCATATTGGCAAAGTGCATATCCATGGCACCGCCACTTGGAAAGTTCTCAATCATGCGCTCCATTAGCTTACAGAAGCAACTGTAACTCAACGATTCGTCATCGAATATAACAAGCAGCGGTGCAACCAGATCGCACATGCCCTGCATATAGCCAATGTCCAAATGTTCCCAGACATATGTGGAGATGACATTGCGCAGCTTGTCGAGATTTTCATTGGCAAAATACCAATAGTTGCGATCGCAACGCTGTACATCCTTCTCAATGCGATGAAGATTTAAGCCGAAGTTCTCCAAGAGCTCAACCTGCAATTATACCAAGGCATACTCTTTAACCGACTTCAAGAAGAAGGACTTCTACGTTCGTCTGTATGTATTTTCTCTCCCTTTTATATATATTTAATTGTGAAGATATTTTAAAATTTTTTTAAAGAAAAGCTAATAAGTCAGAAACTGATAAAGGACAGATGCAGTGTTGTATTTTGGTATACAAATAATAAATAAAATCGCATCTTAAGTTTGCTCAAAACCGGTGGGCGATTGATAAATCGGCCTCAAAACCAAAAGGCAATAAAAACAGTTAATAAAAAGTGAAAAATAACTGAATTACAGATTCAATTAAAAATACAAAAATTATAATTATACTCGTACTACATGTAGCCGGTATTGTTCAAAAAATGTTCTATCTAAGTTTCCACTAAGTATCCACCTACTTTTTTCTGAAAGGATTTATAAAAAAAGGCTGCAAAGATATAACGAATTTGGTTTATTACTTATATGATGGGCAGGGCATCGCCCCCTACGACCTTCTTCTTTCGACCAAACTTTATGAAGTGATTTTCCTTCGATTCCATTAAAATATAATTCAAATACCATCCCTGTACCTCAAATGGATGCAAAGATTTTTATTGAAATTTGTTCATAGTTTATGTATGGTCATCGCGCTCTCTATTTTCGACCAAACTGAATAGGAATACTTGCGATCCCATTGACATATATGTCAAATTTTATCTCTGATCCTTGAAAGAATGCAAGTTTTTTGACGATTTTTTTAAAATTGCTTTTATGGGGGATGGCGCATTGCCCCCTCTGCTTTAAACAACCCAACTATTTCTATACCACAATTCATACAAATTGGCTTAGCGGTTTGTCTACCATTTTATTATATGCACGCATTGAGCTTGTTGGACGTGCGAACGTTAAGTGGTCCCAACATTGACTCGTACCACTATCTTGTCACAGCCAAGGTACGCACTAGGCTCAGGGTAGTGCACGCCGCAACGAAAGCTAGACGTCGGAAAGCTACAATCAGAACAGACCGCCGCACCCTTTCCAAACACACTCTCCCGACTGCTCCGGGAAACCTCTCCGTCTTCTCAAGATATATGTGAGCAGGGGAAACATATCACCCGCTCCATGGATAGGGCTGCCAGGGGTATCATTGGTTATACAAAACCTGTGAAGAATTCTTGGTACGAAGTGGAATGTCGCAATGCTACTGCAGAGAAGAACGCTTCCTATCAGCGAACTCTGCAGTCGGGAGCAACGCGAGCTGTTAGAGAGCGATATCGTGAAAAACGGAGAGAGGAGAAACGCCTTTTCAGACGCAAGAAAAAGGAGCAAGAAACGCGGGAGTTTGAGGATGTGAAGATGTTATGTGACAGAAATGAAGCTCGAAAATTTTATCAAAAGGTCAAGCGTCTGACTGAAGGTTTTAAACCTGGAGTAACTTACTGTAAGGATGACAATGGAAATCTGGTAACAGATGAACAGAAATCACAGAGATTATAAAGAAGTAATTTTTCTAACCTACTCGGAGGCGATGAAGCGCACAATTCCGCCAATAGAGAAATGACACCGGATGATGACACTATTGTAGGGCCACCGGACTATAACGATTTCGATTCGATAACAGCAGGGCTGCCAGCTGAGTTATTTAAGACCGGCGGCGAAGAGTTGTTTAGGAATATGCACCAACTTTTATGTAAGATATGGTCCGATGAACGCATACCCAATGACTGGAATCTCAGTGTTCTCTGTCCTATCTTGCCATGGGATATAAGGTTCTGTCCCGCGTATTGTGTAATAGGCTGAAGCCATATACGGATTCACTGATAGGACTATATCAGTGTGGCTTCAGGCCAAAAAAGTCGACCAGTGACCAAATATTCACATTATGCCAAATCTTGGCAAAGACCCTGAAATTAGCAAAGAAAAACACTACCTATCTGCGACTATAAATCCGCTTTCGACACACCGATACGATCGAAGTTTTTCGACGCCCTGTCTGCACTAGGTATCCTTTGCATGACGATGCTACCTAATACACAAAGCGTTGTCAGGGTGGAAAAAAACCACTCCGACCCGAGGAATTGTTGCTGCTCGCTTATGCCGATGACATCGATATCATCGGCACGTAGGAACGGCGAGTAAGCAAGGTGTTCTCAGAAATTAAAAAAAGGCTCGGCTCATGGGTCTAGCAGTTAATGAGGACATCGCGTCTTGGACGGTCAGTGACTATGGAGAATTTCAACTTCAGTGTTGTAGAAAACTTCGTCTATCTTGGAACAGAAATAACAAGCAACAAAAACGTCAGCCTCAAGATCTGGCGAAGAATCACGCTTGCAAACAGATGCTTTTTTGGGCTGTACAAGCAAATAAGAAGTAAAGCCCTCACTCAGAAATCAAAAATCAAAATCTATAAGATGCTGATACTCCCGGTCCTAGTGTATGGACATGGACCACCGTTGGAAGTCTTCGAAGGGAAGATTCTTCGCAGATTCTTTTGGTCCTTTTAGAGTCGGCGAGTTTAGGTCCCGTATGAACTGCGAGCTGTACGAGCTATTCGATGAGGTTGACATAGTCCAACACATAAAATTCCAGCAACTGCACTGGGCTGGGCACCTCCCATGTAAACCACATGGCTTACATGGGGGGCCCAAACTTGATTGGTGGACGCCGAAATAGAGGACGACCGGGCACTCGGTGGAATGACCAGGTATGGAGAGATCTCTCCGTACTACGCATTCGACTATGGAGGCTGGCGCATCTTCCTAAATGCGGCCATGACCGGAAGACGGTTGTCAGCCATTTAAGTAACTAATAGCAACCATTCACATAGTTATGACGAAACGGCGTTTAAGAAGGGGATCACAGTATCTAAGATCTCCAACCTACAAGCGAAAACTAAAGATGACAACACGTATGCTAAGCGCAGATCGTAAACTCGAGTTGAAACTCACACAGAGACAATATATCGAACGTCTCTCTTTACTCTTTACCCCTCAGAGTTCACAACAATGAAGTAAACGTCATGCTTGAATTTCCCCAAAAATGATCATGGAGCTTCCAGACAAATCGTCCCATAAGCCTACTATCCTAACTAACCAATTTGTTTTAAAATTTGTTTCTTATAAAAATCAGCTAACACATATAAAACGTCATTTCGACTCAACAATTTGGATTTACTGAAAAGCATGGCGCTAACGGACAGGCAATCCGAATAGTCTCAGAGAATCGTACAGCTTTTGAGCTCGTCAAATATTGTTCCTTAAACTTTCTCAATGTAGCTCAAGCCTTTGATGTTTGGCTCGACGGACTCAAGTACAAAACAAGTAAGGAAATTTCAAATAAAAATTTCAAAATTTTAAAATAAACTTGTGAAATTCCGGAGCAGTCCTAGTCGAATGCAAAAAACACGAAGTCTCTATCTATTACCGTTTCCGAGATCCTTTCGTTCACACAGACGGACGGACGGACAGACGGACATGGCTATATCGACTCCTCTATCACTCCTGACCATAATGGGGGTAACTTTGGGGGGTCTCCGACAATTAGTTCTTCCTGTTACATACATTTGCACAAAACCAATAGGCTCTTGTACCTTCGGTACAGGGCCTAATAAGCAAACACGACTCAGGAGAGATGAGCTCCCAGCATTTCGTTCTTTGGACCACTGTAGCTACATAAGTCTCCAACTGACGGCACAGTTAATACATAAAAAAGTGCTAAATGTTTGCAACCAATTGGGCTAAAAAGTTTAGGCAACTGAATTTAAAAATTAATCGTTAAAATAATAAAAAAAATTAAAGTAAAATAATTACTTTAAACATGTTGGAGTCGGTAGCAAAGCCCAGAACATGTTTAAACCACAAGCGAAGTAAAACCGATTTTAAGTTTAAAATAAACAAATTTGGAATCTTTACCTTGAATAGTTTTCCTGGCTCTTTCGATTTAATTTTGAATGCTGAACGTGAATGTCTCTAATCTATCATTTGTTTTGGAGAAATGAAACTTTAGAAATAACATATATAGGTTTGAATTTGCTGCGTTCCTATAACTTTATATGGTAGATATTAGCAAGGGCGTTGCCAATTAACTATCCTAGAGAGATTTGAACCCTTAGCACACAGCTACTAATACAAGCCACTAATACAGTACAACAAAAATACTTCAATACAACAAAGAATATTATATGAAAATAAGAAAGTTTGTCATAAAATTTATATTTCAACGAACTTCCCAAAAATTTGAGGTGAGTGTAATAGACCCATCGCTACGTCCTTAAATATTGGAGCACTGCATCAATTCACTCAAAAAATGAGTGCTATAGAATACCATAGAGAAGAATTGAATTGAGTGAGTGTAACGCACGGAATGAAATGAGTTAATATCAATTTGAGTATATACTGTGTATCAGTGCTGCCGCTTCAGCTATTTTCTAGCTATATCTAGCTTTTTTAAAAGTTCAATTGGGGGTAAATATCATAAACAACGGGAAGCACGAATTCTGAAAGTTTCAAATTTAATTTTAACTTGTTTTCACTTGCGTTGGTACGCACCTTCATCACTATCACCGGGAATGAAATTTTTCAAGTTCAATTTCGGTTCTTAGTTGACCCGAAGTGCTGTGCAGTGTATCCCTTTGTGTTTCTCCTATATAAGACCATGACACAACATGTATCTAGTGACGCTAGATTCCCTGATATCTTCTATTACCTTCCACGCATAAGGTCAAAGTTTATTAATTGTTATATATAACCTCCAATGGCTTGGATTTTAAAGAAATCCAAGATATATAGCCCAGCATACTTGCCTCAAAACGCTCTTCCCGCTGTTCACTCAAAAGCTTTGTCCGATTAGCACACTTTCCCTCCCTCGCAATATAACCGCGAGTTTTAAATATTAAAAAAAATAACCCTTTCACTCTCACCTACTCATCACACTCTCCCTCCCACCATTACACACTGAAATCCAACACATAAATATTATTCAGGAGACTGATATGATGCTCATATTAAAACTATTTGACCAATATACGAAGCATTAGGAATACTTAGACATAGACTAAAAGACTTTGCGAAATTATTTTGTCAAGGGTTTTAGCTCCTTAAAGTAGGCAATACTGATACCAAACTTCGCTCAGACTCAACTCTAGTGACACATTCAATACTGGCGCGAATGACTCAATCGCCATTTTGGCTCTCCCGTGCAGAGCACTTCGTAGATATATATATAATAACTACTTACACTATAGACGCCGCCATTTGAGCTCGCCGGTGATACGCATGCTGATTTCGGTTCTTGCAATGCATCCAATGAGGCCACCACGGTTATATCGTCATTCATGGGCGACATCAGGCTGGTTTTGCGTGAGTATTCATCGTTAGTCAGATCGGCATCATCGCATTGCAATGCATCCAGCGAAGCTGCCTCGGTTATAATAACAGCGTGTGTGGGCAAAGGTTCCTCATCTGCGTCGTGATCATTGATTGTGCGCACATCATCAGCGCTGTGGAATTTGCTAAACAGCTTGCAACCGTGTTTGTCATGCTCAACATCATCATCATCATCGTCGTCGTCATCATCATGCTCATCATCAGCATCTGGCTCAATTTCATTTGCATGCGGCTCAATGTCCTCATTCTGCTGCTGTGTCACAGCAATGCTATCAATGTCAATGAATTCATTGCCAACAGTCTCATAGGATGATGTCGATGGTGAACTTTTAATGCTCAAGACTAACATATTGCTGCCTGTCTGCTCAAGGGCCAAAGCCATTTCAGCTTCCACTTCTGCATCGGTAAAGCAATTCTCTTGCATACGCAGCGGTTCTTCTATATCGTCAATATTCTCAAATTCGAGCATGACATGCTCGGTTATTTGCATATCGTTGGTAATTGTTTCGTCAGCAGCCTCTTTCTGTTCGGCCGCTTGCTCCTCTTCTGCCTCATCCTCTTCCTCTTCATGGTAAACATCACCAGGATCGGATATATCCGAAAAGTCCTCATGATCTTCAAACACATCATCATCAGCAACAACTGAAGCAGCAGCGCCAGCGCTGCTACTAGCTACACCATTGCTTTTGCGCGCATTCTCCGCCGTTAGCTTGGCCACAGCCAAAGCGTTCTTCTCCTTTTCACGTTGACGTACGATAGCCTCAACGGCCAGCCATTCGCTCATTGTAGTCTCATAGTAATGCTTACAGGTCTCATCGTGCTTTTCACGTTCCAATGGCGTTGAACCAAAGCTAAAGTAAATAAATAATGAATTAAAAATAGTTAAGAAACTTCGCTTAGTAATAGAAACCGACCTGTAATGACCTAACAGATATGGCCACACATGTTTGCGTATTTCATGTTCAACGCCACCAAAGTACACCAGTCGAAAGACTTCTACTTCACTGGTTACAACACCGTCCACATGCAAAGCCTGCCATTTTTCCTTGGTCAAACCCTCCTCGTCAGCAGCCACTGCAAATCAAATAAAAATCAATTTATATAAGATTCAGGATTTAAACGTAGCGTGATGTGCAGAGTATTGAAGTGGACAAAAATGTTGCTGGGTGCCAATCAATTTTTGAGCCATTTTTTTTTTAAGAATATTGTTAGTTCCTGTGGTGCAGAGTGCCATGCCATATTCCCGGCGGCTTTGAAATCAAACAGTACAGCTCTGCTGTATTTTTAGTTGTTCCGTAAGCATTTGATCGCTTTAAAGACTCAATACATTCTGCTTATATCCTACTAGTCTTAAGAGACATGTTCCGTATACTCCCTACACCAGCAGCAGACAGAACATGCTACTCAAATGATACTGTTATCGTTGCGAATTCATCTAAACGTAGCGAGGCAACAGACGGACTATTTAGAGGAATGTGACCGCTGCTGCAAGTCACAGAACTTTACTTAAGCGCTCCGGTGGGTAAACTGTTCTGTAGACTGGCGGGAGAGTATAAGAAGTAACACTACAAATGCATAGTAATTGAACAGACGAAGGAACGTATTGACGGACGAATATGGCTAGATCGACCCATTTCTGCGAACCGATTACAAATATATGTATGCTATATGGGATCTCCCTCCGATTTCCCCAAGACGTATAGAGTGTATCACTTGTTTACTTCAAGCGAAACAATTTCAAAGACCAATGTAAACGTAGAATAATGGCTGCTCCAAGACTCTAGTTCATACTTTATCTATACTTACAATCTGGCGTTATGCGTCCATTAACTAAGCCGGACAAATGTGTACGTACAGTGGACAAATGACGGCAGTAGGCAAGCCAGCCGTAGAAGGCGCGCGAGATGATCTGGCGACGCATTGTGGAACATACCAATTCAATGCTTGCCGTTTGGCTGGCTTGTATCTGTGAAATAAGTCGAAAATCAACAATTGCCGGCTCTACACTAGCTTTAAGTTCAAACGTACCAACGGTGGGTCGACAACGGTGGTCGTATTAGCTGCGCTTTGGTCAATAGATAGACTCTTGCTGGAGCATTCGCTGCTGCCGGTTGTTGAGCAGCTTCCCAAATGCTTGCGTCGTGGACTAGAACGCCCTAGTTCGAGTATCGGATGTGTAGCCACTGTAAGTATTTTTTTTTGTTTTTAATAGAAAAAATATATATAGATAATCTTTTGTGCACTCCTTTAGCTTTTGCACTTACAAAACTCCTCATGTTGACTCTTGCTGACCACACGGAAGACATAATCGATTGGCGTTTCATCGGTGGATTCCATTACCGACGGCAAAATGCGCCGCCGTACGCTTCTTGGCCATGGAAAGAGCTTGCCAATGCCACGCTGTGACCAAAGCGGTGGATCAAGCTGTCCGTGTGGTAACAAGCCAGTCTCCAAGCAGCTTAGAAATGCCTGCAAATGTCCGCCCTCAGGAAAATGTATCGGTGGACGCTGTACACCATCTTGACCGACAAGTATAATAATGCCGCCGGTGTCGCTGCCGCGATTCTGATGACAGTGTACATAGACAATTTCGTCAACATTTATGTTAAGTGCATAGCCCCAGTAGAAGTTCTTGTCGGTGCCATCATTATCGTTGTAGCCGTTCATCAACTGATTCGGCGTCCATTTGATTGTCAGCGATTGTACGCTTTGATGTAGACTCAAATAGCCCGGCATCGGTTCACTGACATCCTTCTACAATACAAATAATATATTTAGTAAGTATTTTGTTAAAAATATATATTCCGGCGTACATACCGGCAGCACGAGCACATTGTTTTTGCCGTAGAGCAATGTTGTACGTGAATTCTGATGCAATGATTCAACATAATCCTTGGCTACGCTGGCTGGCGAGTTGGTCTTAAATGAACCGCTGCTCGTATCCTCTGAACTTGTATGGAGACTGCGCTTAAAATTGATTATGGGTCGATGACAAGTTGGCGGCGTTCGATTGCCTGAACTGATGCGATGTCGCTGAACCAGCTCGTCAGCACACGGATCCGACCAATAGTGATCGGCGGTCTTGGCGCGTGTAAACTCAAGCGCACATGGACCAACCAACAAGGAACTGAGTATAGAGCCAAAATCGGGATCGGCGACCAGCGCCTCACGATCATAATAACTAATGGCATTGCTTACTAAGTACTCGATAATCTTGGCCAGACGCTTCTCGTAAAGTGCCAAACGTATCCAAAGGTATCTGCACAATTGATATTTAACAATAAGAAAATAGAATATTTTATATGCGCTCACCTAACAACCGGTGCTCCCATTGCACCTGAACCGGAGGAGACGGTATTAATTGTAGTCACCGAACTGCTGCTGGTGCTGCCACTGCTCTTGCTAAGTATCTTCGGCTTAATGATGCTATCGCTGCTCGAGGACGAACGCTTACCAACAACTGTATGGCTCTCCTGCGCCAATTCGATTTCCAGCAGACGTCGACTGATATAGTCTGCCTCCGGGCATGTTTTGGCAATTTTCTGTATAAGCGCCGTTGTGGAGGATGTCTTAAAGAGCCCCAAAGCGCGTCGACGCAATCCATGACTTAGACAGGCTTCTACCGCAGCGCATAACGAAGTAACCGAACTGCTCTCCTCGTGTACATACTTCTTGGTAACGGCCTCCTCCATCAATTGCTTCACTTCCTTCTTAACGTTAGCTATCAGGCGCTCTTTAAAATCGCTTTCTGTTAAAGAGAATGGCAAGCAAAATGAATTACTTAAGTTATGCATTAGAAGATTAGATGGTAAGCGAGGCTTAGGTAAATTGAATTTAAATCTGCTCATCGTGCGAAACTTTCAACCCATTCCGCTGAATGACAAAAAGGTACAAACGCAACACTTGAACTCTAAACTGCCAGACAGTTTTTCGTGAGAATTCTGCTAATCCATTTTTAATGAAAGGCGCCAACTTGATTGAATGTTTCACACGCATAGCATATGCATAGCATTTGCTCATTGGCGAGGGTCGTTTAAAGAGTTCTGACAAAATTTTGGAGTGTATGTTTTGAATTCTATGAATTGAGAAATGAGGCAGATCTCATTACGTATATATGTTTTTGGACAGTAGAAAAACGCTGACGCTAGATAGACACCTTCTAAAAACGGATTGGTACATAAAAAACTACGCCTCATTTTGAGTCTTTATATGAAAAATTTGGTTTATATGTTATACCAGTAGAAGGGGTATTTCTACTACAAATCGGTCACGTTTTTCTGGGTTCTAGTATGATTAAAATGTATATCAGTATTAATTCAGCTAGAAAAGCCAATTTTGGTGTATTTTGCTTTAATTCTAATAAAGTATTACATAAATGCCCAAATCAGACCACTAAAAAATGGGGACATTCCGAAAATTTTACGAATTTTCATATATTCAATAAATTGTTTTTCCTAAACTTTTGTAGACAAAAGAACGTTTTTTGTTTTTGTTGAAGTGAAACTTCTTTAGGTTCGGTTGGATAAATGGAAAAAAAAATGTGACGAAAACAGGGACGACATTGCACACCTTTGGCGGTTACTCTGTATAGAGCTATGCATATTTTTAATGCAAAGCAGTGCATACTTTTAGGATGAAAATAGCAAAATTTCAAAATCACAGCCAGCAGTCTGATGAGGATCCTAAGCAGAAACATTTCTTTTCGTAACTTTCGTTAATTTTTGTAAAAAAAAAGTTTTATTAATTACTCTCTAACAACAGTGACCTTAAGCCCAGCTGGCTAAAAACTGATTCCTGTCAAAATATAATTGGCTAAACCAATTTTGCAATATGTAGCATTAAAAATTTAAATAAAATTTTCTAATTGATATAATTATACGATATTTAATGATTTAATTAACATAGACGTAGCTCAATTATACGTAATTGCAATGCCAGACCTTGACATTCACAGGAATAATGCCTTTGATATATAAAACCTATTGAAAATTTGCAAAAAAAAAAAAAAAAAAAAAATTGCAAAAACCACTACGCTGTGATACTTGACTTTAGAGCGAAAAGAATGTATATGTGTGCACATAAGGGAGAAGAAAAAGTGTAACAGAAAAAAGCAAAGAAGAGAAAAGTTTGCGAAAGTGAGTTTAAGCGAACTGAAATACGAGGGTAGACACATAAGTGGTAGACCGGCACTTCGGTTGGAGCTTATAGTTTTTAAAGAAGTTTATTTTTTGCAATTATCAATTAGTTCTCATCAGCTGTAAAATTTTAAGCAAATTGTATCATTAAGTCTATGATTGATAGTAAATGAGCAAAGATGATTTAACACAAATGAAATCGTTTGAGAACTTTAAAGTAGTATTTGACATTGATTAAACGCCAAATAGTCAACTTATAACAACCTAATTACAGTTTAATTTAAATAATAAGTACTTCTGATTTTTTGGCCGCCATTAAAAGCAGAAAATTTCTCAAACTTGTCAAAAAACTACCCTCGTGAATATGTAAATAGCAATCGCAAAAAAAAAAAAAAACGGCAAGGTAGGTAGCAACAAACATCCCCAACAGCATTCTTATTGGCAAAGGATGAGTTGTGTGAAAGAACGCAAGACTATTTATTTTAAATACGTGCATATATCGTAATATATATATATATATAAGTATATATATATAAGTAGATACATATACTTCTACATACATACTTCATCCCAAACACGAGCGCCATTTGTATACCCTGCATGCGTAGTGAAAAGCTGTATATTAAATTTCTGCAATTTTATGTAACAGACATCAAAAGTTGAATTGATATAGACATGTCCGTCTGTCTGGTAAGAAGAACTTTTACTCTATAAAAGATAAAGCCTTTAAGTTTGAACATTTAGTTTAAACTTATACTTCTTAAGATAAAATGTATACAATATAGCTACCAACTTTCGTTGCTAAGAAGTGAATGGCATACAAAAGTAGCCGCACTCTACATTTTTGCATGGAAAAAAAATATATATTGTTGTTGTTGTTACTCTTACAAAATATTCCATTGAGATACAGATCGGAGCATTAGTAGCTATAGTCTGCTTGCAATTCTGCTATATTTCACAAGAATCCTAATAAAATAATACATAACAATCCAAATTCAAGAAAATGAATCTGTCTATGTTTTTGTATGAAAAACCAAATCTTATTAAAAAAACCCAATAAAATATTCCATAAAGCTTTAAATCAAACGACTAAAAAAGGGATAGTACCATACAAAACTATCCCCCCCCCCCCCCTTCCTGCTTAATACAAATTTAACTACAAGCGATTACAGTGTATCTTATAGTCGAACACACTCTTGCTTATTCTACTTTACTCTTGACCCTGACAATATAAATGAAACAGCTGATGCTGCTCCCTTACATGCTTGCTTGTTGTACATATAAGGACTCTTTAATGACAAAAGTGGTGCGTGCTGTTTTCTTCATTGGAATTCGAGTAAAGCAAAGAATGGCTTTCGCTAATTGATGTGCTGCGCTTTTTTTCTTTTTGAAAAGCTTTTATTTTATTGAATTAATTTTTTGTATTCTTTTTTTTTTTTTTGTTTTTTTTTTTGTTTTTTTTTTTTTATATATTTACAATAGCCCTTCATTGTTGTTGTGCCTCAAGTGGTTGTTGCCATATTGTAAGCTGGCAAACATATGTTTAAGTGTATGCGTGTGAGTATATTGAAAGCTTGATACATACATATGTATTTAGAAACGCACACATATACATACTTATATATAGTATATACATGTACATACATATCTTTGCACTTGTGTATACATAAAACAAACTACATACATAGTATAACGAAAGTGCGAAGGTTACACTTCTTTTTAGACGACTACGTACTAAACACAGAGCAAAAGGATATTATTGTAGCATCGCATCCATTAGCTTTAATTTGAAGTTTGCACAAATGCAGCATCAATCTGTAATTACACAACTCAATAATTTAAAAGAAAAACAAATAAAAATGAAAATAAAAATAGCAATGCATGGAAAGTAAACATTTTATGGGTAGAGTATCTTGAGATCTAATGACTTCATTATTTTTATTGATTTTTGCAATGATGTGCTCGAAATACATAATTGCGCCAATTTCGAATTATAGTCAAGCAATATAGTTTAATGTGGAATCATTTAAAAGTTAGATTCTTAGAAATATATTTGAGCAGATTTTTTAATCAATTGAGTAGTTCTGTTACAACTGAGAAATAAAATAAGAAAAAGCATTATTTTATGTCTATAAAAGCGGAATACGCCCTTGAATGACTTCTGTCAACTGTTAGCGCTCTTAATTCACTTTACGTTGCCCAATTTCAGGGTTGACCGTGCGAATTATCTCCTTTGGAGAGCATATTGGTCTTTTATAAAATCATTATAAAGGTGCTCCTCCCAGCTTCCGTGGTTCACGCTGAACCTTTATCACTTAGAAAATATAAAATCACGATACTTTAAAAGATCTCAGAAGGTCAGGATCCTTAATCAATTTATGAATTTGTTAATACGCGGGTTGCTACATATATTTCTAGCCTGAGCAAGAAAACATGTTGCCAGATGCAATCGGACGTCTCCATCGTAAAGTCTGACATTTTTTAGGCCTAACAATTTGGCACATGAAAAATTCATCTCGGAGAAAAAATGGAATTAAACCATGAAAATTTTCGTGTAATGATTTATAACGATTTTCAACGTGGATTATTAAGACAAAAGTGCACTAATCAATTTAAATCAACTTTTGTTGATGAAGCTTTATCCTTGGCCACTGTTAAAAACTGTTACAACGAATTCAATCGTGGCCGCAGTTCGCTCATCGACCAAAATTCGTCCAAAACCGGTCGTTGTGCCAGAAAACATCGATGCTGTGTGTGAACTGATAAAGCAAGATCGTCATGTCACACACCGTGAGATTGAGGCATCGCTGCGCATTAGTATGACTAGCATACACATAATATTACATGAACATTTGGTTGTCAGAATGGTTTTTCACATTGGATACCGCATAATTTGACAATCGGTCAAAAGAAGGCTCGTGTCGATTGGTGCAAGCAAATGTTGAAGAAATTCATGGGAGATGCGTCAAAAACCGTCTACTCAAACGTGACAGTTGACGAAAAGTGATTAAATGCATATGGGCCCAAAACAAAACAGCAGTCGGCATTCTGGGTCTTTCAAGATGAGGAAAGCAATCAAAGCATCAAGCATCAAAGCAAATGAACGCATGTTTCTTCTTGATATCCAGACATGTTGCAACCATGCCGCTTGTGAAAAGAAGGACGTTCAATTCTGATTGGTATACAACTATTAGTTTGCCTAAAGTATACGATGAACAGAGGAAAACCAAACGACGAAGACGAAGCATACTTCAGCACGATAATGCGAGCTCTCACACTTAGGCCGTAACAAATGAGTTTTTGGACGCGAGTTGATGCGTACAGCCCTGACTTGGCAACAAATAACTACTTCCTGTTCCCTCACATCAAAAATAAACTGCGCGGACAGCGGTTTCCAATTCCCGAAGAAGCTGTTGATGTCTTCAAAACGCATGTTTTGGATGTATCTCTTCTGCTTAATATTAATATTAATGGTGAATATATTATAAAAAAATAATAAAACTAATTTTTCTCATAAATTCTCATAATTAAATTACTGCCAATCCTAATTTCAATTTGGTTCAGTGGCATCGCTGAAATTGCTTGCAGAAGCATCAACTTAGTTTATAAGAGATTGAATTTAAAACCGATAACACGTGCTTTAGCTTACGAGAGATTAAATTTAAGACCGATAACACGTGCTTTAGCTTGCAAATTTCGCAGCTTCGCTGCAGCACCACCTGTATTGGATCTTCTCTTGATAAGAGACTAACAATAATTTATCAAATCTTAAATCTAGTTGTGTATTACACAAAGCCCCCCGGTTGGAGACTTATGTAGTTACAGCGGCCCTAAGAGCACATCACAGGGTTGGGAGGTCATTTCTCCTGAGTCGTGTTTGTATATGGCTGTATACCCCTGTATACGGCATGAAACATATATTATCAATACAGTCTAAGACGCTAAACTTTGGATTTAGTCTCCACTGTGGACCATCTGGCAACTCCGCTTACGCTTTCGAAGTTCACAAAAAGGCGGTATAAAGGGCATCTCCACTCGACCAATTATTCCACAATGATGCGTTGATAATGTGATGTGACTTACACAAGACCGATTTGGTCTGTTCTCGCTTTAATGGGGTGTTTAATATTGGTTAGACTCTGGCTAGTATAATAAAATAATCGAGTTTTAAAGTGTTATACTGCGTCAGCTTTTACATTGACAAAGTGAACTGGGATGGTCGTAGATATCCGTGCCTCATCAATAATGAGGTTAAAGGCGTACGAGACAGCGTTTGCGCTGTATTTAAGTATTTAAGTAGTTCAGTTGGTCAACCATTTGGCACAGCTGCTTTTTTTTTTTTTTAGCTTGCTTAAGGCCAGGGATATTTCATCCCCAGTAGGCAAATCGTTAGAAATTCTTCTGCTGAGGATTAGACGATGCTTTTGAATGAGTTTCACTTGAACAGTGTCATCGACTTTTAAGAACTCATTTCACCACCAAGTTAAACATTTTATCCGCAGCTTGAGATCACGCTGTTCGGATTTGCTTTCAAGTTGGAGTAAAATTGCGACGCATGGGGCATGCTGACAGTAATGCATGGTACAGTTGTAGCATGGCCGACCAAACAATTTATTTTGTTGTTATGAGGCATTTGCTTCGTCGTATTTGGCCAGAATATCGCGAAGAAGAAAGTTGGCGTTTGTTGCACGATAATTCGCCAACTCATCGATCGACCGATTTTTTTACCAAAAATCGCATTTTGACCAACAACCACTTGCCGTATTCGCCTGATATGGCACCATGTGGCTTTTTTCTGTTCGGCAAGCTAAAATCATCCATAAAAGGACGGCGTAAAGCTCATTCCGACCAACGAACTAGAACACTCATTTGAAATGTTATTGGATCGAGCTAATATGTGTATTCAGTCAGAGGGAGATTACTTTGAATTAAAAAAAAACAAAATTTGAAGTTTTCATTTTATTCCAAAAGTTCGAGAAATTTTGTGACACACCTTGTACTAAACTTGAAAGCCTTCTACGTCTGTTAGACGTTTTATGAAAGGATGTCCATCAAAGCACGCATGCTAGTTGCAACGACGACATTTGCGGCTCTGTGGCCGGTTAAACAACGCCAGATATAACCTCGAACTTGTCACACAAATCCGCTTTAGAATAATTGTGCCACGCACCTGCTCCTCATACGTCTGTCTGCCTTTCATCTTGGTTGGTTTTCAAAAGTTAAGTGACATTTGATTTTACAATTTTAATAGCTTAACAATTAAAATGAAAGTCAAGGTCTGTCGTTGCAATTAAGTGTAATTGAAAGACGTCCATTTTAATTATAAAGCGGAGAACAATTATGTCAATTAGTGAATTTGATTTAAATTTTTAATGCGTATTGTTAGCAGTTTAGAAAGTTAAAGGTAAAACGCTCTGGATACAACCTTGCAGATTGACCTGCATTACTCCTATAAGAGTAGATTAGTGGATGCTATTAAACGTCTGCTGAGGAGGAAAACCCCGTGACATGGCGTGACGTTATGGCTGAAGCGAGCTATTATTTTTATTGTATTGTATATTAGGATGCAATCCTACCTGGTCAGCTAGAGTCTGGCAAGTGTTCTGATGCTCTATAAACCTGATAAGCCGGAGGACGAGACTGAGTCTTACTGACCAATCAGCTTTCTCCCTTCGCTCTCTAAGTCGCTTATTGCATTACGACTTGGCAGGCGCGTGGATCATGGAGAAATCTTACCAATGCAACAATTTGACTTCAGAGTAGGGCACGGCGCTATTGTGCAGATTCACAGGATTCATGAATCATGTCCTTAAGGCATTTTATAATAAAGATTACTGTAATGGTGTCTTTGTTGACGTGCAACAGGCGTTTGATCGTGTATGGCACATAGGACTACTTGCAAAAATTAAAAGACATCTCCCTTTTATCTCCTCTTCAGAACGACACTGCGAGCTCGTCAGTTCCAGATAAAAGTGAGAGCGCTAATCTCCCTCTCTCATACGAAGGCAGCTGGTGGTCCACAAGAAAGCGTGCTTGGTCCACTTCTGTATTACATTTTCACCGCAAATGCCAACCCCTACAGTAACCTTCAGAGGCAAATCTCTGCTCGCCTCATATGCAGACGTTATTTGTTACCTACAGGTTCAGGTATACCTCCATTTACTTGGGAGCATCAAATTGAATACAGGGCTCAGATTTCAGCTGTCCAGCTAAACAGTGAAAGTTTACAGGTCGACCAGGAGGCAAAATAGCTAGGCGTAATACAAGACAAGTGCCTAACCATACAAAACCATAGAAAGGCTTAATAAATACTAAGGGGACTCCGCACCATCAATTTCAATCAAATTTCAAATTTAATCAAAGTGGTTTACTGAGTTCCGTTATGATCGGAACAACACAAGTGAAGCCGAACTTCCAGGTCGCCCAAAAGAGATCATCATGACAGAAATTCGTGCGTAAAATCAATAGAATGAAATATTGTTCGATTGAAGAAGAGAAGTTCGTGAAGTGATTGAGACTGTATGCATCTCAACTCGACCATAAGCGAAACCATGTAAATAATACAAATGAGTATTTAACAATGTTCAACCGTAAACCGAAGAAGTTTTCGTACCGTTTCGTTATCCTACACGAAACATGTATCCATGCAATACATCAGTGGTTAAGATACAATCAAGACAGTAGGTATCTCCGAGTGAAAGTGCACCAAAGAAAACCAAGTTGGGTATGTCGAGCAACAAGATTATGGTCCAGTTTTTTTTTTTTTTTTTGGATGTACAGCGATTAGCTTGAATAACACCGATACTAAGAGCTTTTGATTCGATATTACTTAGCAGAAATGCACTCATTTGGCGAACAAAAAAACATGGCAAATATCTCTAAATTGGACTACGAACTGCTACGCCATTCAGTATATTCTCCAGATTTAGCATCCTGTGACTATTTTCTGTTTCGAAATCTAACGAAATGTTAAAACGTTAAGCGATTTTTGATATTTTGGAACAAATGTATAGTGCATAAGAGCATACTATATTGTGAAATAAAACGATTTATACAAACCACCCTCGTATATTATATACACATATTCAATACATAAATATTTAAGTATAGATATATCCTTTAAAACTTACCGCCCGCTTCACTCAGGCTTGCGCCTCCACTAAATGTGTGTAGCATGTTCATTGGTCTCCACTGTTGCTTTATGTGCTGCTGCTGCTTTTAACAAACGCCTAAAATGCTGCTATATTTCTTATACTTTTTTGTTTTTGTTGGTACTTTTTGTTGGTTCGTATAATTGAGTTAGGTCTAGCAAGCGTCGGGTGCTTAAGATTTTCTCGTTGTTGTTGTTGTTGTCGTTGGTATAACAGGAATTGCCAACAAATCACAATTATGTATACAAAAAGTTTTTCTCTCACTTTACTTTTCTTCCGTTTTTTGTTTTTTCTGTCTCTTATGCTTTTTTTTTTTTTTGGCGAGTTACTCGTTTACGTTTTGCTTTTGATATTTATTATGTACTACTATACTCTTAATCTCCTCTTCTTTATATCGTATTCGTTTAAATGTTAACAAAATTTTATGTATGTATGTATTACGTATAAAAATTTATTTGTATATTGTATAGAAATATTCGTTGTACTCGTTCACGCTTTTTTAATTATTTATTTATTTGTTTGTTACTGGATTTTTGGTTTTTTTTTTGTTTGTACATTTTAAGTACAAAACATATATGTATGTATAAACTTTATGTTTTTATATAAAAAATACATATGTTCAATTATATACTTATGTACATATATTTATGCAGTAGGCATGTATAAAAACAATATATACAAAAAAAAGTTTGCTTAGCTAGTTTCAAATTTTCACATTATATTTGCTTTTTCTTTTTGTTGTTTTTGTTGTTTTTATAATTCTGTATATGCGTATATCCTGCGCAACACAAACACACATATACACACACACACTCACGTGCGCACTGAAACGCGACGAATGTCGGCTTGAAGTGAAGAAAAAAAAATTGTTTTATTTTTTTTTTTTTTTTTATAAGAGCAGCATAACAAAAGCAACACTGCTTCTTTTTAAAAATAATTATTTCTTTTTTATTGTTTGTTGGTATTGTTTGTATGTATTGTACGATAGTATATATAAATAAAAAAATTATAATAAAACAGCTTTTAATTTTCTGCGTCGTCGTCGTTTACCGTCCGTCCGTCGCCGACGTTTGTTGCCGTTAAAAGAAATGCGTCTAGTCGAGTCTGTACGCCAACAGTTACGTTTGTGTACTAAGCTAACGGTATTTCAATATCAACGAAGACGACAACGACGTCGCTGCCGCTGCTGCCATGACCAACACCATCATCATTACATATTACATTGACTTGACAGCAACATTGTTTTTGTTGTTGCTCATTTTTTTTTTTTTTTGTGTATTCCATTTCATTCCAGCTGAGTTTTTGACATACAACACATAACACATAACACACACACAAGCGCGTACACTTACAAAGTGTACACATAGTTGTATACAGTGTTGTGCAAAATAATTGCAACCAAAAATAATTGAAATATAAAATAAAATCAGAATTTTTCGATTGAACTGTAGTAGGTTCCACTTAGACGTGTAAAAGTTTGGTTTTTAGCACATAATAGCATTATTTATGGAAAATTATTTGTCAGCTATATTTACCACAGCTCTTTTATGGGAACTCTTTGTTTTTTCTTTCGGCTTTCTCTTTCAAAGCTTGTTTTCGCATGAAAAAATTTGCTGTATTTTACATTAATACTAATAAAATATTTCAAATAGTTTCAGATCGGACAACTAGAAGGACTAATTTCTGTTTGAAAAACAATTTTGGTTGTTGTTAAATTAAATATGTGTAAATCCTTGTGTAAGTCCAAAAAAAAAAATATCTTAATATAAACTTTGTGCTTCATTTAGTTATTTTTTATTATCATTTATTTTTATTAATCGCAAATTTTTGTTTGTCGTTGCTTTTGGTTGCATATGTTTTGCACATCACTGTATACTGTATACAAACATACATCATTATCGCTGATTTCGTCTTTGCCAGCATTTGCGCATTTTCGTGCGCTACATGGCGAAAAAATTTCGGATGTAGCCAAAAAAAAGGAAACAAACATGGCGGCATATAAGAGCGAACGCATAAAAGTATGCTATGGCTTACAGTATTACTACGCAACAATGAAGATGGCAGGAACAGCCATATGTCTATCTAAGTTTTTGGTTCTTCGTTTTACTTTTGCTCAGCTGCATGTTCTAACACGTGCGCCCTTTAGCAAAGAGTTAAAGCGAAAGAACGCAAAAAGTTCTAGAAAATTTGCGGAATCTAGTGTTTATTAATATTGGTATATCTGTTGGTTTTCGAGATGGCTTGAGTGTCTTGTAATGTTGAGTGTATGCGTTCCAGATATTTTTTAAAGCTAGTTTATTTGCGGTTTTGACGAGGTTGTTGATGTCTTTCTTGTTTAAGGTATTATGCACAATTAGTGGTGCTGATGTGGGCATGATTGACAGGAATTAGTACCTATTAAATTATTCTAGACTTTACTGTCAATCAGAGTGAGCTGTGTTTCATATTTGAAATACGTTTTTCCTTTCCGGCTTGAGAAACTCCTGTTCGGTTGAGAAACTGAGGAAACGTATTTTGTTGGAAGCAGCAGGAACTACCGAACGTAGTTGCTCTGTAAGCGTGCAAGTGTAAAAAAGACGTATAGTTTTCTGAATTGAAAATTGTCTGAAAAAATATAAAAACCGTAGATCACAAATTATAATTGCGAAAAATTATGGCAAATCAAAGCAAAGCCACGCCCGCTGCTGCGATGCAGATTAATTCCAATACTAAGCAGGAAGTCTCAACTACAACTCAACTAGCTGAGCCCACGAAGCGCTCATTGCGTGTGCAGACCTGGAAGAAAATTCAAGCCAAAGTTGGCGTTGGTTTGAATGCCATATTCAATCGTATACCAACATTTGCCGGTGCTGATGAGGCTGCTGAATTGCTCAGTCAATGCAATGAGTTCAAAAAGGCAGAGCACATCAAGGTCAATATTGATCGCGCATTACACGAAGTCAGAGTGCAGACTTTGCTGGCTAACAAAGCACTTTATTTGCCAAGCAAACGCGGTTCAAATGCACTTTATCTAAAAGTCAATGTGGCCGCTGATGCCACAGATGAAGAGAAAAAGGAATCGCTGCGTGTCCAGGACAAACAACAATTCCGCACCGAAATCAACATTGATAGCAAGAAGAATAAACTCGACTTGGTTGTCATTGGTTCAGTGGTGGTTTCACGTGACGGTTATCGTATTGGACGTGGTAATGGATTTGCTGATCTAGATATTGGCCTGCTCATCGAATTGGGCGTAATAACATCGGATACCATTATCGCGACCGTCATACATGATCTGCAGGTTGTTGACAGCTTACCAACCAGTTTATTCCAAAAATATGATACTCCAGTTGACATGATTATCACACCGATCGAAGTGATTCATGTGGCCAAACGTTTGCCACGTCCAGCTGGTGTGTTCTGGGAGTTATTATCACAGCGTTGTCTCAATATGTTGCCGGCGCTGCAAAAGTTCAAGGAACAGCAAGAAAGTGCTGGAAAGACCATAGAACTGAAAGAAGACAATACTGATGCTGAGCAGAATAATAGACGCAGTCGCGGAACTGTTCGTCGCGGTTTTCAGCGCGGAAATCCACGTCGCACTACTTCACAGATTGAAAACAAACAACCACAAGAAGACAATGCACAGCAGAAGCGCACACTGCGTCGCAATAGACGCATTGATAATCGTCGCCGTCGTTCATTGAAGTCTGAGGGCGAACAGTCTGGCGTCGAGGGTAAAACCAGGCAGCCGGAAGTTAGCCAACCGGAAGACACTAGCGGCAAGCGCAGACAGCAACGCCGCAACAAAGCTCCAGCACGTGATTTCTGCGTGAAATTGACAAATATGACACGCGACATACGTGTTAAAGATCTGAAGAATGAGTTGCGCAAACGTGAATGCAAACCAGTGTCGATTACCTGGAGAGGACACTTTGGCAAGTGCTTCTTGCATTTTGGCAACCGCAACGGCATCCCAAGCACTCAAGATGACGTTGACAAAGTACTACAATCGTTGAACGATCTCTCGCTAACCATTACCACTAGTGTAGAGTCCGTTAGCGCTGAGAGTGATGCTGCTAAGGCTGCCGACATTTCAGTTCAGACAAAGACCATTAGTGTGAATGTTGAGCTGATGAAGTTTGGCAAACGCGGTGGACCGAACAGTGGCAATAATGCTGCCGAAGGAGAAAGTAACGAAGTGAGTCGTTCTGTGTGCTACATAAAATAATAGTAACTGTCTAAAAGCGGCGGTTAACACGTAAAACGGCCAAACACCACCATTAGCAGCTTAGTTTTTCTTTTATTTTTCACTCTTTTACTTTTTGTTCATATTATTTACAACGAAAATCAGTCAAATCAACTCTACAAAAAGAAAATAGTCCGCAACAAAATTTGTTTTCTAACAAAATCCTTGTTAACAACCGTTAACTACTGACGCTTCTAACTTACATTTTTTGCTTAAAAACAAAAACAAAAAATCATCTGCAACAATTTTTGTTTTTAAAATGGATCAACAACTTTAGTTCTAGACATACATGAATGATTGTATCGAAAACTGATTTTACAATTAATCCTCTATAAGGATTTTCACAGCGTGTGAAATGCAATAAAATAATATTTTGCTATTTTAACACCAATAAACAAAATAAAAACTATATTGTATAATCATGATTAACATAACAATAATATATAATATTGTATTTGAATATACAAATTACTCTGTTCATTCCATATAAGGGCAGTGGTTTCCCTAATAAATTCTATTTTCAGAGGCCGGCAGAATTTAACTGATTGTGGAGTACTATTAAGCCAAATCACTTTTTTATTGTTATCTATTAACTTCAACGGAATTACTGTTGTCACAAAAAGCGAATGATCCAGGCCAATGACTTCATCCGATTGAAACCGTTGCTTATACAAATTTTGACCTGTTGATCCATCGAACCCGTAACTCACAATAATTAGTTAATTTTAAACTTTTTAGTTTTTTATTTGTACATCTATGAGGTAGGTGAGACCTTTTTAGACGTCTAACGTTCCTTATATTATCTAAAAGATCAAATGCCAAGTTATTATTGTGTTTGTGCAATCTGCTTATATAATTCTTAGAGCATCTACTTATTTCGTCTCGAACAAAAGGGTTGTTCAAGTCTTTTTGAATATCGATATTACTCATGTAAATGCGCTCCAAAATATTTTACAGTCTCCTTAACTGGAATGGTAGAGGCGTTTAAACTTGCGGGCGGGCAGTTTCCTTTTCTTTACCAATTTTCCACTCCAGTTCCTCTTGCAAGTGGCATGATGCATTGCCTGTATTCATGCTAGTAGCAATGATGGCGGTATCATCAGCATAAGATACTACCATAACACGTTTCCATGTGGTGCTCCAGCATTAATAGTGTACAGTTAAGACGAGTCAGTAGGCTCTGTACCGAGGGTACAAGATCCTATTGGTTTTGTACAAATGTATGTAACAGGTAGAAATAATAGTCGGAGACCCCCCAAAGTTACCCCCATTAAGGTCAGGAGTGATAGAGGAGTCGATATAGCCATGTACATCCGTTCGTCTGTCCGTCCGTATAAACGAAAGGATCTCGGAAACTGTAATAGATAGAGACGTCGTTCTTTTTGCATTCGACTAGGCTTTTTCCGGAATTTTACAAGTTTATTTAAAAATTTTGGAAGCAATGAACTGCAAATAAAAAGAAGTTCAAACTCGATTGAGTTCAGAATAATTCGATTCATTGCTTCAATTTTGGTCGCCCCATATCACTAAAAAATACAAATTACCAGAAGTCGATTATACCAGACCAGAAGTCTGTATGTTACGCTGCAATATTTTCATTACCTAAAAATAACTGAAACAAAATAAAAAGTTAAATGCGTTGGAACCAACGCTTGTTAGCGGTTTCTTCATATTTGCCCACTATTTGGCAGGAATAGAATTTGATATTACTAGTCTAGCAAGCATGCTAGACAATTGAACTATCGAGTATGTAAATCTTTACTAACATATTGTAAAATATAATTGGATTCACCTTTGTATAAAGTGAGCCAATTTTTAACTAAATATTGATTTTAATATGTATATACTAATTGCTGTAATTAATACATTTTCAGTACAATAATATTAACTGAAAATGTTTTCGTATGCGAGTTGTTTTTTATATATCATAATAATACAAACAGCGCGAAAGCGAAAAAGAATTCTAATAATTTATAATATAACCGCACTTATTTCATTTACGATTCGTTACGGCAACGATATGGACAAACCGTTTGATAGCTATACTAAATTATACAAACATTTACCGACAATGAGCGTGTCAGATTTGCAATGCGTTTGCAAACAAATGTTTTTCCGGTACATATTAAAGAAAACGATTTCAAAAAACACAAGTATAACGTTTTTCGTTAAAAATATCATACACATTCATAGTATCGATGCTTTATGGCAATTTACAAAAATATCGATACCTCTACAACCCTACTTTCGAAGGCGGCAATTCGTTTATACATTCACTCAGAGTTATTCGCTCGAGCTGGCTGGTTGTCTTTTTGCGGAAAGCAGATTTCTCTAGAAAGTGCTACGTTAATTAAAACCAACATTAACTTATTTTTCTGGACATTGTGAAATAAAATCTCAAGCAATGTAAGTTGCAGTTTGAACTATTAACATGACAATTAATAAAATTAAATGCTAATTATCAGCAAAGTGTAGAAATAAACGAATGAACTGCTGATTTTTTTTTGTAATTGTGTAAATCAAAAATGCAAAAAAAAAGAGAAGAAAGGAAATGGTTGAGATGCCGATGCCGGCGCAAAAGCTGCCGCATGTGTTTGACGCTTGAATTATGTTGTTGTTTTTTTTTTTTTTTTGCGCGTGTGTGTAAGCTAAATTTTGCTAATAGAAGCAAATAGAACAAAAAAGAAAGATTTGCAAATATCTCTTTGGCGGAATGGCGTCTGCTAATGACAGCTATGACGTTGTTGGAAATGCCGGTAACGGACTTTGTTTAATTTCTTTTTGCGTCTTCTAGTTTTTTTTTAGCATCTTTAATTTTTTTGCATTGAATTGCAAACGTCTACCGGCAGCTACTTGCGTCGCAATTTCTTCTTCTTCATTGTCTGTATCTGATTTCGCCCTTCTGATTTTCTATTAAGCTATTTCTATGCTCAGCTGCTGAAAACAAGCAAAGGAAAAAAAACCAGTTCGTTCAATTATAATATATATTTTTTACATACAGTTTTTTTTTTTTTGCTACCTTTATTGCATAACTTTTGTAAACTATTACCTTTTTTAAATAAATCTTTTTTTTTCTTGTGTAAATTTGTATACATACAGATGCCACAACTGCAAAAACCAGCACCCGCTTTCGCCGGCACTGCCGTCGTAAATGGCGTTTTCAAGGACATCAAGCTCAACGATTACAAAGGCAAATATCTGGTCCTCTTTTTCTATCCGCTTGATTTTACCTTTGTTTGCCCAACCGAGATCATTGCATACTCGGAACGTGCAGATGAATTCCGTAAGACTAATTGCGAAGTGATTGGCTGCTCCACCGATAGTCAGTTCACACATTTGGCCTGGATAAATACGCCACGCAAACAAGGCGGTCTCGGCGAGATGAACATTCCACTGTTGGCAGATAAATCGATGAAGATTGCCCGTGATTATGGCGTACTCGATGAGGAGACCGGCATACCATTCCGTGGACTCTTCATTATTGATGATAAGCAGAATTTGCGTCAGATTACTATTAATGATTTGCCCGTTGGACGCAGCGTTGACGAGACTTTGCGTTTGGTGCAGGCATTCCAACATACCGATACATACGGTGAGGTTTGCCCGGTCAACTGGAAGCCTGGTCAGAAGACCATGGTTGCTGATCCCAGCAAATCTCTCGAATATTTCTCTCAAACCGCATAAGAAGTTAGAGATGCTGCATACAACAAAAGCATTAGAGGCGGCTCAGTAGGAAGTGAGGGAGTGATGATTTGAAGTAAAACGAGGCGATGTTGCGATGACACTACTCTTAGCACAGTCTGCAACTACACAAACACATAAACCTATCAACACATTTAACTCTATATTGGAACTAGAGAGTATAAACTAACCAAACATACAAACACTACATAATTACGAAAAAAAAATGAATAATTAGCACTTAGTTCATATATGTATTTTCCTGTGTATGCCTGTATTTCTTAGAAACAAAAAAAAACACTCATTTATAAATATTGCTATAACTCGTCGTTCTACTCATATCATTGGCTATAAAATAATAAGGCTCAATCTAATATTAAATAAAAAGATATACACAGACACAAAGTACACGAATCAGGGTTTATAATTACAAAAACAAACACATACACAACATTCATGTATTTGTTGCGGTTAATGCAACTAAAAATCAATTTGCCACAATAAAGTTTAATCGTAAAAAAAAAAGATAATACCAAATTGAATATTTGTTTATGAAAGTAGAAAATATATAATATTAATTATATTAGTAGCTGTCTGCCGCAACGCACGTGTAGACAGAATGCGAGATATTTTATTGGCGATACGCTTATCATAAAAATAAAAAAAACCAATAAAATTAGCTAGGCAACAAGTTGGAGTTGTCTGTCTACCAGTCGTGGCACGTAATGCGCAATCTAGCATAGGTAATGCGAAATAATCCAGCGAATTACTATGCTCTAAGATAACTTGAATAAAAGACAGCTGTATCTTGCGTTGATCTTTTGTAATGCTACTCATACGCTGAATGATTTGATGACTACGTACTTAATTGCCAAAGAAAACCCGTTAACATTGTTTGAGCTGAAGCTTTAATACCCTTCACACAAAAGAAATAAAAATATCAAAATGAATGAAAAAACTAAATGAAATATAGAATATTCTTACAATTATTTTTAAATCGTAAAAGGCGTAGGGATTGCATATGTAAAAAAGACAAAGTGAAGAAAACAGCGAATTTACTTTTTAAATAAAATCTATTTTGAGTAGTGATACACCACGAATTAAATTTCGATACATAAAACAGCGCAAAGGAGGCACAATCAAATACTTCTTTCAAATAATATGTTTTATCAAGGTCCTCAAAATAGGTGATGAGCTTTTTATATGACCCAAATCTATTATCGCTCAGCAATATCTTTAGTTTTGGAAATAGTCATAGGGACTAAAGCTGTTAAATATGTTGGATGGGGAAGCAGTTCGTAGCCCTATTTATGCATTTTTTCTTGTTGGAACAGCACTTTTTCTTTACTATTACAAATTGAAAATGTGTAATATTCGCCGTCTATCGTTAGACTTTTTCAAGATACTCGTTGTAAATAATACTGTGTGCATCCCAGCAATCTTGACCAGAACGTGACACATGCCAACGTTAACTTTAGGCTTTTAATATGATAAACAAATTTTTTTCAACCCATAGCAACTTGAAATTCGATATGGAGATCTCTTATAAACAATAATTTTCTCAAAATACATTAATCCTACCACAAGAAACTAAAAACACCAACAAAATATGTTCAGTACTAATGATTCCTCAGATTGAGTGTAGTCAATTACAGCATCACACGAGACATCTTCAATTTCTGGTGAATCTGTGGACTCATCATAGTTAGAATCGTTCCTAAGATTATTTTTTGTGGTTTATGTTTTTTTTACGTAATTGCTTGACACTTATTATTTATTCAATTGTATGTTTATTTATAGTTCTGCAAGTCACAGTATGTTGCAAGAACCCACTTCGCATGGGTTTTTAATGCATATAGTAGATGTTTTTCAAACTTTACTTTATCCGCCATCTCTACTCCCACTTTACACTGCCCGCTTTAACAGTTTACATTGTATATTTGATGAGTTCAGCTAATAACAATTTTCTTAATAGATTCCAGCCATCTGTCAATCTTCCCATCTACACTTTAGAAGGGTATAGAAAACAATCATACTTAATTTGCGGCTGCAAAAAAAAGAGAAAATAAATATTGCAGAAAAGTTTGTCTTTAGGGCGCAAAAAAAAACCAGTTTTTGCTGAAAACAATTTCGTATAATGACGATGACGTGTCTTTGAACATGTGTTTCTTCTACCTGAATTGGCTCGAAACGGATTTGTACGTTAGCTTCTGAGAGCTCAACCTTTTCTTTTGTTTGAAGTACTTTTAGCAAATACATTCACAAAGTATGTATTTAGCTTTATATGCAGCTGTCTGTCTTTGCAAAATGTTTGGCGTTCTATAGCCGATTTGTAGCTGAATGTTATCTACGCGCTAAGCTCATAATACTACAATTGAATATTTTTTTCTATTTGCTTTCCTAGTAACACTTTTATTGCAAATAATGTATTGAATAATGCAATACCCTACCATATAACTATGTATGCTTGCAACGACCTTCAAGGGACCGAAGCAATGTGTTCGATTATCGTTGTAAGCACAAAAGATTCGATTATGGCGAAAGTGTGTCAGTTTTTTGAGCTTCAACTTTAAAGTTCAAATTATATAGGTTTACTTTATGTGACCATGAAACACTATAAAAAATATTTACCATTATGAGTTACATAATAATAAATTAAAAAACCTTCTGACGAGTTAAAAACCAATGGAAATTTCAAGCAACACATATATATTTTTTTTATTTAACAATTTTTATTTGCAATCTGTCTTAGGACAATAAACAAATGGGCTAATTCTTAACATAAATTAACAGAATTGATTCAGCTCCAGTGAGCTTAATCTATATATTTACAATTTTAATTTAGAGTCCTATCTGGCAGGTCCAGATTAATCTCGTTAAGTTAACTGAGCTGTCTAATAATTCAAGTGCCAGGTTATTTCATGGTTATGTAGTCTATATATATACTTCACAGAATTTTATTTATTTAATTTTTTTTCAAATGGCAGGTTTAGGTCTTTGTGTATAACTTTTTTGCTAATATACCAAGGAACACCTGTTGCTGTGGGATTTCTATGTAATTGTAATTGCTTGCTGTGACCGGAAGTTGCATCGCATATGTCCATACGGGCTTAAGAACTGCCATATATAGGCGGATTTTGTTTTCTTAATTGTGAATGTGGCCCTAGCAGCCAGTACATTTTTTTTTTGCTTAGCCTTGAGCTGCAATTGCTTCGCCTTAATGTGTTGTTTTCAAGTTAGTCGCCTGTCAAGGTTTGTTCCCAGATATTTCAACATTTCGCTAACTGGAATGACGGAACCATTTGCGTTTCAGTGAAAATGAGACGGGCTCGGATTTTTGTGCATTCCCCGCTAGCCTCAATTTTTTTAAACCATTTTCCAATTAGATAAAGTGCTTCTTGAAGTTGATTGGATGCAACAGCTAGATCATTGTTTGTAGCTGTAACTGGGTCCAATACAATCACTTGTGGTACTCAAGCGGCAGCAACATAGATTTTCTGTTCTTCAGTACGACTTTATAATTAAGAAGGCCAGAATGACAGACTTTATCGAACACCTGTTTGACGTCTAGGAATACTCCTTACCTACTATATACTTCTTTAACTCAAATGCACTTAAAATCGAGTTCGTTATACGACGACACTGCTCAACAGTTCCGTGCACGCTTATAAACCCAAACGGATGTTCATGTATAATGTTTAGATCATCCAGCACAGGTAACATTCTTCTTAAAAGTATTGTTTCAAGTACTTTAGAGCACGTCACAAGCAAACATATGTGACGGTACGACGATGTGTAGACTTCCGATTTGTGGGATTAAGGAATCACAATTATTTCAGCGTATTTTCATTGGCTTGGAAAATATGTCAGTCTGAAAATTAATATTTAAATTAAATATGTAAGTCAATAATCAAATGCATTTGGTTGCACGTTTCTGATTTATTTTGTCGTATCCTGGAGTATTTTCAGATTCAACTTTATCACCTCTTACACTTCTGAGATAGTCCGAACCGAGTGTAAATATTGGGCAAACGTCACAGCCTTCTCATCGTTGCCTATTACTGTCAAGAATTATAGTGGATATTCTAATAGGACGCTTCAAGTATCTCGTTGCCTTCCACAGACTGTAATCAATATCACTTGTATAAGCATCAATATTCCTTAGTTAGTTTGCTGTTAATTCATTTTTGATTTCCCATAACCTTATATTTAAGTCTTTAGCTGCTTAGTTGAATCTTTTTTTGTCAATTGGATTTCGAGATGTCTGCCATATTTCTCGCAGTTTTTTTTTTAGCGATCTGTTTTCTCAGTTCTACGCGAAGAAAAGATTGTCTGGTTGAATCTTCAATTGGTGGTGGTTTAAAAAGATATCCGGCTGCGTGTATTGAACTTGTGAGTGCCTGAATTGCAATGTCAATTAAATATCCCGACTTAAGCGATATGTCTAGATTAGTTCGATCTTTAAACCAGTTTTTAAAAGCATTTATGCTAATCTTTGCATAGATAGCTTTATAAGGGTGCTCCTTAATTTGAACTCTAGATCCATAGGTCACAATAATTTTTTAAATTGTATCGCGGTAGGTCAGAGTAGATAATTTAATCCAGCAAATCTGTTATTTTCCTGGCATCAGATGGCTAGTACGTAGGCTTATCGGTAGATAATGTTGAGTATGAATTATTGTTTATGCATTTGTATAGTTATTATTCGGAGCGAATAATAATTTGAAAAATGAAATATACAAATGGAACATATCAAGCTTTCTAGTTCGCATCGTTTCTTGTAGAGTATAAATGTTTCGCATAGACTCACACTATTCCGGTGTACTGAAGCCGTTTATTCGCAATGTTCCGAACATTATCAGCAGACATTGCTACATATACTTCACTACAAATATTCGTACGATCCATACCAAAATGTATGAATGTGTATATTATTAACATTTATAGTTATCGCATGGGAATGGTTCAGCTACACATGTAGGTACGAGTAGTTACATATACGCATGTATACAAAAATTTTTGCTGTATCTGTGTAATTATTATTGTTTTTGTTGTTGTTGACTTTATTGATAGTTCATAATTTTTATAGTCATTGTGGCTATTTGATGTAATCTTTCCATTCAATATGTGACGAATCAGTTTTTGTTGGTGCCGTGGCGTTTGATTTATTTTAGTTGCGAAAAAAAAAAAAGAAAAACTATTAACTCTTATGAGCAGTCATCATTGCCTTCTGCACTTTGATTACAATACACAAAAGCAATATCATTTCCATGATAAATGCATTTTAAAGTTCAGCTACATTAATTGCACTGTGCTAGAGAATCCCACAGCAATATTGAAAGTGTTATTGTTCTCTGACTTCAAGTGTATTTAAATTATAAACTAAAATTTCGTCATAGTATAGTAAAAAGATTCATTCATCAAATATTGAAAAAGCACAGAACGCCATAAATGTACAAAAAATGCGATAAACGAGCAGTTGCCGGCTTCTACGCCGTGTGATAATACTCTTTGCCGGCAAAGAATGTGCAGATTAGCTGCATTAGACTCTGCACATGGAAATAATCTCTAATTTCGTCACAAGGCGGTACGGCGTGTACATATATTAGTAGTATGTGAGGTGACTAATTTTATTTATTAACAGCCATACTGAACCTCGCCAGTTCTCTTTCTAGTTATAAAAGCAGTGGCGTAACCTATAAAAAAAATATAAAATATTAGCTTTTCCGATGCCGAAATTAATTACTAAATGAAAAACTTTAACAAGTAAAAGCCTTATATTTGCTTGGTACATATATTCCTATATTGATTCGTGTGGAATGTTTTATTGGGTTTAGTATAAGATATCAAACTGCAAGGCACAGATGTGTATGGGAGCTATTCCTTCTAGTGGTATGATATGGACCTATATGGAATATTTCATTAAAATTTAATCAAGTTACGTAAAATTTGTCATTTTGAGCTAAAATAACAAAAGAAGAAAACATTTTTTAACAATTCAGACCCGTTGGAAGATTTTTCTGTGACCGAATGTGCCTCGTCTCACAGCCATGTCGCAATTACATATCAAAAGATTAAAATAAAAATATGAAAATAAAATTTGTTGAAGTACACAGTTAAGGACAGATTTTTTTTATGTAGTTTAAAGAAGAATTTTAGGAAAATAGATGAATTTGACCGAAGTGAAGCATGCTAACCATAGTTTGTTGTGCAAAATGGCAACCGCGTAGTTCCGCTTAGTTTAGATTTTGAAAACAAGATATATCTATATCGGTATATCATCTTGATCTGAATAACTTTTCTAAGAATCATCGCTTTTCAGTTCATTTTCTTTAACTTACGCATTTCATAAAACATAAAGCGCAAACATCAAACCATTCCGCCGATAGAGAAATGACACCGGAACCACCAGTTAATAATGACACTATTGTAGAGCCATCGGACTATAACAAGGTCGATTCGGTTATTAAAAAGCTGAAAAATAACAAAGCCGCATGCTCTGATGGGATGCCAGCTGAGTTATTTAAGACCGGCGGCGAAGAGTTGGTTAGGAGTGTGCACCAACTTTTATGTAAGCTATGGTCCAATGAACGCATACCCAATGACTGGAATCTCAGTGTTCTCTGTCTTATCTTTAAGAAAGAAGACCCCGCTGTTTGCGTCAACTACCGCGGAATAAGTCTCCTTTCCGTTGGATATAAGATTTTGATTTCTTTGCATGACCACGCTATATAACACACAAAGCGTTGTCAGGGTGGGGAAAAACCTCTCCGACCCCTTTGATACCAAGAGAGGTTTCAGGCAGGGTGATGCTCTGTCGTGCGATTTTTTCAATCTTCTGATGGAATACATCATACGCCAGTGCCCGTACATACAGGGCTCGATCTTCCAAAAGGAAGTGATGCTGCTCGCTTACGCCGATGACATCGATATCATCGGTGCGCAGGAACGGCGAGTCAGAAAGGCGTTCTCAGAGATTGAAAAACAGTCTCGGCTCATGGATCTAGCGGTGAATGAGGACAAGAGGAAGTACGTGGTGTCTTCTCGCACTCCGTCATCGCGTCTTGGAATGTGTGTGACGATGGAGAATTTCAACTTCAGTGTTGTAAAAAACTACGTCTATCTTGGAACAGAGATAACCAGCAACAACAACATCAGCCTGGGGATCAGGCGAAGAATCACGCTTGCAAACAGATGCTTTTTTTGGGCTGAGCAAGCAAATGAGAAGTAAAGCCCTCTCTCGAAAGACGAAAATAAAGATCTATAGACGCTGATACTTCCGATCCTATTGTATGGCGCAGAGGCATGGACCGTGATTGAGTCAGATGAGACAGCGTCGAAAGTCTTCGAGAGGAAAATTGTTCGCAGGATTTTTGGTCCTATTAGAGTCGGAGCTCCAACACGCGTGGTTTACATGGGCGACCCAAACTTGTTAGGTGGACGCCGATAGAGAACGACCGGGCACGCGTTGGAATGACCAGGTATGGAAAGATCGCTCCGTACTTGGCATTCAAAACGACTAGCGCCAGCGTGCACAAGACTATGGAGGCTGGCGCGCCTTCCTAGACGCGGCCATGACCTGTAAACGGTTAACGACCATTTAAGTAAGTAAGTATTATACATTATGTGATCTAACTTGACTCCATTTGCCTGCTACATACATTTTTCACACAAATTATATATAACAACCTTTTTGATTGTTGAATACTACTTCGCTAAAATTATTTTCACTGTAGAACGTTGTATTTGATCATCATTCATTTTCCCAACTATATATTTATGTTGAAGCAGATTCTTCCCTTACAAATTTATTCACAAAACTACGCCACTGTTTTCCGTATTGCCTACTCATATCGAAATTTAAAAGATGAAGCGAAAAATCTAGAGGTTTCTTTGTACATCGTCAATTATTGCTAATAGCAATATTGGTTTCTTTTTCTGAAATAGTACTACTCAAACTGATAACAACGAAACCGGAGACCGTGACTGTGACACTGAAAAAGAGTGCGAGAGAGAGAGAGAGAAGTGCAGAGAGAAATGGGTTGAATTCAATTAGAAAGCGCGATAAGCTTGACAACTTTCCGTGCTGTACGCATTATTATCAATTAAAAATCGCATTTCGCACTTAATTTACAATCAAACTAATCTAATTTTGAATTATAGTATATAAGTATTTCTATGGCCCCTCAGAGATACAGAAATGCAGACATGATGTAAATTAACTATTAGCTTTCATGAGTGTTGATTGCTATTGTCATGCAAGAAATAGATTCCACCTACCGATGAAACATTTCGATTAGCCAAAAAATCAATAAACTTAATTGTAGACTAGAGTGCTTGTGTTATTTAATTATTTATACTATAATAGTTTAAGTGTTTTGCGACTAAACTAAAAATTAAAAAATTATCAAGAATGGGTTAAGAGTTTAAAAGAAAAGAAAAGTTTTATTAGTATACTTTTGGGACGAAAATATACTAAAATAACGCCCGATAATTAGGCAAAATAAAACGTAAAATTTTTTAGAAGGTTAGCATGAAACTTTAACTGAACTGCTTAATAAATCTAAGAGTTTTTTTTAACTTCTTACATCATATGCATAGAATATATTTAAACAAAGTAAGTGTCGCCGTTGTCTTACACTTAACAGCGATCTTGAGTAAAATAGGAGATTAAAACAACAAGCCAATGGCGGGCCGAACAAAACGACGATAATTGAGATTTCGATGGTGTTTTCTGACAGTATTCATAGTCAACTCTCGCAAACTATATCTCTTGTCTCTAAATTAACTTGTCTATTGATGCTACTCAGGAATACGCGTTATGGGGTCTACCGCCACGCCTCCCTGTCAAAAGCAATAAAAATTTTTACTCAAATGGTTTAATGGAGTATTAAATTTGTTAAAGCCTAAAGAGGCCATCATATCAATACAAATCAATATAAACTTTAGGCGGGTCAGGATATGATTTACTATGTATGTAAAATATTGATATACAGTACGCCCTCGCTCCAGAAAAGTTCTACAATGCTGATGAATACGTATTATTTAATAAAGTCTTGCCAAATAAAACACTTGTAAGCGCGCATGAAACAACTGAACCTGGTCGTAAAGTAAAGAAGGAACGCATAACATTTCTTGCCTGCACCAATGCTTTTAGTATGCACAAAATTAGGACCCTCGATATCGGCAAAGCATTCCAAAATTTTCGGAGGTTGCCAGTCGTGTACAAGGCTAACAAAAATGCATGGATGACATTAAGATTTTTGAAGAGTGGTTTCACGCTACGTTTGTTCCTGAGGTACGTGTATACAAATTAAATACATTAATTCAAATATAGAAAGAATTTTAATTTTTATTAATTTTTCAAGGTTAGATCACTTCTTTCATCTAAGCATCTTCCACACAAAGCGCTGTTGCTTTTGGATAACGCATTCTGCTACCTAAAGCACGGCCAGTTAATAAGTCACGACGGAATGTTCACCATCATGAGCTAATGGACTAAAATGTAATAAAATAAACAAAAATTTACCACAAAATGAAAACTCGGCTCATTTGATCGGAAGTAAAATGAATTTAACTTATGGTAGGCAGTTTGTCTGCTACCAAATGCTTAGGATAAATTGTTATCTAGTCGTATAAAAAAGGTCTGGAATTTGTTGCTTTATTCTAATGATTAAAGCATTCCAAAATTATTGGAGGTTGCTAGTCGTGTACAAGGTTGCCAGTCGTAATAAGAGATGAACAACTTAATGAAAAATTAATGATTGCAACTATTTCCGATCAGCTTCGTGAAGTTGCAGCCGAAAACTCAATTTCAAATAATGAAATAATTGATTGGTTATATGAAAAGGGACTATCCAGTTGCAGCCAAAATGGACGACATCGAAGGCACAGCGGATATTATTCCAGCTTCACCGAAAATTAAACTCCACACTGTGGTTAATTGTTATAACACTTTCATTAAATGGGCTGAAGAAAAGGGGGACGGTCGCTAAATAACATTTTGAAACTTCGCGAAATGAATTTGAAATTATGTAAGAAAAAATGTTCACAGTTTTAGAATGAACGAGTCCCATTGAGGTTTTCGAGATAGTGATAGCGAAGTTTCAAATTTTATTTATAAACAAAATAGAGTCTATGAATTTCGAGGAAACTCACATGACTTCTCCTTTGATTTGAAAATTTGACTGGGTACTGGATTTTACTATTTAGTAGCTATTACTCAATGCTAAGATAACAATATGTCACGATTGATGAAAAAATTTTGCTATCCATTCATCCAAACAATTTATTAGAGTGAAACCCGTAGTTTAGCTTATAAGTACCACTTATGCCGCTTGTATCAAGAGTTGTTATTGATTTTTAGGACAACTTTCCTACCCTTCTGACCATGTTGTATCCTTGTTGTCCAAAATCAAAAAGATTCCGTACTATCGGTACTGGTTGGGAGTTAAAAATAAAAAAAAGAGGATTTTAAGATCACATATATATTATTGAAGTAGAATGACAACCGTGCAGTAACCATTGGTTCAAACTTTGAGGGTATCGAGCCAATGCATTTCGTCAATCGATGGTGTCCGGTCAAGAAAGTAAGAATCAATATCAAACAGGCAAGATTTATAGCAGAATATAATTTAGATTAGTCGCAGAAAATGTATGAAGACCACTTAACAGCGGTGGTAGGTACCTGCAGCGCTAAACTAAAGAAACTGTCTTGGCTACTCAACAAAAGAAGTAAACTATCGCTGCTTAACACAAGGACTGTTTACCAGCAAATTATCGCACCAACATGGAGTTACGGCATCCAACTTTTGTGAATCGCTGCAAGGTTAAATCATAACCGTATTCAAACCCTACAAAGCAAAGCTTTACGTCTAATAACTGGTTGTGATTGGTATGTTCGAAATTGAACTTTACATACAGACATAAATATGGCTACCATCGAGGAACAAATATCCTTTTTCTCAAGCAGATACAATGACCGTTTGATGAACCACAGCAATGGCTTGGCCAGACCATTGACCATGGCAATACCAACTAGGAGGTTAAAACGTCGTCACTTTCGTTACCTTCTCTCTAGATTTAAGATCCTATTTCCATTCAAATAAAAGGTTGATGACTGTGACATATACCATGCGTCTCATAGGGCAACCTGTGCCCTGATTGTCGCTTTTACTAATAAATAAGAAAATAAACAAAAAAAAAAACTATAATTTCATGGAAATAAGTGGTGGTGGCCGTTTTTTATTGCAATCATGAACTCAATTATGTTAAACACGTGGAAACTGCCAACAATTCCAATATTGCCCTACTGAAGTTTCGTCGTACTCCAAGTGCCTTCTACTACCTTTAATACGACTGCCGAATTAGATGTATGTATATGCACACATTGTGATGTAGCGTTGTGTGTAGAAAGAGTATTTCAAAAATGTTCATAGAGCATACAAAAATTGTACATATATTTGGCCATTGAACTCGCTTGGGTACAGGCTCTAAAACTAATTAATTATTTTCAATAAAACGATTTTTTGCTCTATATGGTATCATAATAGGTTATGCGAGGGAGTACTGGGCAGTACAACAGAAATCGAAACTGTATGAAGAAAAACCGAAAGTTGGCTGATTTTAAAGCTATTTAAAGAATAAATCAATTCAAACTTTTTGATTTTGTTGTTTACAAGTTGACATAAAAAATCCCCATACCGACATTCATTGATCAATAACTCAAAGATTGAAGTTATCATGCGTATGCCGTATATTTGCCGAAATCTATTTCTTCATACAGATGTACATATACATATATCATTCTGCTTGTTATAAACATTTGCACAAACTTTCTGTGCCTCCAGTGCAGATTCAAAATTATTTTTCACGCAATTGAAAAAGAATGAAAAAGAAATAGTCTTGTTTTGTTTGGTTTCAGTCGCACACAAGCATAAACAACAAAACGATAAGGTCAAACAGCTGATTTTTGTTTTTGCATTTTTTGTAGGAATAATGATCACAGATTATTATGGATAGAGAGTATAGCCGATGCGTCCTTCACATTGTGACATACAGAGTCTGCCATGTCAACAAACTTAATATACTCTTCATAGAGTAATGGATATAATAATAGTTACTAATCAGGCAACTTTCTTAAGTGAAATGTAATTCATTCTTCATTATATACATGACATATGACAAGCGGACTTTGCAAAAATGACACGCACTCGTACTATAATTATGATCCTGATCCTATTTGTAGCCTAATTCAAATAATTTTGCTGCATCAAGAGTATACTTTCTCGTAACATAAGAATTCTTGAACATGCGACACCCAAATTTCAGTTATTTGCACGCTTACGAAATCTTCTTAAGATGTGTTCGATATTCCGCTATGCATATTTAATCTGAAAATCAGAATAAGCACAGATTTAATAAATAAATACTAGCAAAATATTTAAAAACTTACATCCAACGTTTCAATGCGATCCTTGTAGAAAAGCATACTTTTATATGTGTATATAGGAAATTCAGTTTGCAGATTATGGAGCATGTTGTAACAAAGTTAGACAATCTTTTGCTGTTCATATTTCGCAGTGCAGTACGATCCGGAGGCTAAGCCAGTCGTCTGCGAGCACGAAAAAAAGTTGAATTTGTTTTGATTCACACTGCTTCGCAATGGTGTTAACGTAAGAATATTTCTTAGCACACAGCAATACCTAAGAACATTGTATTCCACTCAAGCTACTTTAAATGAGAACTAAACATTATTAAATATATTGAACACAAGTTTATATTTCGTGTCACTTTTAAAATCTTTGCTTAGTTTAGTAGTGTAAAAAAAAAAAAAAAACGTTCACAGTCATTATTATTTTACAATCATTTTATTTGTCCATTCTTTCGCGTTTAATTGTTTTACTATTTGGGATTTATTCTTTTGTACAGCAGCTGCCGCGAAAGACGTACAGCAATAGTTTCACCTTTAAACTTACAATTTATTATTGTATTTTGTTATTAATTTACTGCCATCGAGATCGATAGCTTTCTTTTTTTCATCACTTAGATATCGTCGACAAAATAAAATAACTGCTAAATCAAACACTATTACACGGCTTAGAAAAAGAAACCAAGAATCTTGCCACCCAAGTGTTTTCTTCTTGCCTCTTCGTGATCCATGATGCCGCCGGATGTGGTCAACACAACATAGCCAAACTGACGCGATGGCAGCAGATTATTTGTCCATTTTTCGATATCATTGATGGGCACATCGAAGCGGGGCGAGATGACGCCACATTTGTTTAGACGGCCAGTTAGATTGACAACAATCTTGCCGGAACGGTGATCATCGACGATTTCGAATTCGCCAATGTAGCCGTGCTTCATCATCACAGTCAGGAACTTGATGATAACCTTGGAGCAGGGACGCAGCAGCACTTGGCGCTTGCCACGCTTTTCAGCGTTATTAATGCACTTGAGGGCATCGGCCAATACGTTCATACGCACCATGGCTGTAATAAAAACAAATAATTAGTAATGTTATTAAGTATAAAAGAAAAAATAAAACAATTTAGTTGCACTGTTTTTGTAATTTTTTTAAACCAAGTTGGTGTTTGATACACAAGTTTGTTGTTGTTGTAATATAAAAAAAAATCTATGTAAACAGCAACAACAAAAAATTCGATGCCGACAAGAATTTGTTTGCAAATTCTCTAAAAAAAAACAACTTTTTAGTACACCACACTTTCAATTAGCAGCAGAATGCGTCTCACAGTCTTAAATTTTTCTTTATGCCAATTAATGCAATTTAAATTATTTGCTTTGAACTGTCATTTTGTTTATTCCCGCTTCGTATTCATGTTGCAATTTATAACCAACTATACACAAATAACCAAAAATTTTGTTGTAGTAAAATTCTATAAAATATTTGCATTCAACAGCTACATTTATGTAGACATATTTATGTCATTTTAATATGGATTACCTAAGATTAAAATTTGTCAAATTTTTAGACAAATTCACACGAACGCGAACGTATCGAGAAAGAGGAAGTCCGCCATGCGTCATTTGACAGCTGTCAACAATTACAGCGTTGCATTTTCCACAGAAAATTGGTTTTATTTAGGTCTTTTCAATAAAAACAAGACGCGCGCCGCTTGAATTAAACGGACAAGAGAAGAAAGCAAACAATAACAGCGAAAGCCTTGCTGTCGTGCATTCTCATTAACTTTATATTTTAGTATTCTGGTAAGTTTTTCTTAATATAAAATGTCTAGAAGACACTGTCATTGCTAAAACCAACAACTTTATTTAAATGTCTTAGATATATAGCAGGAGTCAACTGATTTAACTATGCAGCGTCCGCGACGCACTTCAGAATTCACCGAATATCGCGATGATTGTTATGCTGATGTAGTTACAACCGGAGCAACACGCCGCCAGCCTAGGTATGCTAAATGTTTTGTATGATAACTTATCTATAACTAATTTAATGCTAAAATTTATAGGCAAACGACGCGCCAAACGGTGGCGTCTACGCCGATGCCGCGCGGCTCTACCAAATACAATACAAGGCAAAATCGTCTGCATCCACCTTCTTTGGAACGTGAACGCTTTACAACGCCACTGCGTGAAACGCCGCATGCGTCGTCGAGCACACGTAAAACTGCAGTCCAGCAGCGTGTACTCTTCTCTGCAGATCGCGGTGCTGATCGAGGGCCAATGCATCTTGACAAGAAATGGATACAAGAGCAGACACAACGCATAGCTGAGTATCTGCATGAAATGACACCACCGGGCGCAATTCCGGGCATTGGCGCAAATTTCTTTACACGCGGTGCTAATCTTCGCCAGATCTCAGTTAAGCAGTTTGTTGGCATCATTAATTTCTTTTTGCAATTTATATGCCGCAATCGTTTGAATGTAGGCGCCAATCATGTCGAAGATATTACTAGTATACTGCAAAAGCTAAACTATCCGTATGCGGTGAATAAATCGTGGCTTATGACACCCAATACACAGCACTCATTCGGTCATGTAGTTGTACTGCTTGATTTTCTTATGGATTTTGCGCCACCTACACCAAACCAATTGGAAAATTTAGCAAAGCAAAATCAGGAACAACAGCCAGCGGTCGCAGTCAATCCGTACGAATTTGAATTGGCCGATGAAGGTCCGGCAATGTCGCAGAATGTAAGCAATGTGGGTATGAGCTCAATTTTGGGCACACTTGATGCCAACTTTCACGCACAATTGATGTACGATGCAGCCAAAAGCTTCGAATTGTGGGACAAACAGTTAACGGAGGAATACGCAGTATTGCAGAAGCAAACCTCTGATAAGCTTATACGTAAACGTTGTAACATACAGGCCGATATCATGCCGAACGCAGAGCTGGAACGCCTAGAGCCAGAGTTAGAAAAATTACGCGGAGAATTACCACCGCCGGTGTCAGAGAAAGATGAAACTTACCTTAAAAATCTCGAAATGCAACATCAGCAATTACAACAGCAGTTCGATGATTGCACCAAACAAATGCAGGAGCTGCAACATCAACGTACAGCGCTTGAATCCACGCAGCTATCAAGTCAAAATGAATTGTCGAAATTTAACCAAAGTATTGCACAGCTGAAGAAAACGGTGCACCACCAAAAATACGATGTTAAGCAGAAGAATAAAATCAACGAAGATTTTGCACAGTTATTGTATCAACTGGAAGTGCTACAACGTGCAGGACGTAATTTGGAAGAGCGTGATCTCAATCAACAAGTAATGCTGTCACGTTCTCGCAAGGAGCTCACAGATCAATTGGAAGACTTCAATATACGCATGCGTGAAATTCGTTATTCGGGTCTGTGTAGTGAGAAAGATATAGCCGGGCTAACGTTGTCACTACGACCAAAAGAAGAGGATGTGAGGCAGATTGCAAGACAGCTTCTAAAATTACGGAAAAAATTCGATCAGACGGTTAGTGCGCAACGGAATCGCTGCATAGAGTTGGAACAGCTTTTGGCCAATGGCAATGATAAGCTTTGCTCGTATGAACCGGTTTTGAAAGCGATCAATACAAAGCTGGACAAAGTCAAACAACATTCGGAGTTGCTTGAATTTAACGCCAGGCAAGAGCTTGCAACGTTGATGGAACAGCTACACGAGCTCAAGGCGTTAGAACAGTCTCAGAAGTTAAAAATCGAAAACTTCGAGAAGACTATTAACGACAAAACTAATGAACTCGATTTTTTAAAGCGAAAAAACGAAGAAATGATAACCGCAGCGGAGCAGCAGCATGCAGCACTGTTAGTGGAACGTAAACGCTTTTTGGAAGTCTATGAAAGCGAGCTTGATACGCTTGAAAAAGAGCTGGAACAGCTAGCTGTCGCCGAAAAGGAACTAGAACAAATTGCGCTGGAAGTAAAACAATTTAAGAAGTAATTTTTCCTATTTTTTTTTTATTAGTTTCTATTTTTAGTTTCCAATAATTTTGAATTAAATTGAATATTTGAAATAAATTGAATAATCCTGTAAGAAGTTTAGAACTTAATTTTGAACGAGTTCGATGATGTAAATTTTTCTGTTTTTGTATCAAAATCTTGAGTTTTCCATATTTCAAGAATTTTTATTTAGCTATGACAGAAATTTTCCTGCGTATTCACCGAACATATTTTAGCTGAAATCGCAGAACTGGATTAACCAAATAATAAGATAGGAATCCTGAATACTTTCCAATTTTGTCTGCAAGCTTCTTCTCCTAAACTACATTTACTTTCAACGGTGCTAATCAAGTAGCTTAAATGACGAGGTCTTTTGTATATTAAAAATCCTCGTCTTTGTGCCCACGATATACCAAACTACGCCGAGTTTTCGCCCATCAAAATTTCCTAATTTCCAAATTCATCAGGTCGCCACTTCGTTTTGGAGAGCAGTTACAGCTTGATGGCGCAAGGCAGATCCTTTAGATAAACAATAAGTCTTACAATTTCTGAATTTAACTTTTTTTGTATTTGCATTAATAAAGAATTAAAGATCGCTATATAGTGAGGACACACATATACATATATATTTTTTGGCCAATTTGAGCTTGATAAAATCAAGTTTAATAGATTAAAAGTAATAATAAATAACTTAATTAAATGTATGCATATATATATTGTTAAAATAATAATAAAACAAAAAAATATGTACCTATGTAAATAATTTTTACATTCTTTTTGTGCCATCGCGTAACGGTCTACAAGAGCCTGCGGCTGACTCTAAAAGCTTTGTATTATAACATAAGGTCACAAATCAATGCGACTTGACAAGGACTTAAAAGTATGTATGTATATGTAGATAGGTCCATGCGCTTTTTTCTATACAATAAAAACATCGCCGTTTTTGCGTTCAACATTAGCAGGTGTGTCATTGGCGCAACTATTAATATCCGACGTGTTTGCTGACAGTGGTATCGGCGGCGTCGATACACGTTCGTGTTGCGTCCATTGTTGCGTCGAAATTGAGGGACGACTGCATGCATCTTTGTCAAGCACTTCCGCCTCTTTGCCTATCTCAACAATGCCCTGAGTTTGTAGCTGCCCAATGTTTGACGGTTCACGCTGCTCCTCCAGCTCCACAGCGGCACTGTACACATTTGCATGTCGCGTTGGCGTTGCTATGCCATCGCTGCTATTGCTATTTGACACTAGATGTATACTAACGCCATTGCTTTCAAATTCATCTTCGTTGTCGGTTTTGTTATTTTGGAATGTTACCGAAATTTCCTGTTCTGCAGTTTCGCAAACACTGCGTTCACCGAGTGCCGCCTGCGGCATAACGACGGGTTGCGTTGTCATTGCTGACCACCAGCTTGAGAATGCGCCTTTTGCCTGAGAAATAGCGCCGCCAACAGCGCGACTTGTTGTATTGACGGCCTGATTGATTTTGCGTCCACTTTCACTATTTTGCATAGTTCTGTAATGTTTAGGCATAAAGAAATTGGCTTACAATGGCTAGCTAGCATTTATATTAGAGCATATGAGTATTTATAAATAACTTACTGTGCAAGTTTCAATTTCATATCGGCCACTGAAAGTGTGCCTGCAAATGGATGTCCCGGGGGCAAGGAATCAAAGAAACGTGGTTCTGGACGCACATCGTACCACTCCTGATAGCACTGCGTGCGCTTGAATGCACTCATAAAATGCGCATTAAAGTGATCATTATCCTTAGGTGTGGCATCTACAAATGACGAAATTAGAAGTGTTACAAAGCTATATACCATTTTATTTACCACTTGCCACCGCCGTACGCAACAGCGCTAATATATAGCCCTGGAATTGTTCACGTATCCAATATTCACTGCCCTCGGCACCCTCTTTTGGCGTTTGCACATGTTTCAGTAAGTAATCCATGTAGCGCAGATCTTCGGTGCTCAGCATGAGTTGACGCCGCAACTCGGCATCATGTGTTTCCAGATTGGCTGCTTCAATATCAACTAATGCGTCGGCAAGCTGTCGTTTCTGCTGGAAGAGCACGTTTGAGGTACCAATGACGTAGGAAAGCACTGAAGGATCGCTCAGTAAGTCCATATAGGGAAGCGACAAATATGGAAGACAGAGGTTTCCGCTAGCAAAAATTGAGATGGGCGCACGGTATTCATCGGGATTGATGGCGCACAACGTGGCTAAGTTAGCTAAAGTGAAGAATTATTATAATTAATTAAATTATGCAAACAAAACGGGATTGGGTTTACATAACGTTGTTACTTACACGCCAAAGTATCTACGCTGGATTCACGTGTCAACGAGTTACTGGGTTGGCCATTACGTCCACCACTCTCCAGCGAGTCCTCATGCTGCAGCTCATCCGGTCTGTTGCCCTGCTCCCCACCACTTGCACTGCCCGCTGATGATGCATGTGACTGTGAATTATTGGTAATTGGTGATATGTCACCGCTTTCCCAGCACTGTGAATCTCCAGCTGAGGCAGCCGATGAGACAAGCGTTATCTCGTCGGCTTCGCGTACAGTATCCGGTGTTAGTTTTTCTGATGTGGGCATACAAAAGCCGCCCTCCAAAGATGGCGGCGTCAGTTCTTGTGCCGCTGCAGCTGCTTCACGTTGTATGGCATCCGTAAAGTCAGGCATTGGCGAAAGTGGGCGTGATGTTCGCACGCATGCGACCTCTTGAAATCCCTTTTCGAGCAGTCGCGGTATTAAGGAAGAAATGCCCAGTATTAGCGCGCACATGCCACGCACTGGTGAACCAAAGCAAACAACGCGTCGCTGCAGCAGAAACAATTTGAAGAGTATGAGTGTCTTGTGACGCCAGTGCAGCACGATTTCACGCAACGAGATGCCAACGTGAAAATGACGCAACGGACGCCTTGTCTCAACGTCCATGAGGCACGCATTCAACTGTTGATAGGCCTTTACCAGTAGGTCCGTGCATGAAAAATCACCTTGCACGAAAAAAGCATCGGCAATAAGCGCTAGTTTCACCTCAATATAGCCATAGATGGGCAGGCGAGCCAGTATACAAACGGACTTCTGGACCGTACTACGCGTCAAATCTGCGGTGCGAATTTTCAGCTGATCAACGGGAATCTGACGATAGCAGGACACACCGTAAATGCTTTCCGTTGGTTCCAAGAGACTGGGCAAGTTAAAGAAGACAGTATCCTCGACAAAATTATGCGAGCCATCAGGCAGCGCCAGCGTAGGCAAATATTTCCAACCTGAAGGGCACTCATTGCGACCGCTGCTGCCGGCAATAAGTGGCGGATGGGAGAACTCCACTTGGCAACCGAGCTTATGATGAAAGCCGACTACCAGTATATGTAATATATGCGGTTTTGGCTCTGTGGTAGCCATTGAATAAACGAATTAGAAATAATCGAACCAACCAATTGCTGTGTTGTGGGGGTGGCGGGCGTTTGTTTCACTTTTCGTATTTTTTTTCTTGACAAATACGCATTTGACAATCACCGTAAAAGTATGCATAAGAACAATAGAATTGCATACACAGCAAAATAAGAGATACGAGGGCTGTTACAAAATTAGCCAATATGACATATAAAATGCTTCGAAATTCGCCAATTGGCGAAACATATTAATAAGTTGTGTGAGTGCTATATTCAATAGCGATCCGATCGGATATATTTAGTATGTTTAAATAATATACACGTAATATAAATTCGTGCTGTATTTGTTATTTTGATAAAAACTCGAAAATAGTGCTGAGTTTGTATGGAGACCAACCCAAAGTGTAAGGCAGGTACTCTTATGTAGAGGTAGAGAGCATAAATATATCAAAATCTGCGAGGCTAACTCTAATATAGGCATTCAAAAAGATAGACGTGTCGCAGAAGGGTAGTGTATCAGTTGTTTCTTATGTTCTACTGTCGCAACTAGAGGCCCGCACCAAGCACAGTATTATGACACTCGACGCATTGGGAATTGTTTGTGATAATAAGACCAATCGATGAATGTTAAGGAAATTGGAAAGATGCTTCAATTCTAATGTTAAAATGATTATGCGGTACGTCATACACAGAAACATTTTATTTATTAATTTATTACAACTACATAAAACTTAACAGTTGCTTTACAAAAAATAAAGGAACAAGTTACTTCACTGAATACCTTATTACTAAAACTTATTATTAAAAAAGTAAAGAAGAAAGTTATTATCACTCAGACATGTTGGAGGATTTTTGCTCACAGCACTGCAAGTGGTCTAAGATTAAAAATGAAAATAGAAAATTACAATTTATTGAAGTTCAGTTTTACATATTACACAAACTGATCTTGCGTCGATTTGTCTGCCGTCAAAATAAAAAGAGACTTCAGTTCATTGTAATGGATTCGAATTTAGTTAAATAGGGTTCAGGAAGTGTGGATGTGCGTTGGCAGCTCACTTTCCGACGAGGACTCGACGATGCGATTCGTGGCATTTTTATTTAGTGCTATTTTAAATTTGTAATCAATTTTTCAAAATGCTGGCGCGGCTTTGTCGGTTATTGCAGTCGAAATATCGATATCGGTCGTTTTATCCGGTTTTGACCGGTCTTCGTGCGAATCGGTCAATAACTGATTAATTTTCGATAACATGGTCGGTTTCCGAAATCTCTTTCCGATAAGTTTTCCATTAAAAAATTGTCATTGAGTTACCAGCCGCCTCGCAGTCGAGTACGTTCTCGTTGAAACGGTGGTTATTTTTTTGTTTGTTGTCATTTGTGAATTAGTGAACATAACAACGACGAACTATTAGAGTGCTTGCTTCATACAGCAACTCGCACATATTTCGAAAAAAAAACCCAATTTTTTTTTTTGGATCGGTCATGTAGTACTTTTTTTGTATTTTTTTTTTTGTTGTCTATCGGTGCCTTCGGTATGTGTGAAACTATGTTCAATTTGCTACATATTCTAACAATATGCTAAAAATTTTAAATGCAGTACAGTGAAACCACCAGCATACAAAAATAACAAACAACAATTATTTGAGCGCAGCATTTCATTCAGTTGTCGCAACAAACGCGTTTATATATAAATTTTTTTTTGTTTTTTTTTTTTGTGTGGTCTTCTAGTATTATTTTGTCTGAGTGTATATATGTGTGTGTGTGTGTGTATGCGTATGTTTGCGTGCGTGTTTGTGTGAGAGAGACAGAAGTAGCAGCAGCAGCAGCAACGCTAAAAAAGTTGCTCAAGTTTTTTAAATTGGCTGAATTAAGTACGAGTTAAAAAACGCCGTAGTATATGAATAAGAAGAAGCAGATGAGCAGAAGCAACAGAAAAGACGACACAATACAGCGAAAGCAAAGAAGAATTTAAACAACAACGCCCAACAAACGTTTGAGTTGTTAATAAAGCGTAAGAGAAAGAAATATACTTAATGCTAGATCGAGAGAGCGAGAAGCGAAAAATTTGAAATTTCACACCTCGCGCGCCTTCAATTTCCTTTAATTAATGTTGATATTCGTTAACTGTGATATATTCTTTGCTGCAATATAGTAATATCTAATTAAATTTCTATTAAACCGTTCTTCGTTTTACTTTCTTATTTTACGCCGCGTTTGTATCTGTCAAAGTTGGCTGTACAACAATAAAACAACAACAACTTAAAAATGGCCAAATTTACTCAATTCACTTAACTTGTTCCTGTTTTTTAACTCTCTCTCTGTCTCTCTCGCTTACGCTTTGCTCTTCCTTTGCTTTAGCGCTCTCGTAATGTTTTTTTTTTTGTTTAAATGTTACTCTCACCTGATTTGAGTCGAATTCAATTTGGCTTGGAGTGGAGTTTGAAAATTAGTTAAACTTTTTTGTTGTTGTATTTTTTTTTATGCATAAATCTCATTTGTATTTCACTTTTTTTTTTTGTTTGTTTGAGAAGTTAAAACAATGTTTAAACAAATAATTTTGTAGCTACAATTAAAAAAAAAAAATAAACATAAACCGCTATTATATTACAAAACAATGTGCGCGCGTCTCATTTTGTTTATGCCGTTTATATACAATAATAAATAAAAATATATGTATATGCAGCAACAATTAAAAAACGATTTCCTACGTCAATTTGCATAAACTGAAAGCAAAAAAAAACAACACATTTTTGAAAAAAAAAAGGTATGTAAAAATTTCAGCTTATAAATCAAATAAAACCAATTAAAAACATACAAAGTAATCTAAGCATAAAAATGAGGTGTCCCAATAAGATTTGTAATTTTTTTTTGGCAATATATCTTAAAAAAAATTTTCGATATGCATAAATTATTTTTATAACCGGCATCCTGTAAAAGAGCGATATTAGACTTGAGCAAGTATTCTTGATCAATAGTCAATATGGAAATGTGTGTCTGTCTATTTGAAGGACGAGATCTTGAAGACTTTTAGCGAGAGAATCTTCAAATATACATTCCGTTAAAGTTTATCAACTTCACAGTCCATCCCCGACTGTTTGTTTCTTGTATATATAATATAAGGAACTATCACAACTATAAGGAACTAACACATATAAGGAACTATCACATCTCTTAATTTAATAATTTCCTGTTTAATTAGAAAAGAAAAATCGACACTATAGAGCCAAGTATTATCATATTTAGTTAGGCTTATTTCCAATAAGAATGTTTATTAAAAATTGTCGATGTTTATTTGAACGTTTGGCACTGTATTATCGTTGGAAATCTGCATTAGCGTGAAAGGGTGTTTTTTTTTTTTTTTTTTAGAAAAGTATTAACAAAATTAGGGTGTGCCAATGTGTCATCATGTTGCAGAGTATTCGGGAAATGCAAGCTAATAAAATTTTACTGATTGTTAAAATATGAAAAGTTCTCAATAACTTCGAGAATAGAAAAGATTAAAAAGGCAAAATTGAATATTATGATTATTCTAAGAATTGTTTAGATAATGTATATTACAAAAATTTAATACTATTTTTTGAATGAAAACTTTTAAACTATTAATATGGAAGTTCTTAAGAAGTCTTGATTAGCTGCATATATAAGAAATGTCTGTTCAACAGAATTTTGAATTTATAGAATCTTGCCTCAAGATCAGCATATTCCGGTTTATGGAGTATTGTATTATAGGCTTTTTCACATGTGTTCGCTAATGCCTCAAAAATTTCTTTACGTTTTTTCTTTGTTTTTCTAGCTCGAAACAGAAAAGAAATTCGGGGAATACCCGAATTAGAGCACTTGCTTGTGTTGCCAAACAAACGTTTGCTTTGAAAAATTCGTACGCTCAGAAAAGTTAACTTTTTAGAGCGGTACGTGAAAATTCGGTTCACTAAAATTCGGTTAACTTAACCGCAAGATTATCTCTTGCGCGAGTTAACTTTTCCGCGATTCTACTGTATATATACAGCTACTATATTTTTTTTTTATCAGTTTATCATGGAGTCACGGTAGTACTCATTAAACATATCCGGGTTTTTTTTTTTTTATCAGCTTGTCATGCCAATTTGAGGCTCAATTTTTAAGATATTTTGCAAAAACCGGTATTCAAAAAAATTTTGACATACCACTGTTTTTGGGTAGCCTTCAAAACCAAAGTTCGGTCTTCCGTAGCCTTTTTGTATTAAATGTCATCAATGAGTGTAATTAATTTATTTAATCCATGACTCACTTTTTTCTTTCTTTTAAATTAAAAATTTTGCGTTACAGAAAATATTAACTTGAAACTTGATATTGTGGTTTCTTCTAAAAAAATGTATCACATAAATTTCGTAGAGGATTATAGCTACAAAGCAACTTTTTTCAACCAATTTAGGTTATTAAGCTTTACAAATTTCTATCTTGAATTGTTATTACTGCTGTAGATTTGAAGTGAATCAAAATGCGCCTTATAATGTCGGAAACTTCCTCCACCAAACTTTCAGTAAATTGTTTTACATGTATGGAGGATTCAAAATATGATGAATTCGGCTCACGGAATTTGCGTAACCTCATAAGGTAATCAATCTCACACGAATTTTGAGCACTCAATTTTGAAGTCAATTTTTGGAAAATTATTGAAATAATAATTAGAAGCCATATTTTTTTTTTTTAAATTACATCATTTTTATAAGAAAAAAAAACTGTATTATAAAAAGTTCTTTAATCTTCTACGTTTTTAGAAGCACTTGAACTTGAAGAAACTTTTTTATACAGAAATTTCATAAAAATATATAAAAAAAAATTTCTGATATTGGTTTGTTTAAGTGGTTAGGAGAAAAAAAATTTGTTGTAGTAGAGTCGCTATGAGTACTTCCAAACATAAAAAAAAAAACCTATACATACAAGCTGTGTTTCAAAATTTCCCGAACTTTTGGGTGTAAATAAAATCTACAATAGTAGTTTTTGAGTATTTGTGTTGTTTTTTTTTTTGTAATTCAAAGTAATCTCCCTCCGACTGAATACACTTATTAGCTCGAATCAATAAAATTTTAAATGAGTACTTTAGCTCGTTGGTCGGAATGACCTTTACAACTTCGGTGTACGCATTTTGGATGGCCTCCACATCAGCATAGCGCTCTACTTTCATGAATAATATCCGTTTGCCAAATTATGGCGAGTGGTTGTTGGTCAAAAGGCGATTTTTGTTAAAAAATCGGTCACAAGT